>SJYW01042787.1:841142-897894 GCA_006410735.1 Raphicerus campestris
GGCTGCTAGAGACCACAGACCCTCCCCAGGGGCCTGTCCTCCCGGAGGGTGGGTGGGGGGGAGCCGCAGTTCACAGAGCACAGGATGGGGGTGATTAAGAGCACGGCCCTTAGGGCAGAGCCTTGTGGGCTCAGGCCCAAGTTCTGTCAATCGTGGGCCCCATGACCTTGGGTGAGTGTCCCAGCACAGGATCCTCACCCACAGAGAAGGTGGAGGTAGGTAACAGACTGGAGGCCCGGGGATGTCCCCCAAAAGACCCCCTCCCCTCGTCACCATGCTCTGGAGCAACCTGACCAAGGAAGGCAGGTCCCAAATCCTGGATGAGGGAGAGCAGTGCATTTTATTAAAATTGTACCTTTTTTGAGAGGGTTTTTTTTTTTTTTTTTAGGTGAATCATTTTTAAAGTCTGTTGAATTTGTTACAATTTTGCTTTTTATGTTTGGGGGGGTTTTTTGGCCATCAGAAGCATGTGAGACCTCAGCTTCCCAACCAGGGATCAAACCAGCACCCCCTGCATTGAAAGGCAGAGTCTTAGCCACTGGACCACCAGGAAAGTCTCAATTAAAAGTGCAGAAAACAGCCTTTCCTCTTTGGAACAATGCAGAACCAATTTCAAGGCCCCCAGGGTCTGCTGTTAGAACAAGATCTGCCATTAGGTCCCCAGATACACACAAAGGATGACTGTAAACATTTCAAAACAGGGTGGGAGGATTCTCCTAAGAAGCACCTCGGGTCCCTCGATGTACAAATCAGCCGTCGCTCAATGACTATACTCTGGAATCCAGTGGCACCCAGTGGAATTAAAAATTTTAATTATCATTTAAAAAAAGGAGTACTTATCTTCTGAATAAGCGTTTCAGCAGACACATCATGAAATGATGGTGCTGAATAGAATTTCTGTTGGTCGACTGCATAAGCAATACCTCTCGTGGCTGGAATAACATCTCAGAGGCAGAATAATGACGACATGACAATCTATGTAAATCAAGAACTGCATGTGGGTTTATTTTACATTTGAGAAAACAGTGGATTTAATTGTGTGAACCAAAATGTACTGTACAATATTAATGATAGAACATCAAAATGTATAATTAATAGTGCATCGCTTGCTTTGTCTTCATTTATTTATTTTCGTCTGATATACATGCATCTGGAAAGACGCAGGTGCCAGTAAAATTTCTCTATTTAAATCAAGCTGCAGGAACTAAATTTTATTCAAAAATTGTGGTTTTACATTATATACACAGAAATTTAATATAAAATGACAATATAAAAAGTTAAAAGAGAAAGCATACAGCCAGAAGGTACAAAGAAAGTTGAATAGATTAAAATGGTACGATATGTAACATATACGAGTTTTTAAGCTGATGCTGGCAATTTACAAGGAAAGAACGCCAACATTTGCCCCATTTTTTTTTTTCATTTACCAATGCAGCACGCTTATAGAAAGGTCGGCTTGTACCAAAGCTTACATTTGTAAATAACTATAAACCGCAGTATTTTACAGGAAAAAAGAAATAGCATTTTTACACATTTTTAAATAATAACTTGCATACTTTTTTTTTTGCCAAAAGTGGCATTTTTCAGCATCCAGAGGGTGTGGGCATAGTGGCAACTGGGGCGTTTGCTGTTTTTGTTTTCTGTTTTAAACATATGACGTTGTGGCTTCCTAACCCTCACGTCCTAGACAACTTTTTGCTCTCCAACAGCTGCATGCATGCTTCCTTCACAAACCAGTTCTGCATATAAAAGCTTGTTTTTTAATTATTAAATAAGTTTTGTGTCTGACACAGCTTTTGATCTGAATGAAATGCCTTTAAGCCTTTTTTTTTCTTTTTTGAGTGAAAGGCACAGAAATGCGACTGCAGTCCTCACAGGGTTAAATCTGACACTAGGAGGTCCTCTGACCTTTACTGTCATGGCAGCTTTGTAATTTTAGGACGACGTCTATCCCTGTTATTTGTGTCTTTCTTTCCTGCTAAGTAAGTGTCTCTGAGGAGTGTGCCCCACTATCTCCTACAAAAGAGAGCTGAACATCGAGAACAGATGTTGAAAATAAAGGTCAGACTCTGACTCACAGAAAAAGAAAAGGAACATGCACGATCGGACGAAGAGCATATAAATATAACTACAAAATATGTGTAAGAAAAACCAAGGTCCAGACAGGCGGTCAGCAACCGAGAGCGGGCTGATTTCAGAGGCTCAGGCCGGGCCTAGTGCAGTACGACGTTAGTGCAATGCGCCACGGGCGCGGGCCCGGGGCTACTGTTTCTCCAGCTCGGTCACATAGATCAGGTGGTCCTCGGGGGACTTGCCGTGGGTCTTGCTGAGGTGCAGTTTGACTGCGTGCTTGCTCGCGAAAGTCCGGTTGCACAGCTTGCACTGGAATGTGGAGCCCAGCTCGTCCTCAGCGGCCCCCGAAGGGCCCAAGGCTTTGCTCGCCAGGACTTTGGAAACATTCTGCTGTTCTTGAATCTGGTTTAGGGGCAACTTGGAGAGATCCTTCAAGCTGAAGCCTAAGTGTGTCTCTAGGTGATTGATGTACGTGGAAGCAGTTCTGAACTGAGAGGCACAATCGTTGCAAAAGAAAACAGGATGCCCTGTGTCCAGGTTCTTCAGGAACTTGGTCCCCCCTGTCCTCCGCAGCTGGTACTTGACGTTGGCCAGCCAGTGGCTGANGTTTTGTGTCTGACACAGCTTTTGATCTGAATGAAATGCCTTTAAGCCTTTTTTTTTCTTTTTTGAGTGAAAGGCACAGAAATGCGACTGCAGTCCTCACAGGGTTAAATCTGACACTAGGAGGTCCTCTGACCTTTACTGTCATGGCAGCTTTGTAATTTTAGGACGACGTCTATCCCTGTTATTTGTGTCTTTCTTTCCTGCTAAGTAAGTGTCTCTGAGGAGTGTGCCCCACTATCTCCTACAAAAGAGAGCTGAACATCGAGAACAGATGTTGAAAATAAAGGTCAGACTCTGACTCACAGAAAAAGAAAAGGAACATGCACGATCGGACGAAGAGCATATAAATATAACTACAAAATATGTGTAAGAAAAACCAAGGTCCAGACAGGCGGTCAGCAACCGAGAGCGGGCTGATTTCAGAGGCTCAGGCCGGGCCTAGTGCAGTACGACGTTAGTGCAATGCGCCACGGGCGCGGGCCCGGGGCTACTGTTTCTCCAGCTCGGTCACATAGATCAGGTGGTCCTCGGGGGACTTGCCGTGGGTCTTGCTGAGGTGCAGTTTGACTGCGTGCTTGCTCGCGAAAGTCCGGTTGCACAGCTTGCACTGGAATGTGGAGCCCAGCTCGTCCTCAGCGGCCCCCGAAGGGCCCAAGGCTTTGCTCGCCAGGACTTTGGAAACATTCTGCTGTTCTTGAATCTGGTTTAGGGGCAACTTGGAGAGATCCTTCAAGCTGAAGCCTAAGTGTGTCTCTAGGTGATTGATGTACGTGGAAGCAGTTCTGAACTGAGAGGCACAATCGTTGCAAAAGAAAACAGGATGCCCTGTGTCCAGGTTCTTCAGGAACTTGGTCCCCCCTGTCCTCCGCAGCTGGTACTTGACGTTGGCCAGCCAGTGGCTGATGGTGGTCATGGACAACCCGGTGAACTTGGAGATGTGGACCCGCTCCTGGGGGCCCAGGTCCGACATGATGTACTTCCCCTCTGCTGTCTCGCGTAGGCTCGAGGCGAACTGGGCCTGCAGGATGAGCAGGTGCTGCGGGTTCCAGTTGGACTGCCGCCCCTTCCGCTTGTGTACGGGCGATAGCTCGTCCAGCGCCTCCTCGAAGCTGCTGCCATCAGCGTCCGACTTCTCTGACACGGTGGAGGGCGTGGAGGACTTGGGTGTCAGCCGCCCTGTGAGGTTCTTCACCATGTCTGAGATGTCCATGAGTGCGCTCTCCCGGAGCGGCGAGGACACGCCGTCAGCAGCGCCGGGCACCAGGGGCTTGCTCTTGGACTTGGTTAGGTCGATGGGCTGGTCGCTGTTCTCGTAGAAGTAGCGGTCGGCGGCACCAGGCGGCTTGGCGGGAGGGGCAGGGTAGGCCGGCTTGTCCAGCATGCTGGTGCTGATCTTGTAGAGCATGGCCAGCGGGTCCAGTGAGGGGCTCACGGGCCTGGACACCTTGCCCAGGTGGGTGTTCATGATGGACTGCAGGGCGCTCAGCGGGTTGATGAAGGAGGGCTCAGGTGAGTGGTCAGTGATGATAGCCAGGTTGTTACAGCCGTTTGTCACTTTGGCCTTGAGGGGCTCCGTGCCATTTGGGGTGTGGGCATCCCCCACGCCCTCCTTCTTGGCCTTCCCCCCCTCGGCCTCGGGGCCCTTCTTGGGCTGCGGCTTGCTGCTGCCCCCCAGCTCCTCGGCCCTGGGGAAGTCCTTATTCTCCTTGGCCGCTGGGGACGCGGCCTTGGCCGGCGAGCCCTTCTCCTTCTCTGCCGGCCTCTCCTCCTTTTTCACACTGACCTTGCCCGTGACCTTCTCTACCAGCTCCTCCATGGCTGACACGTTGCTCTTGTGGGGCGGTGGCGTGAGGCTCCCCGGGGAGTGCAGGAGCGCCCCGTGCTCAGCGGATAGCGGCTTCACACCGCCAGCAAAGGACGGCTGCATCTGGACGCTCTGCACTGCCGGCGGTGGCTTCACGGTGCCTGGCAGCTGGTAGGCGGCATGGATGCTCGGGTAGCCGCCCCACGAGGGCGCGCCGTTCTGGGCTTTGCTGATGGCAGTGGAGACCGTGTTCTCCAGGGACTTGAGGATGTCCACGCCGCCCTTGGCGCTGTCGTCCAGGTCTTCCTCGCGGAGGTACTGGTAGAGGGCAGCGGGCTCGAACTTCTCGCCCGCATCCTCACCCTCCTCCTTGATCTTCTTGTCTGCCTCCCCTGCCACCAGGGCCGTCTTGTCCTTCTCGGGCTCCTTCCTCTCCTCTGTGGCGGTGGGGCCCGCCGGAGAGTCAGGCTGCTTCTTGACGTGGGCGGCGGCGGCGGCGGCGGCGGGGAGCCGGGTGTGCGTGGTCGGCGGCAGGGGGATGGACTGGATCTTCTCCTCCACCACGGGGTCCAGCACCAGCTGCTTCCCCTTCTTGGAGGCGGAGGTGGTCACCTTCAAGAAGTGCCCAGTGACCATCATGTGGGCGGTGAGCTGCTGCAGAGTGTCGTGGGAGCTGCCGCACTCCATGCATTTGAGGATCTGGGCCTTGCGGGCCTCGAACTGCCAGGTGTAGCTGGCCCCGTTCTGGTAGCCATAGCGGTTGTTGGGCGTCACGTAGGGGTTGGCCGTCTTCTGCTCCTTGGCTGCCTCACTCAGCGTCGCCTCAGCCACCACCGCTCCCGCTGGCTCGGGGGAGCCGGGGGCCGCCAGCTCGTGCAGCGCCCGCTTTTTGGTGGAGGGGACCAGCTTGGTGAGGGCCGGCATGGGCTCCTTGAGAGGCACTTTCTGGTAATGCTTCGTCTTGATCATGTGCACGCTGAGGTCCTGCAGGGACTCGAACGAGTGCCCACAGTACATGCACTTGAGCACCTTCTGCGCGTCCTCCTTGCCCTCCATCTCCATCAGCGAGCGCTTCCGGGGCTTGGACCACCGCTTGGTCTTCTCCGAGTCCTTGTCCCTGTTGTCGTCGCGGTAGTGCCCTGTCTCGTTCATGTGCACTGTCAGCTCCACCAGCGTGTCGTAGGCGGCACTGCAGTCCTTGCAGCGGAACTTGCTGGCGCCGGTGAACACCGAGCCATAGAGCTTGTTGTTCTGGCGGTAGAGCTGCACGGTGCTGAAAAGGCTGGGCTCTGGCAGCAGGCCATACGACGACGTCTGCTGCAGCGTTTTGGCCAGGGCGGCTTGGTGCCAGTCGTAGCCCGAGCCACCGCTGGTGCCCGAGCCCGAGCTGGGGGTGCTCGCCGTGGTGCCCGTGGCCCCCGCGGTGCTGGTGGGGGGCGTGGGGGTGGGGGTGGAGCCCTCCTTCTGGGCTGCATCACTGGTGCTCGTGGTCGAGGCTGACTTCTTCAAGTCCAGGGCCAAGCTGGACCAGCAGGACTCGGAGAAGAGGTTTGCGTACACGGCCTTGATCTGGGCCAAGCTGTCCTGGGGGTAGGAGACGCCCTCCGTACCCTGGCGCTCCTCCTTCTCCTCCTTGGAGGAGGAGCTTTTGAAGTGGGCAGGCTGGTCGCTGTGTTCGCTGAAGGGTGAGCCGTAGCCTGCGTCCTGGTTGGTTGCGGTGCTAATGGGGGAGTTCTGGTAGCTCTGGGCCTCCTTGATCTCCGCCTCCTCGCTGCACGCGAAGTCGGCCTCCTGAACATCCCTGGGCAGCCCATCCTCCTCCACGCTCCCCTCGTCTATCGCTGCTGCTTTCAGTTCTTCTTCAGGAACATAAGCTAGGAGAGAGCAAGGAAACACAGTGAGAAGCGGATAGCACCCTGAGGACGCAGCCTCCCCAGCGCTCAGGCCATCTTTAAAAAGACGTTTCTCAGCCCAGGCTACAAGGCCGCCCCCACTTTATACAGCAACCTGCTGCAGCGCCGTGGTGGAAACAGCTTTCCACCAAGGCAAGCCCCCCAACCCCGCCGAAGTGAACACATTTCAACAGAAGGGCAGTGTCTGCCCTCTTCTTAGAGATGTCGGTCTGGCCATCATAGCTGAATGGGAAGACAACGGGGGAAAGAAACAGATGGGGCCCCGTCTCCTCTGCCTGCAGACTCTTCTCTCTGTAAGCAACCGGGTCCCTCATGAGCCTCCCCATGGGGGGACCTGGTTGTCAACTTTTAGGGAAAGATACCCCATGGACAGGATTCTATGGTGTCCATAAATAAAAACACACTTCAATGGTAAGTGATAAAAATACTTTAGTCTCCGCTAAAAGAAGAGGAAGCAACATAGCACCACCATCCCCTGCCTGGATGGAACAGAAGTCACCCACAGGGGACACCAGGCAGGTGTCAAAGGGCCCCGGATATGCAAAGCAGCACTGTTCACAAGAGCTGAAAGGTAGAAACCACCCGAATGTCCACTGATGGCTGAACAGGTGAACAAAGTGTGGTTTACACACACAATGGGATTCAGCCTTTAAAAGTAAGGAGAGTCTGATGCATGCTTCAGTATGGAATAAATCAGGGGCATTATGCTTAGTATAACAATGTTAGGTTTCATCACTAAGTCATGTCCAACTTTTTTGCAACCCTGTGTACTGTGGACAACCAGGCTCCTCTATCCATGGGATTTCCTAGGCAAGAATACTGGAGTGGGTTGCCATTTTCTTCTCCAGGAGATCTTCCTGACCCAGGGATGGAACCCACATCTCCTGCATTGCAAGCGGATTCTTTACCACTCAGACACCTGGGAAGCCTTTAAGCCAGCCACAAAAGACAAATACTTAGGAGTCCCCTTACATGAGACACATAGAGTAGTGAGGTCTACTCACAGAGACGGGAAGAGAATGGTGGTTTCCAGGGTCGGGGGACAGGGGAATGGAAAGCTAGCTATTACACTGCTATATTTAAGACGGATAACCAGCAAGGACCTACTGTATAGCACAGGGAACTCTGCTGTGTTATGTGGTAGCCTGGATGGGAGGGGAGTTTCAAAGGGAGAGGACACATGTATATGTACGGCTGAGACCCTCTGCGGTAACCTGAAACTATCACAACGTTGTTACTCAGCTATCAGTTCAGTTCAGTTCAGGCGCTCAGTCGTGTCCGACTCTTCGCAACCCCATGAATCAACTGCAGCACGCCAGGCCTCCCTGTCCATCACCAACTTCTGGAGTTCACTCAGACTCATGCCCATAGAGTCAGTGATGCCATCCAGCCATCTCATCCTCTGTCGTCCCCTTCTCCTCCTGCCCCCAATCCCTTCCAGCATCAGAGTCTTTTCCAATGAGTCAACGTCGCATGAGGTGGCCAAAGTACTGGAGTTTCAGCTTTGGCATTACTCCTTCCAAAGAAATACTCAGCTATACTCCAATACAAAATAAAAAGTTCAAAAGGGGGGGGGATGAAGTTGGTGTTTAATGGGTTGAGAGCTTCAATGTGGGAAGATGGAAAGATCTGGAGATGGATGCTGGGTTTGGCTGCAAAACAATGTAAACTTAATGCCACTGAGCCATGCCCATAAAATGGTTAAAATAGTAACTTCTAAGTTACGAATATTTTCACACAATAAAAAACTTTTTAACCTAACAATGCCTATAGTAGGTACTACAATGGCCTGCTACGGGCCAAGCTGCACAGAGGGTGACTTCTCAGGGTGAAAGCGGAGTTTCCCAGAAGCTCGGGCTGCTGACAGCTGTCCGGGGAATGAGAGGGATGGAGGGCATATAAACGCCTGGATGGAACCTGAATGTTTACTGCAGAACATTTCAGATACTTCACCATGTGACAGGTCTTGTCAGTTCCCAGGGGGACATAATGGCCTGCACCACTTAACTGATCTGACCAGCGTGCTTTTACTTCTTTCTTTTCTTTTTTTTTTTTTTTTTTGGTGGAAACAACTAGCGTTTCATCAACTACCTGGGAAATTTAGGGTTAAGATATTTCCAGAAAGGCCCTATTAAAATGCACTGATATGACCTGAGAGGGTGTCTCATTAAGTAGAATCACTCATTATCACATTATCAGAGCTGGACCCGGAGGGAATGTGGCAGGCAGCGCTGCGTTTTCAGGGACAGTGATGAAGAGACAGAGAAGGAGGCGGCTGCCCAGAGGCTGGACGCAGGGCAGGAGGGAGCCACACGGGAGCGTCCACACCCACCCAAGGGCTCTGCACACGGGTGCACGCACGGTGCACACGCGCACTCCGCCAGGCCTTTCAGCTCCCTGCCTGCCCACCGCGTCTCCACGGGGCTGGCCCGCACCTGTGCGGCGGCATGACCAGCAGGCACATCCACAGCAGCTTCCCAGATGATGGCAGTCCTGCCTTGGTCCACTAACAGCTCAGGGAACCACAGCCCATGGGTCCTGCTCTGAGAGCGTGAAAAATAATCAACAGCGCGAGCCCGCAGGGTCACAGAGGCGTCCACACCTGCACAGCGGCCTGCCTGAGGCTGTGGCCCCCCTGGAAACTGACCGTGAACTCGACCGCTTTCTCCTTTCCCCATGACCGCTACAGGTTTAGGACAGTCCAGGGTCCCAAGTGCCCACGGCTGGGGCCCTCAGCCAGAAGACTGAAGCTCCGGTCACACCCACCGCCTGCAGGCCCCCTGGGCCTGGCCTAGACACCAGGCCCAGCTCTGAGGATTTCGATGGGGACACCTGAGGCCTCAGGCATCCTGGGCAGAGCCCTCTGAAGACAGAGGCACCGGGTCCCCGGGGTACTGGCCAGACTCCTAGCCGCCCTCCGCAGTGCGCCCTCTGAGCCACACTCTGGGGTCACCTAGAAGGTGATCACCTAGTGGGGAGGCCGCCCACTAGACCCAGATGGTCCACTTTCGTGAAAGAAGATCCACACCAGCAATGGACTGAAGGGAAGCCTTTGACTGGATGCATTTGCCTTAGCTGGGGAGCCCAGCGCTGTACTGGCACACTGCCCAGCGCTGCACCACCTGCAGGCTGCTACCCCCTCAACGGACGGCCACAAGTTCCATCGCCTGCCCGCAGCAGGCACCGTCGGGGGTGCGGAGTGAGCAGACCGCTTTTCTCTTCCTCTGGAAACACAGACAGGGGCTCCCTCTACCTCCAGGGGGTGTTCAGCACCCACCGGTCATGCATGTCTGCGTCCCAGCAGAGCAGGTGTCCTCAGAGCCTGGCCCATCCCGGCCTGTCCTCCCCACCCCCGATAATGACCCGTCTGCACCCGGGAGCCCCAGGTTGAGCTCAAATGCCTCTCACTCTGCCCTCTCCAGACCCAGGGCGACAAGTCACTGCTGGAACTGCGGAAAGCACACCTTGGCCTCCTAAGGGGCACTGGTTTCTGCCATTCCGTCCTCGGACACCGGTCCCCCATTTTCCAGGGGGTGGGGAGGTGGGGGACACCTAACACGACTGCCTTCTGGGGCTCATCTCCCAGGGGAGACACAAGCAGAGCTGAGGAGCTCTGGGGGACTTGGTGCACAGCCGGGGGCCCACCAGCGTCCCCCAATCGGGCTGAGCATGCCCAGCTCCCTGACGCCCCATGGGGATACGGGCCCCCCGACTCCCTGGCCCAGTTACACTCCTGGGAGCTGACCATGCTCTCCAGGATCAGGGCGCAGCTTCCTGCATCCACCCTGCCTGTCCCCCTGCCGGGTCCCTCTGCGGCCTCTTTCCGGCCGACCTTGACTTCTTCCCTGACTCCTCCAGGGCACGCCCATGACCACCGGCCCTCAGGTTCTCCTGCCCCATCAGGAGAGGCTGGGCTCCGTGAAGCCCTCCCGAGTGCTGTCTGAGCCCATGTGGCGTCGGGCACACAGAAAGAGCTCCAGCTGCTATGACCCGACCTATCAAATGTGGGTGTCCCACGGGCACCCCCAGTCAACTACAGACAGACACATGGCTTTCCCTGCCCCTCCGGACCGAGAGGGGCTGCCCCAATAAAAGCTCACTTCCTCCTCCCGAGTTAGGAGTCTCCTGGCTCAGTGGTTACTGAACCACCGCACACAAGCTATCCACACCAGAAAGGCGAGTTATCCTCAGTGCCTCCTGTCCTCCAGCCCTGTATCCAACGTGGCCTCTGCCCGAATGTGGACTCCCCCAGGTCTGTCATCAGACATTGCAGCAGCCTCCCGGCTGGCCTCTTCCCTCTTGTCTGGCCACATTCTTCCTCCGTGACCCTCGAGCTAAGATCTTTGTTACAAGGCCAGGAGTAGCAGAGGGGATGCAAATCCCTCCCTCAACCATGTGTCAGCCCCTGAGCACCCCGGTCCCGGGGGCACCATCCCCAACCTCTGCTTCTCTGCCTGGGGACGACGCTCCTCCTCAACGGGAGGCTCCGATGTCACCTCTTTCGTGAGGCTGCTTAATCCCCTCCTGGAATTCATTTCCTGTGGAATTACGAGATGTTTACCTGTCTGTCCTCATCATCAAACTGTGAACTCGCTCATTTAATTAAAACTGCTGGGCACTCCTGCCCACCTCCCGGGCTGGGCATTTTCATTTCTTCACCCCATTTTAACCCTCACAACCCTACAAAGCAGTGTCCCTAATAAGCCCATTTTACAGATGAGGAAATGGAGTCTCAAGAAGTTGACCGACTCCCTCCAGGTCACACAGGAGACAGACAGATGAGGGGCTCAGGACTCAGAGGCGGGCCACCTGACTCCCAGCCCAAGGCCCCTCCACTCACTATCTCAGGACCCAGTTATTATCCTTTGTTGTGTTAGCACCTCAGTGCTGAAAACACTTGGAATAAACGCTTGTGAATGAGGTAGTGACCCCAAGTAATTCTGTATCCCTGGTGGCTCAGTGGTAAAGAATCTGCCTGCAATGTGGGAGACCGGGGTTCAATCCCTGGGTTGAGAAGATCCCCTGGAGATGGGAAGGACTACCCACTCCAGTATTCTTGCCTGGGAAATCCCATGGACAGAGGAGCCTGGCGGGCTATGGTCCACGGGTTCACAAAGAGTTGGACATGACTAAGCAACACACGCTTGCACTTTCTAATTCTGTATCAGTATTTAGGACACTTTTATGTGCCCTTCATGTTGTTACGAATGAGAGAATCCCAACGAAAAAAAGAGTAAGAGGAGAGAAATATCTAGTGGGTGATGTTTTGCTTATACCTATGATGCAACATTGGAAAAAGTTGTTTTAATGACAAGGAGAGATTCATTAAATGGAAAAAGCAGAAGACAAACCTATTCACAGCACAATAGAAAAATTCTCTTAGAAAATATTAATAGTTTTTTTCTAGATAATGAATATATGGGCTTGTTGACTGAAGTCGCTCTTAGTAAATAGCTCTGTTTTCAAAATCTTCAGTGTTTTCAATTCAACACACATGAATTAGCCGTTTCACACCATTTCTGGAATAAAATAGCTGGAAACAGCCACTAGCCAGACCCTGGGAATTAGGGAGCCGGAGAAGGGCAAGGCCCAGCCTGAGGGCGGGAATGTGGGAAGGGCTCTGTTCATTGTGGCTTTTGCGTTTTTTCACGCTAAAAGGTTAAGAAGCGAGAGAAGGTCGGAGGGGTGCAGGTGGTATCGGGGTTCCTACAGCAGGATCTCGGGGGTGCTGAGAGTCTGCCACCTGTCTCCTTCCGGCCCCACTCCTGCTCCCTCACCGCCCCCAGTGGGGTCTCCACTCAGCCTTCCCCGGGAGAGGGCCACAGGTACCACTGACAGGCGAGCAGCTGGCAGGGCCTCTCCTGAGGCTCTCAGTCCCCAGGCTCACCCAACGCTGCACCGCCTGCGGGCTGCTACCCCAAAAGGCTCCATCACTCCATCTTCCACCAACGTGGTCCCTGACCATTTCTAGACTCCCAGGATTCCTACTTTATCACACACTCCTCCACTGTATTTATCCCCATAAGCTCTTATTCTTTGGCTATTTCCCTGTTTTACCATGTATTATAAATTAACTTTTCAACTCTAATTTACAAGGGACGCAAGGAAATACAGACCCAAGGGCAGCTGGGGGCGGGGGGTGTCGGTCCTAGGTCCTCACACTGGATGCCCTTCTGACCGGCTCCTCCCTGGATGCACGGGCCCAGCAGCATCAGCTTTGGAAAGAAGTGCACGTGCCTCCCCAAGCAGCCCTCGCCTGCCCCCCTCTTCACACACCACCCTTTCTAGGGGTACTTGGACCAAGCTCCGGTCAGTGTCACCCTACCCCATGGTGCTTGTGGTCACATGAACACACCGACGATGAGCCGGCCACAGATGCCAAGGGTTTCAAGGGATTCTTTGAAAGCGGTGCCTAAGCCTCTCTCTCCACCCACCCCCCAAAAATCACCCCCACCTTCCAAAACTGGGCTCGAATCAGGAACCTCAGAAGATCCAGAAACTAACGGGTTTCGCTTGAGAATCCGGGTCTGGGGCAGGTGGACAGGGTTGTGCAGGTCTGCAGGTTGGACCCCAGGGTGTCTGAAGGCAAGACCACAGGGCTTCAGTAGCAGGTNCCTACAGCAGGATCTCGGGGGTGCTGAGAGTCTGCCACCTGTCTCCTTCCGGCCCCACTCCTGCTCCCTCACCGCCCCCAGTGGGGTCTCCACTCAGCCTTCCCCGGGAGAGGGCCACAGGTACCACTGACAGGCGAGCAGCTGGCAGGGCCTCTCCTGAGGCTCTCAGTCCCCAGGCTCACCCAACGCTGCACCGCCTGCGGGCTGCTACCCCAAAAGGCTCCATCACTCCATCTTCCACCAACGTGGTCCCTGACCATTTCTAGACTCCCAGGATTCCTACTTTATCACACACTCCTCCACTGTATTTATCCCCATAAGCTCTTATTCTTTGGCTATTTCCCTGTTTTACCATGTATTATAAATTAACTTTTCAACTCTAATTTACAAGGGACGCAAGGAAATACAGACCCAAGGGCAGCTGGGGGCGGGGGGTGTCGGTCCTAGGTCCTCACACTGGATGCCCTTCTGACCGGCTCCTCCCTGGATGCACGGGCCCAGCAGCATCAGCTTTGGAAAGAAGTGCACGTGCCTCCCCAAGCAGCCCTCGCCTGCCCCCCTCTTCACACACCACCCTTTCTAGGGGTACTTGGACCAAGCTCCGGTCAGTGTCACCCTACCCCATGGTGCTTGTGGTCACATGAACACACCGACAATGAGCCGGCCACTGTCTCTTATACACATCTCCAGACCCAGGGCGACAAGTCACTGCTGGAACTGCGGAAAGCACACCTTGGCCTCCTAAGGGGCACTGGTTTCTGCCATTCCGTCCTCGGACACCGGTCCCCCATTTTCCAGGGGGTGGGGAGGTGGGGGACACCTAACACGACTGCCTTCTGGGGCTCATCTCCCAGGGGAGACACAAGCAGAGCTGAGGAGCTCTGGGGGACTTGGTGCACAGCCGGGGGCCCACCAGCGTCCCCCAATNCTTGAGAATCCGGGTCTGGGGCAGGTGGACAGGGTTGTGCAGGTCTGCAGGTTGGACCCCAGGGTGTCTGAAGGCAAGACCACAGGGCTTCAGTAGCAGGCGGGATGGAGTCCTTTGCTCCTGCCATGTTGACATCGCAGGAAGGGGCCACAGAGACAACCCCCACCATATCTGTCCTACCCGGCAAGTGCAAGAGTGACCCCAAGTGCACAGGGGCTGGGGGTGCTGTTCACCTGCCTACGCCTGTCGGGTCCAGGCTGCGGGGCCACCGTTGTGGTTCCGGGTTGAAGGACAGACCCCCGTCATCATCTGAGGACAGACTCACAGAAGGGACAGACTGACCCAGGTGCTCCACTCACGGGTTCCGTCCTCGGGGCCTCCGTCTCCCCAGCGCTGGGGCTGCAGGAAGGATGTGTAGGAACGTTAGACACACTGCCCTCATCACCAAGCTCCACTCAGCTCATCCAGCCCTGCGATCGGACCCTTAAGAGGAGCCAGGAAGTGCCCACGACGGGCATCTTCTCGTCCCAGGGAAAGCGGGCCCGTGGCTGGCCTCTGTTGCTGTGTAGACGTGAGGTTTGGGCAGCGGATTATTCAGGAAGTGCCCTCCACTGCCCTCCTGCAGACTTCCTGATCACAGCCGCCCAGAGGAAGGCGGGGGCCCAGAGGGGGTGCATACACAGAGAAGCTCCTGGTTTGGCTCTTCCCCAGGCCCGAGGGGCAGGCGGGGGAATACACGACCAGAATCGAGTTGGGGAACTTTGTTTATCCAAGCTCTCTTTTCCTCATTAGCACACATAATTGAGAGCTGGCTGTGAACAAGGGAAAGGGAAATTCAAATGTGACAACTGTGAAACCCAGGCCCTGGCTCTCAGCTTGGGCTCCAGCTCACAGCAAAGACCGAACGTGGCTATTGTATTGCCACCTGGTGAAACCATACAGTCAGACCAAACTACATGTTTATCTACATCAAACTAGGTTTCAGACTGGCAAACCCATGGACAGATGGCCGTTATACCAAAATATATCCACTCCAAGGGGCCAGTTCACAAACGGGGCTTATGCACACCTCCGTGATAGAAGCACAGCTTCAACTCATTGTAAAATCTCGCAGAACACACTTTTCTTCCAAATTTACCACTGATCACTTCTGAAGTAACTTCACCTGCATTACAAAGACAGCAAGTAGTTCTGACAAAGGTCAGAAGACACTGGGAAATAGAAAAGGCAGAGAGAGCAGATAAGGAGTCAACCCATTCCTTGCTTCTCAGAAAGAACATTAAATACAAGTGGGATGGACGTTAATTTACGAACGTCAGCTCTGATTTTTTCGCGGGAAGGTTGACAATCTGTCAAGCAAATCTGAAATGCCGTTTTCGCTCTGATGTGGAAGAAGTGAGACTTTTTCTGTCACTTTGGCCAAATTTAGGGGTCTGGCTCCAATGGCTCGTGTGCGGGTTTGCTAAACCACCTGATTGATAATGAGGATTTCTTTGTGTAAAACCAGACAGAGGCCCTGCTTTAGAATTGTGGAGTCTGCAAATAAAATGGCCTATGGGTTTTACCCAATTCTTATTAGAAATCCACAGGTAACTCCCTTAAAATAAGTATAACATGTCCCCTTTCTCCCTGGTTTGGAATTCAAGTTAAGTGGGAAACAAACAACCTCATTTCAGGGTGCCTCTCCCAGGAAGCACATCAGATATGACTCTAGTGTCTGGACTTTGCTGCAGTTATAACAATGTAACTCAGCAAATGACAAAGCACAAATCAGAGCTTAAGTCTCAGTCAAAAAGACTGAAAACCTTCTCTGATTTTCAGCAGTGTTAGGAGGAAAAAGAAAAGAAAAAAAATTATGAGACTCTTGAAAAATTAAAAGAGAAGTTGAAATGAAATGAAGAGCAAAAGATAAATAACTCCCGTATTAACCCAAGAAAGCAAAACAGCTATCTCACTGCTAACGGACTGTGTGTTAATAGACAAGGCAAACGTTTTCTTGATCCACACTGAAGAGCCAGCCATCTCTAAGACATGCACTTCCAATGCCAAGCACGGGGAAATCGACATTTTCAGTTACTGCCTCTCCTTTTGGGGCGGGATAAAGACCATGTTAGGACAGTCTGATAAGTCTGGGTCTACAAACCCAGCATTATCCAAGTAGGTCTGAAACCAGGTCCTGACCTAGATTTTCTACCACTTGAAATGAGAAAAGACTTTCATCAGAGAGTAAGATTCACCCCAATGGTTGACATTCCGAAACCTGGAGAGGAGACCTGGGCATGAAACAGCTCTTCAAGTGGCTTAAACGAGAATAAAGCAATGTAACTCGTCATATGCTGAACCCCATGTGGGACTTCCATCTCAGACACGTATCTCCACATTCACATCCAGCAGCGTATTCTCATAAACACACAGGAAAAGACAGGAACCATCAGGTCCCTGTGGATTGGGGTCTGGGTGTGAGCAGTGCAGGGTATACCCCTGCAGGGCTCAATCACACACTTACTGTTAACACGAAGTTAGGAGAAATTTTGTCTTTATATTACGGTTGATATAAATTATGTACCAAAGTGATAGATGGAGAACAAGCCTGCCCTACATAATTACTGCTGCACTTGGCTGGGCGCTTAACACAAGGTCAGGTGCACCTGACTTTCTTGAAATCCCCTTAATAACAATAATGGTGTCTGAATCAGTTACATCCACACTATCATATCAGAAAATATCATTCTCTTATCATAATTGGGTTTCCCCAGTGGCTCAGCGGTGAAGAATCTGCCTGCAACGCAGGAGCCACAGGAGATGCAAGTTTGATCCCTGGGTCGGGAAGATTCCCTGGAGGAGGGCATGGCAACCCACTCCAGTGTTCTTGCCTGGGGAGTCCTGTGGACAGAGGAGCCTGGCAGGCTAGAGTCCATGGGGTCTCAAAGAGTCAGGCATGACTTAGCATGCAAACATGCATCATAATAACTGGGTTTATTCTTACTATTATGTAAATTTTCCTAGTTGCTCTCCTAGATGCTTTTGGAAATTTTGCCTACACAGAGACAGAGAGACTGAGAAAGACATACAGAAACATCCAAGCTTAGACAGAGTAATTATTGGTCATGATACTTTGTTTTCATCAAGAGCTACAATCTTCTAAAAATTCACATGGATACAAATATACAGAATGCATTAAAATATCTGTAGACATTTTTTCTTTCTAGTGATGGAACTGAGCAATATATGTCGCGAGGTGAATGAATACAGCTGTTTAGCTTTAAAAGATTTGGATGTGAGCAGCTACTGAATCACAGAAAACAGAATCAACTCAACACGGCTGCATTTTCTCTGCTAGAACACTCAGCTCCCCTCTGCCCTCACCCACCCCCACCCTGAGGAAATCTGATGAATGAATAAGCGTAGAAACGGTAACTACAGCATAAAATTCTTCTTCTACAATCACTTACAGAAAGAAATGACATTCCTCCCATCAAGTAAAACAAAGACTTCAAATCATCATCTCTGCTACTTCTTTTTGTGTCAAAACAGCTTTGCCATCATTCCCCCCTGCCACCGCCGCCGCCCCCAGCCCTCCAGAGCCCAGCACGTGGCATGGAGCGTGACGCGGTGAACACACGCGGTGGGTCCTGCCACATGCCAGACGACATGCAGAGGCCGACGGGACGAGCACACGCCAAGTGAGAAGCCGCCAGCCTCCACGTGGGCGTACGGGTGTGTACAGGTGGGAGGAAATAAAAAATACAAAGCCCTCCCCACCACCCCCTAAATGAGAATGAGACAACTGTTCTTCTGGCTAGACTTCACTTGTTAAAAATAAATTAACTCTTGTTAGTATCTTTTGCCATAAAAGGTGCCTTCTGGATGCCAGTGTGTCCCTAAAGATGCACTGCCATTCCCAGCCAGATAAAGCCCCGCGTCTTCTGATGCGAGTGGACAGAAGGCGACGTAGACCGTCCCTGCTAGAGTTGACTGTGACACCACCAACGTGTGCCCTGATGGTTTACAGTGTAAACACACACATATTGTCTGGAAAAATATGTTCCTCTCACATGGCAATTATATCACGAGGCACACGCTGTCAGCAAATGAGATCTAGACCCTATTTCTCAAATCACAGGCCAACATGTTTTTAGAACATCTTTGTTTCTTTAAAGAAGACAAGATTTGCTCTGATAGTCAACAGTCATTTGAAGAATGGGGAGAAGTGACAGCTGTCTTTGCTTTTTCACGTTTAAGTATAGCAAAGTTTCAAATTCCCCTGAGTCTGAGTAACCTTGGCTCTGAGCAATTAGGTCTGCAATCCCCTCACAAACCAGCCTCTCAATCCACACCCCAATTATGCACAGTACAAGGGTGTTTTCCTGTGAGTCCTTCTTTCTGTTCCCCGGGAGATGAATTCTCCAGAACTCTGCCCGCTTGCAATCATTGTTCCTGGGAAAGATGAGTATAAGTGTGGGCACCTCTCTGAAAAAGCAGAAGCAACAACAGAAGAAAGCCTTTCCCCATTACGACTTCCTTCCTTAAAGTCAGCTTGAAGTCTCTCCTTCTCAACCCTGCAGACGCCAGCC
The DNA here is from genome assembly GCA_006410735.1 of Raphicerus campestris. Classification (NCBI taxonomy): domain Eukaryota; kingdom Metazoa; phylum Chordata; class Mammalia; order Artiodactyla; family Bovidae; genus Raphicerus; species Raphicerus campestris. Next base: position 859,655 of record SJYW01042787.1, read on the forward strand.
TGGTTACTAGAAATACTCACCCACACAAGGCAACCAGTGCTCATCAACACCTGTCCCTACTGGGGACACACATCCTGATGAAAACTGAGAGATGGGCTCTCTCCATCAAAGACACTCAGCTTCTGCCATGCCCCCAAATTTAGGTACTTGGAATCATTCAGATACCGGCCTGTAGCATAACAGGCTAGAAAACGAAATGTTTCCATTTTTAACTCGCTTGGATTTTTAAGTTAATAGCATCGGAAGAAAGAAAGTGATACTGGAAAATACAAAGTACGAATACAGCATTTTAGTAGGGAAACACATGGAACAATCCACATTAACATACTTGAATTTACAAGGACGTCACCGCACACGTGGCACGCAGGGTGTTCCTCTCACTAGAAGACCTGATTTTTTTAGAAGCAGGGTGGCTACACAGGGAAGCCGAATCCCGTTCCAGCTTTGAAAGAAGGTTAAACAGCACTTCAGCAATTCAAATAAAATGGCTCTTGCTCACACAGACAAGGAAAGGAGTAAAATGACTTTCCAGGCAGCGCGAGTTCAGTTCAGTTGCTCAGTCGTGTCCAACGCTTTGCGACCCCATGGACTGCCGCACGCCAGGCCTCCCTGTCCATCACCAACTCCTGCGTTCTGAAAGCGGCTCCTTTATAATTACAGGGAAATAAAGACAAGGCAGGTTCTCCTCCTTCCCTCTAAGTTTTCAAGACAGGGTTCTCAGAGCCATCCTAAGACCACCTTGAACTTGCAGATAACCCTCATGGCAGCCTGCCCTTCCTCACCGCCCCCACTCCACCTTGGAATGAAACGAGCGTGTCATTAGCAGAGGTCTCCCTGGGAGGGCACGGTGCCCTGCACTGGCAATCCTGCCGCGATTCTAATCTCTGAGATTGACTTGCTCTTCCTCTCCCATCTGATGAACTATACATCCCAGCACTCTTGTTAGGGCTCCCGCCACCAAAGGGAGTGCGGACGCACGAGTCTAGGCCCCTCCCTGCTCAGCTATGCCAAGGTGATTTCACTGGCAACACCAGAATGAAAGTCTTTAGCCTGTTTCCATTACTTATACAGATGACCACAGCACGGCAGGACAGATGTGAGCCACGCTCCACATAACCGGCTCCCCTGCGCTCCTTACAGGAAGCGCAAGGAGGGATGACCATCACTGGACCATATTATCCAGGCCCCATACTGTCCTCCCTGTTGCCAGATTCATTAACTCGGTGCTCAGCATTCCCCTTGCTTTCTTCGTAAAGTCTGCTGGGCTGGTTGGGCTCACTTAATTTGGAGGAGGAAACCTTTGTCAGCGATGATGCTTTGATCAGGTGTGCTCAGGGGTGAGGAGGGGCTGGGGGAAGGGCAGGAAATGAGCCAGGGAACAGGGAACAACCTTGTCGAAAACGTTACCTTCCCAACGTGGGATGATGAGAGAGGAGTCGGTGAGCGACGCTGGGACTCAGAGACGGCTGTCACTTCAGATAGACACCGGCACGACTCACCTAGACAGGTGACACTTTGGTGCAGCTAAATCCTGCTGCATTATTGAACACCTGGAGATGGGGCTCAGGCAGACTGCAGGCCGGGATGCCTGGGGCACCCAGAGACGTGAATTCAGCAGGTGGATGGGTTTCACTCCTCATCCACATCCTTAAGTGGGATGGGGTAGCTCCTGGCTATAGAGATGGAGATGCTGGTGTCACTGTCTCGGTTCCAGCTCTGTGCCCTCTTCCTGCTATTCCTCCCACCACCCCCGCTGAGATCCACAGCAGGGGTTGGGGCGATGCTCCACGTCATTAGGGGAGACGCAGGGCCCTTATACTCGTTCTTCCTGCCCTTTATAGAAATCTCATGGAAACAGCAACTCCTGGATAGTCTAGAGACGTTTTGTCTTTTGATTCCTTCTGGAAGTCCGCTCAGGGTGCCCCAAGTCAACCCCAAGACCACATCTCCAGAAACTCTGGCTTTGGGGGCAGTCCTGGAGGCTCAAAGATTTCTAGGAAATGGTTTGCAAGTAAAAGATTCATTGGTGGAGCATCAGAAACAAAACCAATCCTATTCCAGCCGTTCTACCAGGAAAGCCTTTCTCCATGAGACCGGCTGGATGAGGCCCAGAGCCTCCACTCCAACCGCTTACCTAGTCTTTGTGTTTCTCTCTTCCCTTCTGTCTGTGTTGGTTCTGTTCATGAAACTGCTTGGGAAGAAACGCTGGACATGTTCAAATTGTCGAGGAAAAAAAAAGCACTATTTCTGAAAGAAAGTCTGCAGAGGGAGAAAGAGAGCTCATACTAAAGACCATCTAAATGACCCCGTGGGAGTGGACTGGAAAAAAGATCCGCAAAGCCCAGAAACAAGGACGTTTGATGATAACAGATCTCCAAGCTCTGAAGCCATAGCCTGGAAGCAAAAAGGGACATTCACGTAAATAAATTCTCTGTAGAAAGGTAAGGGGCCTACTGCGATCAGAAGTGTTTTCTCCATGACAACACTGAAGTCCAATCTCAGGTCGGAATGAAATATATTCTGGGATAATGATCCACCCAGAGAGAGAGAGAGAGAGAGAATGCCTTTTTTCAGCACACTAGAAATTTATTTGAGAGGACTGATAATATACTGTTATTTTTTAAAGAAAGAATTTACTTGTTCTTGGGTAAACATTTCATACCCATAGCATATCTGCCCAGCTGGCATTATGCTTAGGATTAAAATGTCATTGAATAATAATAGGTAATATTTATTGAAGCCTTTCGCTGGACCAGACACTATCTTAAGTGCCCTGCATTTATTAACTGTTAGCCTCTCGCCAGCTCGGTACGGGGAAGGCCTGTGTCTGCTCTCCACATCTGCAGGAGGATGCTGAGGCAAAGAGGCAGGGGGGAGCCACCCCTGAGCACAGGTGACCGCAGCTACTTGCCAGGGTAGGGGTGGGAGGATGTCTGTTTCAGAGCCAGGCTCCTGACATGCACTCAGAGGATGGCACAGGGCCCACTTCTACCAGCAACTCCAAGTGGTGTGAGCTTTGATGCATTCTGTCTTTAGAATATGCTGCTTGTAAAAGCAGGTCTTTATCTACATCAAGGTCAGCAAAAACGTCCTCGGACAACCCCGCCTGAACATCAAGGCCAGGGACCAGCTGTGAGTGGCCACAGAGGACCATCTTCTTGGGGTCTGCCTTCAGGGATGGCTCCCCTGGAACCCCTTTCCAGCCACGCTAACTGGCTGGTCGTCGCAGAGACAGAAAGCGGAATGTGTGATCAGGACCTGTGAGCGGGGGCATATGGGAAATTGTGCTTCATGGGGACCAAGTTTCAATCTGAGAAGCTGAAAAGTTCTGGAAATGGGGGTGGTGATGGCTGAACACAGTGTGAATGGACTTAATGCCATCTAATTGAACATTTTTACATGGTTTAGATGATTTTCATGTACATTTTACCATGATTTTAAAAAGTGGGGACAAAAAAATAAAAGGATCTGTCTCCAACCATGACCCCTCCAAGGCTCCTCTGCTGAGTCTCCTCTCTGCCCAGCCACAGCCTCCCCACTGCAGAACGGGCTCCGTCTGCACGCTGGCCAGGCCTCCAGGACTCCCAGCTGCACAGGTGATCACGGGTCTGATCTCTGTCCTGCCCCTGGGCCATAAGCACTGACAGCAGCTTAGGGGACCTGGGCTCTCGGCAGCTCTCTGGGTGCCTGGAACGAAACTGAGGCTCAGCAGCTAGCAGTGAGAATAAGGAAGTAAGGAAAGAGGAAACACTAAACGTGACCCAAAGCCCATCCATGCAGCGGAACCCACCAAGGGTGCTGCTTTGCGTGGTTCGCACACACAGTATCCAGGTCCACGTGGCCCCCTCACTTGGGAAGCAGAAATAACTCCGTTTTTCATCCTCTGGTCTACAAGGCCCATTTAAACATCCTTTTTTAAAGAAACCACATTCCCACTACGTGAGGCAGTCAAACTTAACTTCCTCCAAAGTTCTGAAGGGGTTTCCTGACTTGACAGTGAGCAGGAAGTGCCTACCACGGAGACGGATCATCAAGGGAAGAAATCGAGGCAGAAAAGCGAGAAGCCACCACTCTGGAATCCTGTCTCAGATCCATCTTCCCTGAGCGGTGTGCCTCCCGTTAAATCAGCAAGAATATCTGTCAGAGATATCCCGCTTCACCATTTGCCTGATGTCAAACCTAAATAAACCAGATCAGAAAACCAGCAAGTGGCAGGAGAGAAATGAATGGTGCTCGCTGTAACTCGCTTGGTTTGCCCGCTGATTTCGGGGGGTGGGGGAGGAGGGGCGCCCTGGCAATCACCGCAGTCATTTGCAGCACTAATGTCCAATTCAGCCTCGTCTCACTCTCCTGATTTAGGTGGTCAGAGTGGTTTCGTAGCCGACACGGGGAAGCTGTGCTGTTTAGCAGGCTGTTTAATGGGAAACTGGCAGTCTTATTTCTTTTCTAGATTTGGTTTGTCACTAGGTCTCCATTACATGCCACTCGGCTTTGATGTCTTTGGACAGGACTGATCAAAAGATGTCATTTGACCTACACAGCATGGCAGAAACTTGGAGAAGTCTCATAAAGCGACACTCTGGCTGTAAATAAAATGACATTATTATTTCCTCTCTCCTATCATGTAGAAAAGCCAATTATGGTAATGCACTGCATGTCAATGGAAATACAGCAATCTTTTTGGAGCAGAGGCTGCAGGCATCAGTATTGCAACTCTCCTTCCTGGGAAAATTTGCCCATTGGAAAATGAAGAGGAAGGAGGTGATAGATGTCTCCAAGACGGTTAATAAAATGCCGGACAGCCAAGAAAAGTGCAAGTCAGCAAAACAATTGGAAGTACAAAATGCAAACTGTTAAGTTTCCAAATTATCTAATAATTTAATCTACAGTGATTTACATGCCAACACCGAGATGGCCAGTATCACACCGAGCTGTTTCTGAGCGTTTGACAGACAGGAGAGGCGATTTATGGTCCTAATAAACCCTTCAGACCCACGACTCCTTAAGGAAGCGGCTGCGAGGAGGGGAGAAGGGGTTCTAACCTCAACCCCAAGATTCATCTGGAAGTGACAGCAGGAAGGTGGAGTCCTGCCCACCCTGCGTCTGAAGAACCCTGTGTGGTTGGTCTCGGAATGCCCTGCTTTATGCATTTCCACATGCGGGGAATGTTCCCCAGCTTCCTTCCACTGCAGCCTGTAACAGGACTGACTACGCATACAATACGCTCTCCCTGCCTTTCAGGAGGGAGAACCATTGGAAACAGAGCTTCCCCCAGAGTGGCGTCTCTACTAAGGGGACCAAAGATGTGGGAGAGCGAGAGCACCTTTCAGCTCCACCCCCAAGGTTTCCTTCCTTCTCGTTAGGACGCAGGACCCATTGAGGAGCCTTGCCCTGGTGCCCTGGAAGCCCTCAGCCCCAACCCTGTGTCTCACCCCAGGCAGCTTCCCAGGCCACACTGCCCTAAGTCCAGGTCAGCGTGCAGCTTGACCCCAGCAGCCAGCATACGCAATGGAGTCTCCTAGGTGCCTGACCAACCCACGTACCCCCAGTGCAACGGGAGCTCGCGTTTTCTGCTCTGTGCGCGCCAAATCACTTCGGTTGTGTCCGGCTCTGCGCGACTCCAGGGACTGAAGCCCTCCAGGCTCCTCTGTCCATGGGATCCTACAAGCAAGAATACTGGGGTGGGCTGCCACTTCCTTCTCCAGGAGATCTTCCCCACCCAGGGACAGAGCCCGCGTCTCCTGTGTCTCCTGTGTTGGCAGGCAGGTTCTTTACCTCGGGCACCGCCTGGGAGCTCTCTGTTGGCATCACTCATTCAAATTGGGAGATGGTAGCTTCAGACGAGCCCATTCAGGATTATGGGCTACAACATACAAATGAGGCTTCCTCCGTGGGAGTAATATTTGAATAAATCTATAATCGTGGTGTATATTCAGCTTAAGGAAAACTAGAGCCACACGATGACCTTTCACTGAAATCGAGAAAAGAAAGCATTTTTTCAGGCCCACTAAGACAGTTAGAACTGGACACGGAACAACAGACTGGTTCCAAATAGGAAAAGGGGTACGTCAAGGCTGTATATTGTCACCCTGCTTATTTAACTTCTATGCAGAGTACATCATGAGAAACGCTGGACTGGATGAAGCACAAGCTGGAATCAAGATTGCCGGGAGAAATATCAACAACCTCAGAAATGCAGATGACACCACCCTTATGGCAGAAAGTGAAGAGGAACTAAAAAGCCTCTTGATGAAAGTGAAAGAGGAGAGTGAAAAAGTTGGCTTAAAGTTCAACATTCAGAAAACAAAGATCATGGCATCCAGTCCCATCACTTCATGGTAAACAGATGGGGAAACAGTGGAAACAGTGTCAGACTTTATTTTGGGGGCTCCAAAATCACTGCAGATGGTGACTGCAGTCATGAAATTAAAAGATGCTTACTCCTTGGAAGAAAAGTTACGACCAACCTAGATAGTATATTCAAAAGCAGAGACATTACTTTGCCAAAAAAGATCCGTCTAGTCAAGGCTATGATTTTTCCTGTGGTCATGTATGGATGTGAGAGTTGGACTGTGAAGAAGGCTGAGCACTGAAGAATGGATGCTTTTGAACTGTGGTGTTGGAGAAGACTCTTGAGAGTCCCTTGGACTGTAAGGAGATCCAACCAGTCCATTCTGAAGGAAATCAGCCCTGGGATTTCTTTGGAAGGNGTTTCGTAGCCGACACGGGGAAGCTGTGCTGTTTAGCAGGCTGTTTAATGGGAAACTGGCAGTCTTATTTCTTTTCTAGATTTGGTTTGTCACTAGGTCTCCATTACATGCCACTCGGCTTTGATGTCTTTGGACAGGACTGATCAAAAGATGTCATTTGACCTACACAGCATGGCAGAAACTTGGAGAAGTCTCATAAAGCGACACTCTGGCTGTAAATAAAATGACATTATTATTTCCTCTCTCCTATCATGTAGAAAAGCCAATTATGGTAATGCACTGCATGTCAATGGAAATACAGCAATCTTTTTGGAGCAGAGGCTGCAGGCATCAGTATTGCAACTCTCCTTCCTGGGAAAATTTGCCCATTGGAAAATGAAGAGGAAGGAGGTGATAGATGTCTCCAAGACGGTTAATAAAATGCCGGACAGCCAAGAAAAGTGCAAGTCAGCAAAACAATTGGAAGTACAAAATGCAAACTGTTAAGTTTCCAAATTATCTAATAATTTAATCTACAGTGATTTACATGCCAACACCGAGATGGCCAGTATCACACCGAGCTGTTTCTGAGCGTTTGACAGACAGGAGAGGCGATTTATGGTCCTAATAAACCCTTCAGACCCACGACTCCTTAAGGAAGCGGCTGCGAGGAGGGGAGAAGGGGTTCTAACCTCAACCCCAAGATTCATCTGGAAGTGACAGCAGGAAGGTGGAGTCCTGCCCACCCTGCGTCTGAAGAACCCTGTGTGGTTGGTCTCGGAATGCCCTGCTTTATGCATTTCCACATGCGGGGAATGTTCCCCAGCTTCCTTCCACTGCAGCCTGTAACAGGACTGACTACGCATACAATACGCTCTCCCTGCCTTTCAGGAGGGAGAACCATTGGAAACAGAGCTTCCCCCAGAGTGGCGTCTCTACTAAGGGGACCAAAGATGTGGGAGAGCGAGAGCACCTTTCAGCTCCACCCCCAAGGTTTCCTTCCTTCTCGTTAGGACGCAGGACCCATTGAGGAGCCTTGCCCTGGTGCCCTGGAAGCCCTCAGCCCCAACCCTGTGTCTCACCCCAGGCAGCTTCCCAGGCCACACTGCCCTAAGTCCAGGTCAGCGTGCAGCTTGACCCCAGCAGCCAGCATACGCAATGGAGTCTCCTAGGTGCCTGACCAACCCACGTACCCCCAGTGCAACGGGAGCTCGCGTTTTCTGCTCTGTGCGCGCCAAATCACTTCGGTTGTGTCCGGCTCTGCGCGACTCCAGGGACTGAAGCCCTCCAGGCTCCTCTGTCCATGGGATCCTACAAGCAAGAATACTGGGGTGGGCTGCCACTTCCTTCTCCAGGAGATCTTCCCCACCCAGGGACAGAGCCCGCGTCTCCTGTGTCTCCTGTGTTGGCAGGCAGGTTCTTTACCTCGGGCACCGCCTGGGAGCTCTCTGTTGGCATCACTCATTCAAATTGGGAGATGGTAGCTTCAGACGAGCCCATTCAGGATTATGGGCTACAACATACAAATGAGGCTTCCTCCGTGGGAGTAATATTTGAATAAATCTATAATCGTGGTGTATATTCAGCTTAAGGAAAACTAGAGCCACACGATGACCTTTCACTGAAATCGAGAAAAGAAAGCATTTTTTCAGGCCCACTAAGACAGTTAGAACTGGACACGGAACAACAGACTGGTTCCAAATAGGAAAAGGGGTACGTCAAGGCTGTATATTGTCACCCTGCTTATTTAACTTCTATGCAGAGTACATCATGAGAAACGCTGGACTGGATGAAGCACAAGCTGGAATCAAGATTGCCGGGAGAAATATCAACAACCTCAGAAATGCAGATGACACCACCCTTATGGCAGAAAGTGAAGAGGAACTAAAAAGCCTCTTGATGAAAGTGAAAGAGGAGAGTGAAAAAGTTGGCTTAAAGTTCAACATTCAGAAAACAAAGATCATGGCATCCAGTCCCATCACTTCATGGTAAACAGATGGGGAAACAGTGGAAACAGTGTCAGACTTTATTTTGGGGGCTCCAAAATCACTGCAGATGGTGACTGCAGTCATGAAATTAAAAGATGCTTACTCCTTGGAAGAAAAGTTACGACCAACCTAGATAGTATATTCAAAAGCAGAGACATTACTTTGCCAAAAAAGATCCGTCTAGTCAAGGCTATGATTTTTCCTGTGGTCATGTATGGATGTGAGAGTTGGACTGTGAAGAAGGCTGAGCACTGAAGAATGGATGCTTTTGAACTGTGGTGTTGGAGAAGACTCTTGAGAGTCCCTTGGACTGTAAGGAGATCCAACCAGTCCATTCTGAAGGAAATCAGCCCTGGGATTTCTTTGGAAGGAATGATGCTAAAGCTGAAACTCCAGTACTTTGGCCACGTCATGCAAAGAGTTGACTCATTGGGAAAGACTCTGATGCTGGGAGGGATTGGGGACAGGAGGAGAAGGGGATAACAGAGGATGAGATGGCTGGATGGCATCACTGATTCGATGGACGTGAATCTGAGTGAACTCTGGGAGTTGGTTATGGACAGGGAGGCCTGGCATGCTTCAGTTCATGGGGTCACAAAGAGTTGGATATGACTAGCCACTGAACTGAACTGAACTGAAATCCATGACAGGAACAAAAACTTTGGGGCTACATCAGAAAATTTTTTCGAATGGTCTAATTGTTTTCGGCTGAAAACATCTTTATGATAAGTGGTTCGTAAGCACACACCGCAACTACACCTTTCCTCCCATCCTGCAGTTTAATTCTGGTGCATAAAAATGTGCAAATTCAATTTAGAAGCGGCACTGAATTTTAGTAACTTTAAATAACACTCTTTGTCAATAGTGCCGGGGTGTAACAGAACATTTGCAAGGTCCCACACTGCATGAAACAGACTTGCAGCCAGTTTCCTCGTGGTCTCAGCCCACATGCTCTGCAGGCGATCCCCAGGCCATCCCTGTCCTTTCTGACTCATGCACAAACCTCACGGTTTGCAGGTGGGTGCTGAAGGAAGGTAAGACCTTTTGTTTCAGCCCCACTTTTTGGCTTTGAAAGGACATCCTTAGGTTGCCACAGAATCCAAGCCTGTGACTTGTGTTTCCTGACATACCAGTGTGCCTCCTGATCACCATTGACTTCCAATAACCACTCTCACTAATGACCATGTGGAAATCAACATACAAGTTAGGTTTTTGTTCACTGAACTTTAGGCAAGTTTGGTAAGCCGCTCTATCTCCCGTAAGGCTGCCTCCTTATTGCACTGGGCCCCATGTTTATTTTTTAGGATCTAATTGAAAAAGGCTTCTGAGCTCTAACTGTTATATGGAGGCCCACTATTTTCTGTGATCTAGAAATCAATCTTCCAGTTGAAGAGCTCCTTCAGTGAGCTATGGTTTGAGCCACAGTATTCCTTCCTTGGCTTCCCAGGTGGCTCAGAGGTAAAGAATTTTCCAGCAGGTTCACAGCAGAAGACGCAGGTTCAATCCCAGGGTTGGGAAGAAACCCTGAAGAAGGACATGGCAACCCACTCCAGTATTCTTGCCTGGGAAATGCCACGGGCAGAGGAGCCTGGCGGGTTACAGTCCATGGAGCCGCAAAGAATCAGGCACAACTTAGCACGTAAACCACCACCTCCACTTCTTCCTTGCAAAGAGGACCCGGAGCAGGCAAGTGAGCTGATTACGTCCACACTCTGTGCAAGGCCCTACCCTAGACTGGCCCATGGTCTGTCCTGGTCTGCCCACGGCCCGTGCATGGGGTGCATGTCACAGCCTGGTGCTCCATCACCCTCCCCATAACCCCTCCTGTGGTGGGGGGACTCGGCCACGTGAGTTCAGGGTATCACAGAGCTCCATGTGCTGACAAGACACCAATGTCACTCACTTCCATGAAGAGTCTCCTCCAGATCCCACTTCACCCCAGATTGGAAGACTCAGTTCCTTCAAAAGAACACTCTTGAAACCAAAATTGATTCCTAAACACACAAGGAAAAAGTGATCTATGTTTAAGCACCCTAGCAAAGCATGCGTCAGTAAATATAAGTACTTTACTGCCCTTGAGGTGGGAACTCGTGGGCTTTGTGTAAGGAAAAAAATACTAGATTCATCATCAGATAAGAATTTCAAAGTATTTCTGCATTTCTAAGTTTTGAAGGCATTTCATCTCGAGATGAGAGGGGATGAGGTGGGGGAGAAGCAGATTTATCCACTGGATATCTCATTCCCTACCCCAATATTAAATTTTATGTGGGGAATCTAGGAGTTTAAAAGCTTCACATTTTTGTGTAATAAAAAAGAAATACAATATCCTGTTGCTGTGCGGAGTGACACTTTATGCAGGAAAGAAAACCGTTCTCCTTAGCTATTCTTTGAAATACGACTTACGACGTCATTTAATTTTTGAAAACCCTAAGGTCATGTAACACACTTTCTCTGTCATTTGTAAGTACATTAAGTCAGTGGCCATACGACAGTGAAATTATGATAATGGGCTGCTAAAATGGATCAGGCAGGCGCTGCATTTCATGTTAGCTTCAAACAACCGTCAGAGCATAGCTCAAATCAAATATGACAGCAGAAAAGCACGGAGTTTACTTTTCTTAAAGAGTTGCTACTTAGTCAAGTACACACGCGTGATGAGTCAAAAGGACTTACCTTGGCGGTGAATTGCAAAGAAAATAATCCCACTGAGAGATAAATTTCTCTTAAAAAAAAAAAAAAAAAAAGATCCTGCCTTAAAATCACAGATGTCACCTGGAGAGGAATGCAGAAGTCAAAGCAGGCTTCTGCCCAGGACATTTCTCCATGGGCCAAGATTTGGACAAGTGAGATGATATTCTGTGTGGAAAACCGCTGTTTAAAAATGCTTTAAAACAGGAGCACATTGAGTGCACTCATTTAAATAAACACCCATTCCCCCCCAAAAAAAACCTTCTTTTAGGGACACTCTTTCAAAAAATTAAGAAAAGAAAGAAGAAGAAATAGGAAGAAGACATGTACTCTGTTGTGATTTAAAAAAATACCCCCCCCCAAAAAAAAGATCCTTCTTTTAGGGACAGTCTTTCCAAAAAATAAGAAGAAATAGGAAGCACACATGTACTCTGCTGTGTAGGGCACATCTTTGAAAAGTATCTTTGAATCAAAGATGCCCGAAGAGTTTGTCGGAGAAGGCAACGGCACCCCACTCCAGTACTCTTGCCTGGAGAATCCCATGGACGGAGAAGCGTGGTAGGCTGCAGTTCATGGGGTCGTGAAGAGTTGGACATGACTGAGCGACTTCACTTTCACTTTTCACTTTCATGCATTGGAGAAGGAAATGGCAATTCACTCCAGTGTTCTTGCCTGGAGAATCCCAAGGAGCCTGGTGGGCTGCCGTCTATGGGGCCACACAGAGTCGGACACGACTGAAGCAACTTAGCAGCAGCAGCAGCAAAGAGTCTGTAACCGTAAACGTCTGCCCCTCAACTTAAAAAAAAAAAACTGACTTGAGATGGAAGTTTAGGAATGACACTTTGTAACAGAGATTTAAGGATGCATGTCCTGATGTGGTTACCCCCATTTATTTCCAATACCTAGCGTTTTTGGAGTTCCTTCCGTAGTCACACTGGTGGACCTCGGGCTCGGACCAGATACTGTGGTCCTGATGAATGTGGAGACTGCTGACAGAAGGACCCCGCGCTCACAGTACAGGCAGCCAATTGGGTCTGCAAAGGATTTACCCACTACCTATGAGTCAGAGCACAGTTCCTTTTAAACAGCCCTTCCCCGTTCTTTTTTCTAGACTTTAAGAAGGAAAAAAAATCCATCAGTGTAATAGTTCCTGGCAGAACTCTAAGCTTGGAGTTGAAGACCACAAAAGCACAATATCCCATCCCCACATGCAAAAGCTAACAGGATGGCAGAGATAATTGCAGGATAATTACTTTGACAGAAGCCAGTCGAATGCTTCCGTAGTGTACTTTACTATTCTTGTTGAGGGAAATCTACCCATTTCAGATAGATGTTATTCACCAACATATTTACTGGATGACATTTTGTCTTTTATTTCTTTTTGGAAAATAATCTTGATGAAAGGCAGAGCCTTTAAGACGACAGCTAGCTAGACACGTTTTACCAGTATTTCTGATTACTCTACCATGATCCCATAAATGAGTATTACTATGTAACCTTGTGATGCAGCATCTCCATGTCCACGACCACATTACGCTTTGAAACAAGAGAAGCACAAAGGCAAGCTGGGACTATTTGGTGGTCAGTTTCAGCCTGGGCTCCTTGCAACTCTGGAGATGACTGACAGTGGGATTTAATGGAGTATAACTACAGTAGCCTTGAGCAAAGATACAATTATAGCTGGAAAGCATCTTAGGCTCCTGACTGTGGCCAGCATCATGGTATAAATCAACAATTGCTTCTTCACCTTTCTTCTGCAGCCCCCTCCCCTCCACATTCAAAACACAGCATCCTCTAGAATAAAAAACTTGGTAAAAAGGTCACTCTGTTTTCCTCAATAGCATAAAAATGGCATAGCTAGATCTGACATGCATATGCAAATCAGCTCAGGAAAACACTGATTTTCCTTCACACTGAATTATTGTATCTGCATGAATGTTGATACAACACCATAAGGAACAACAAAAACAAAACCAAAAAAACTCTCTATGGTTTAATTGCCAAGATGCAAACAAGAAACATAGATGTACTATATACAGTGACTTTCTCTCTTGGCATCATAACTGCAATAAACCAAGTCCTTAACTCATAAATACCTATTTGCTACTAAGTCACTTCAGTTGTGCCCGACTCTTTGCGATCTCATGAACTGCAAGCTGCAAACAGTTCCTCTGTTCATGGGACTTTTCAGGCAAGAATACTGGAGTGGGTTGCCATGCCCTTCTCCATTTAAGTTTATTTAGTTGTAGTAGGCATTCGGGATGCTAACATTTGCCCTCAAGAAACAAGACTTGAAAAATATGCAACATGGTGTGAGAAAATAGATTGATTATTGATAATTTAATTATACTGATATTTAACAAAACAAAAAGGTGTATGTCTCCTAAAGGTTAAGAAAGAAGAAAGGAGATTGGAGATTAAAAGCACGGTGACATACATGGAGAAGCAGTAGACACTGCACTTACAGGAGTTTCCTGTCCTCAAAAAGGCACTGCAACTCAGAGTGATAAAAGACAGACCTGGTTTTGACACAGATGTAATGTTGGTTTGATAGATTATATTCCTAACAAATGAATTCTATGCTCTCTATTTTTTTTACAAAAAGATATAACCACGAGTAATACAGATACGCAAATATGTAATGAGCCTGCAACTGAACGGCATACAGGTTTCTCGCGCACACAGCTTCACTGCAAGGCCGCATGATGTCACATAGAAAGCCCTGGAATGACGTCAGGAATCTGGACACTCATCTTCGTTCTACTGCAGGTCTGGCTGGGGAAACCTGAACAAGGGCCAGGGCCACACTAAGTCTTTGTTTCCTCACCTGTGAAAAGGGCAGGGCTGCATCCAAGGACCCTTACAATCTATGCCAACCGGAAAATGTCATTGGAGTCTCTTGGAAAAGCCAGAACCACTATGCAGGGACAGTCAACGAACAAGGAAATGGGCCTCCAGACGGGACGTGCGGGACCCGTCGTACGGACGCCCTAGCATGTGTGATGGGAGAGCATCCCTCCCAGAAGGAGGTGGGGCAGAAGGGTTTCCCTGGGGGACACAGTTGAGCTGCCCTGGGAAGTGAGAAAGGATTCCCAACGGCAGAGAAGAGCAGGGAGGGTGCCAAGAAGAGGGTCACAAGCAGAAGTTGGGGCATGGGGGGAGGCACATGGGGCTGGAGGCCGGGAGGTAGGCTTGATTCAAATGTATTTTACAGAGAATAAATGTGGCATTCTCAGGTTCGAAAGGACAAATCAGATGGTCTAGGCAAGAGGCAAAAGGACAGTCACCCTTTACACCATAAACCTAGACGCTGTCTATCGAGGCCAGAGTCTGCAGACCTCCCACAGCACTGCTGGGCATACAGCAGGCACTCAGGGAATACTTACTGGATGGGTAAGAGAAAGGATACAGAAGGGCGTATTTCTGGACATCCCTGGTGCTCCAGTGGTGAAGACTTTATGATTCCACGGCAGGGGTCATGAGTTCAATCCCTGGCCGGGAACTAAGATCCCACAGGCTGTGGGGCCACAACTACTAAGCCTGTGCACCACGGCCAAGACCTGACTCAGCCAGAAATAAATAAGTACATGCATTTCTTTTAAAACATCTAAAGAGTGTACATTACTGTCTCCAAGACTACTCGATCTCATGCAGTGAATGGACTTATCTTATTCCATTAATTCTTCCTCTTTTTTAACAAAAGGAAAAACTGTTTCCTGGGGTAGATGGTGACCAGAATCATCTGGTAAACTTTCAGGGACCAAATGAACACTCTGAGAAATCAGGCAAGCTGGTTTTATTGCTCTCTTATTTCAATGTAAGTTTTCTCCAAAGAACAAAAGACTTGGGGATGCAGTTTTGCATCTCTCAATGGGATCAGAAAGGCCACCATTGCCTCTGAACCATCAGCCTCTCCCCCACCCTGGAGTCACAGAGGAAAAAACCACTCCCGCCACTCCTGTGAAGACCATAAGCTAACCACCGCAGCTCTTCCATCTCGATATCAAAGGCATCGAGGGCTGGGCTTGAATGATGGCCAAGCCCCATGGAAGCTGTAGCCATTTATTTGCTTGTTTATTACACATTATTATTAAGTTGATCTGCAAAATTATCCTATGTGGAAATGAACATGCTCTCTCACATCAAAACTCCTATTTGATTTCAAATCCCCCAAATCAAGTCTTTTCATTTCAGCCAGAGACCCCACAGCAAGAAACCAGTGCAAACAGCTAGAGGGGCGCTGCGATTTCCTCCTATCAGTCATATTTAAGGAGCAGATACACTATGTGACTCTGAAATGAGAAGTTATGCTTCCAGCAGGGACAGAAAGAACCAGAAGCCTTGGAGAAAACCAAGCCCCGGCTTTCTGGGAAGTCAGGGGCACGCGTTCTGCTGCAGAGTCCCCTCTCCCTTTGGGCTGCAGCTCAGGCGGCCCCGCCTCTGGGTGTCTGTCTGTGGTTGAGTTTATGGTAATGGGTGCACGGGTCAGGCCATGTATTAAGGATGCCCGTGTGGGCTGACAAGTGCTCCAGCGTTCTTCACAGAACGTCTTTCTGCAGAAAGATGACTGTTGTCCTTCAAAGGAATCACCGTAAATTGGTTACAGTGATGTCGCCATTTATCACAGCATTTTGGGGACTTCTCTTTTGGCAGAATCGGTTAGCGAATCTCTTACGACAGAGAGTTTTATTTATGTGCTAGGATATGCTGCCTTCTCTCTCTCTCTCTTTTTTTTTCCTCCCTTCATCTACCTATGTGGCCCCCATGGCAGAGGTGTCAACAAGAATTCAGGTTCATCTCTTCTGAGCACACTCTGACCTGCTCTTCTCTGCCTCCATGGGACAGGATGTGGCCAAGGAAATATGAGCAGCAGTGATGCTGGGTCACTTCTGGGGGTGCCTTTGGAGCCAGTGTGTGAGTCACCCACCCCTGTGAGTCCCATCACAGTGACCAGCGTTCACAGAGCCACGGCAGGGCCGTGTGCAGCACACGTGGGCATGGATTCAGAGAGGATGGGTGCCCCAGAGATACGGAGCTTGTCACTGGATGTCCTCTTCTGTCCAACTCAGTCCTCGCCCTCCTTCCTGCCCCCAAACGATCAAATTGAGTTGCAGCTTCCATCACCCTGGCAAGTCAGCAATCTCAGGAATCCTGGCAAGGTGCCTTCTTCCCTCCAATGCTGGCTGAGCAGTGAAGTCATGAGGGGCAGGACTCAAACTAAGAACTGGCATTTGGGAGAAAGGACCATGCTTTTAGTCAGTTGAGAGATTTTAGTCCATCTTCCCTGGACATCAGAGGTGATGTAGGGGTGGTAAGTATGAAAGTAAGAGTCCTCTGAAGTCAGCCTGCCATGGGTCCCTTTAAACTGGGGAAGTAAGGCTTCCCCGGACACGCGCACATTAGATAGCTGTACGTTGGTGTCTGACGCCTGGGCATTCAGTGAATGGGGACTATTTCAGGTCAGCATCCAGGGATGGAGCCACAAAGGCAAAGTCCACCAGCACCCACGGGAGCCCCCGGAGGAAGAGACCAGGGCGCCGTCAGTCCCTAGGCATGGCTTCCTCTACAAACGCGTATAAATGGACTTGGCAGCTGCCCTGTGTCTCCAGAGTTAAGGACAGGCAGGCTGAATGTGATACACAGCAGCGCATCTGAGAAAACAGAAGGAAAAACAAGGACTTCGTCCACAAACAAGCACACACGTTCTGGCAACACTCTTTTGGTTTTCCAAAGCCACTTACTGAGTTTCAGCGACTCGGCACCAGGTGACTCTCTGCAGGGGCTTTGTCTGCATGGATCTCAAAGGTCGGGTGTGAGAAGGGTGCCCTCCGCCCCCCTGAATACAGGACAACATGCTGCAAGCACTCTGCCAGAGCTGCAGGTTAGGCAAACGCAAGAACAGGCGGAATTCTCATCTCGCCTGAGAGGAGAGAAACAATGTTGGCTGGTAAAATGAATCCATGCCCTAATGACCGAGGACCGAGGGGACAGGAGAAGCAGCAGGCTGAGAAGCTGGGCTGGGGCCCTGGAGGAGCCTCTGTCTGCCCTTCTCAGGACTTGGCCTGAATGGATGGGCTGGTCACTGTCAACAAAGCACAGAGAGGGCGTGAGGCCCAAAGTCAGGAGAATAAGGAGTTCGTGCCAAGCCTAGGACATCTTATGTGCTCCGTAAGTGGGCAATGGTGACACCTTCCTGGAAAGCAATTTGGCAACTAAAACTACAAAAGCTCTTTGACCTCACAATACCCAACTAGGAGATATAGCCTTTGCAGTGAAAGCACACGTGTTCACATATTTATATCCAGTGGCATCGTTTGGGGTGTCCCATAACCAGGCATGCCCAGAATAGCCACAGAAGGTATGAGCTGACCTAATGCGGGTGGCCACACCTTGAAAACCTAAGGAGAGACTGAGATGCTTCTTTGGAGCAAAGATCGTGATGGTTTCCAAGTGAGAAATCAACTACTCAATAAAGAATTCCAGTTTTTTACAAAATGAAAACCCCACATATAGTACGTATGTTTCCACACACACATATGAGCAAGAGAAAGGCGACGAAGATGGAGCCAGTCTGTCCTCGCTAGTTACAGTGGAGGTGAGAGTAACAACTTTCTTTAACCATTTGTATTGTGAATACAGGATATGTAAGAGACGTGGGTTCAATCCCTGGGACAGGAAGACTCCCTGGAGGAGGGCATGGCAACCCACTCCAGTATTCTTACCTGGAGAATCCCATGGACAGAGGAGCCTGGTGGGCTACAGTCCATGAGGTCACAAAGAGGTGGACACGACTGGCTTAGCACACAGCACTGTGAACATTACTTCTTTCTTTATATACATTTATTACTTAAAATAAGCATGCATTGTTTTAAATTTTTTAAAACTAATACGTAAAGAATATGTGAATAAACAGTAGCTGACACATCGTCCTTATCATCATCACCATCATCACTGTTATTGTCATCATCATCACTGTCATCCTCACCTTATCACATCAGCATCAGGACCACCACCATTATCACCATCATCGCACCATCATCACCATCACCACCACCACCACCATCAACATCATCCCACCACCACCATCACAACCATCACCACCTTCATCACCACCGCCACCACCACCATCACCACCATCATCGCACCATCATCACCACCATCACCACCATCATCGCCATCATCACCACCACCATCAGCATCATCCTACCACCACCATCATCACCACAGCCATAATCACCATCACCACCTTCATCACCACCACCACCACCACCATCACCACCATCATCAGCTTCATCACCACAACCATAATCACCATCACCACCACCATCACCATCATCACCACCACCATCACCACCATCATCACCATCATCATCATTATCTTGACCACCACCACCACCACCACCACCGCCATCATCACCATCATTACCACCACAATCACCACCACCATCATCATCATCTTGACCACCACCACCATCACCATCACCACCACCACCATCATCATCATCAGGACCACCACCATTACTACCACCATCACCATCATCATCATCATCAGGACCACCACCATTACCACCACCATCATCACTACCATCATCATCATCATCTTGACCACCGCCATCATCACCATCACCACCACCAACATTACCACCATCATCATCATCATCATCTTGACCACCACCATCATCATCACCATCATCACCACTATCACCACCACCACCATCACTATCACCACCATCATCACCATCACCACCATCATCACCATCTCCATCATCTTCATCACTATGTCTGACAGTCAACCTTCCCAATTTTGACTGTGAGCCCAGGAGAGGACAGAAATCCCAGGTGATCCTTCAGACAATGTTTTTCAAACTGAGAGCTATAATTCATTAATGGGTCATGAAATTAATCTAGTGGCATTTTAATAATGGAATAGAATATAGTAACAGTAGACAACTTCAGGTAGCATCACTTATAGTAAAGGTACCTATGTTTGTAATATACCAATACATATTTATGTATCATCATGGAAATACTACAGTTCAAAGAGGAAAAATATCCCTTTCCCAAAGAAAGAGTCTTTAGCATTCCTAATGAGAATGGTAAAGCTAAATCCTCCATTTCTGTAGAGAATATAAATATCTACAATTTTACACAAAAATTATCTAATCTAAACAAATAATTCACATGTGCACTTACTGAAAGCATGGGATTTTAATCTGAAACAAGTGCCTATTAAGGTCAGACAGCAGGTAGAAAACACAGGTGATTTTATTTCAATACAAAATATATGTTCCTAGGGGGAGAGGGTCTGCAGAGAGCACCATGTGACATGTGTGCCGGAAGAATCCATCAATTTATCCCAACAAAGCCTAGGTCATGATCACTGGGAGCACAGAGCAAGGCCCTGGTCCAGACTCCCCACCACACCACTAAGCGGCAGATGCCACATGTAGCCCTCAGGTTAAAGAGAGACGGGTCCTAGGAGAAGGTGGCCATTCCACATGCTGGGATGTGGAATGGCCACCTCCTCTCCTCCTGCAAGAACAATGCCCGTGTGCACTGACCTCTCCGGTGTCCCCGTTCGTGACGACAGCAGCGGGCCCTTCCCCAGACCTGTGTGCCAGACCCCGTTCTAAGCACATCAGCTGGCTAAGGTCAGTGACTCCTCATGATAACCCATGATTTGCAAAGACAAAGAAACGGAGGTCACAGCACTAGGAGGTGGCTGAGCTACTGCAACCAGAGGAACAGACACGCAAGGTAGCTGCAGTTAGGAGCGGTTAGAATCCATGAGAACAAGGAAGAGACGACACAAAGACCTGATCAGGA
This sequence comes from Raphicerus campestris, assembly GCA_006410735.1. Classification (NCBI taxonomy): domain Eukaryota; kingdom Metazoa; phylum Chordata; class Mammalia; order Artiodactyla; family Bovidae; genus Raphicerus; species Raphicerus campestris. Next base: position 879,846 of record SJYW01042787.1, read on the forward strand.
GCTGGAGGTGCTCTGCTATTATGCTTTCCTCCACGGAGACACCAAATCAGACAGAAATAGTCCAGAACCAAAAGCAAAGACTTTCATTAATGTACCTCCAGATACCAGCCTTTTTATCCTGCTAACCCACAACTTCTTAAGCAACCTAAGAGCAATTTTTTTTAAATGAGCAATCTCCTAGATTAGTAACTCACTAAATATCCTCAATCAATAACCCTGAAAAACATTTTCTCCTAGAAAGCACTCACTCTTAGGAATACGTTAAACTCATGCGTCCTGTGCTTTGTCCAAGTCAAGATTCTGGAACATCGAGCACACTGTGCTTCTTGTCAGCACATGAGAAGAAGCATGGTTTAGAACAGCAATAAAAAGGACCCATCACTTACAGATAGTTGAGCAGCTTCTATTTACATTAAGGGTTTTGGTAAATGTTTCAAATGAATTACTGCAAAACAGAAGAAATCACATGCTCTCTGGGGTCTTGAGTGATCTGTCAATGTAAGAGGTTAGTTCATTAATGATCTTTCAATTGAAGATCAATTTCATCAAGCTCTTTAACTGTCTTCTTTAAGACAGTGACTAACAGTAGCTTGGCTCCTCCCGTCAGGAATGCAGACAGAACTGGGTGCTTCATACACATCTCTGAGGCAGTAAATACGCATCACCATTATTTTCGGATAAACAGGCAATAAAATCAAGTTATCTAGATATTTTAAAAGAATAGCATTTCCCCATAAGTCTGTCATAAGTAAATGACTTCATCTGAAATGCCACAGCTTAAAGATAAACAGAAGTCTTAGCTGCGAGCATAAAAAAGCCTCCATTGACCTCGCTAGCCGTGTTTATGTATGTGGGCAAGGGCTGGGTAAAATGCACAGCAGTGATGTATTTCTGTATCTACATTTACATGTGTTGCTTTAGAAATTATCTTAAGATCCCATATTGCATATAATCATAGAAATAACTAAAAACAATCAAAATTCAAACAGAAGAACAGTCTATTTGGAGAAGGAATGAAATTTTCCTCACAATTCTCCCACCTAATTCATAAGTTGCTAAAACAATGATCACACAGGGATGTTTCTAGAGGACTGCAGCGAACTACCCTCACAGTCCCAGTTCTGGCTTTCATTAAGTGAAAGTCACTCCGACTCTTTGCAACCCTATGGACTATACAGTACATGGAACTCTACAGGCAAGAATACTGGAGTGGGTAGCCGTTCCCTTCTCCAGGGGATCTTCCCAACCCAGGGTCTAACGCAGGTCTCCCACACGGCAGGCAGATTCTTTACCAGCTGAGCCACGAGGGAAGCCCTCTGGCTTTCATCCCAGTCACTAATTCACACAGAGGTATCAAGAAATCTCTCCCCTCCCCATCTTGTGGCATTTTAAAATGGGAGAAAGTAGCAACTATCCAGTAAGAGCAATGGTACCATAGCTTATTTTAAGGCCAGGCGAAGTGGACTCCATAGAATCCCCAGTGCACACATGACCCACCACAGGTCGTGTAGTCTAGGCACCTCTGTAACCCGCCTTGTTTGCCATGACCAGACGTGGGACGCTGTGATCAGCCTAATTTCTGTTCTTTGAGGTCTCACCATTAACTATGAACAGCCACACTGCAACCAGAAGCAACTCTGCATTTATGTTCAAAACAAAACTTAATCGATAAAGTAACTACACAATGCCTACTAATAATAAGCAAGACTATTTTGGAAAATAAATTCCTCTTAAAGAAATCATACTTCCTTACTGATCGCATAGTTATATTGATAGCAGCACAGTTTTGAAGAACTGTTATTATTAAAGCTTAGAGATAACAGTTTCCATTGAAATATACTTGGTTGTCTATTTAAAGCCATCTGAGCATCTTCAGCAGAGAAGGCAATGGCACCCCACTCCAGTACTCTTGCCTGGAAAATCCCATGGACCGAGGAGCCTGGTAGGCTGCAGTCCATGGGGTCGCTGAGGGTCAGACACGACTGAGCGACTTCACTTTCCCTTTTCACTTTTACGCATTGGAGAAGGAAATGGCAACCCACTCCAGTGTTCTTGCCTGGAGAATCCCAGGGACGGGGTAGCCTGGTGGGCTGCCGTCTCTAGAGTCGCACAGAGTCAGACACGACTGAGGCGACTTAGCAGTAGCAGCAGCAGCAGCAGCAGAGGATCTTCAGGGCTTCCCAGGTGGCTCAGTGGTAAAGAATCTGCCCACCAATGCAGGAGACACAGGAGACACGGAGACAATCCCTGGGTCGGGAAGATCCCCTGGAGGAGGAAATGGCCACCCAGTCCAGTCTTCTTGCCTGGAGAATCCCATGGACAGAGGAGGCTGGTGGGCTACAGTCTGTGGGGTAACAAAGAGCTGGACACGACAGAGCACGCACGCATGCACACACGACCATCTTTATGAACTGAAGTGCTATCGTTCATGACTTGGTCAATATCCCTATGAAAATAGCTTCCAAATTAAATTCCTAACAATTTAAGTTAATAATTCACCTTCATTAAGTGATTTAATTTCTTTAGTGAGCAATAAACAGTTCTTATGACGTTTGTCCAGGATATAAGTACAAATATTATTTTTCTTCTCTATTCAGTCTCCTCTCAAGTACAAAAAGTAAAATACATGCTCAACAAGGTGGTCTATCTGTGATATCCTGCTTTCATAACTGCCGCATCCCTGCAACAATTCTCTTGTGCTTAGTAGAAATCAGACAAAGTTCATATGACTATTCCAGGTGAAAAGTACTTTCTTTGAAATATTAAAAACTGGGTCTTTACACAGGTACTAAAAAATATAAGAAGCATTTTCCTAATCTTATTTTTAGATACTGTATCATACATCAAATCAAAAACAGTTTCATTTTAAGAAGCAACAATTGGCTTACAGTTTATCTCCAGCTACGGCAGGAAAAAAAAAAAATGAAAGATTGGTTAATTATAAAAGGTATGCATATGTGTAAATAGCAAGCTACCTGCATTTAGCATGTTTGTCTCCTGTTGAGTTAAATGTACACTGTGGTCAAATTCGCACATTAAGTCACAGTCTCACAGTTCTAGCGTGCAGTGCAAACAGCCCCCCACGTCCACCGAGTGTGAAAACGAAAAACAGGGGGTGAACAGGCAGATATGAGTGCAATCAGACCCACATATGTTGAAACAAAACAGTGGCGTTATCCACTCCAAAATGCAGCATCAGACAGAGCATCCCAGACAGGAGACAAGGAAGAAAGGAAACATACATGTCAGAAGGACAGAACCAAATAGCTTCCAGCCAACTCGACCTTAGAATACACATACAGTAAAACAGATGAGAAAGTAGGCTTAGCCATTGGGAAATTACACACTAAAATGTTTCCCAAAAACACATGAAGAATTTACACTGTCAGTGATTTAAGGACAATGATGAATAAAACCACAACTCTTTAGATCCCAAAGGGAGAGTCATTTGGGGAGGCTGGGTTTTCTGGATAGTTGAAGCTTTACCCCTTTAAACAGAATTTTGTAAACATGTTTAAACACGGGAAAATCTGTATCAAATATACTTGCTTTGCCATGTTAATTAAAGCATATGGTACACAATTAAAATCTTCTTGATGACTAGAATGAAAATCACGAACCATTGGTAACAACCACAAAGGGGCAAAAAACTATATTCCATTCCCAGCCACTGGCCAGCACTGCTGTGATTTCATGTTTTTCATTCTCTGACCGTAGTTTTCCTTTATGCTCCTTTACTCTTAGGTCTTTGCTATCACTTCTCACTGTTACCTAAGGTGCCTTTTCTCGACTTCCTATTTGCTACTTTTAACTTGCAGCAGCCTAGGACAGAGATTCATGAATATTAGAGCTATGCGTAAGAGAAAAATAAAATGTAAATGGTGAGCAAGGACCCGAGACACAGTCTATGAATAAATACACAGTTCGGTGCAGGGACTTTTGAGGCCCAATGTCCTTTCATCTTTTCTTATTCTTAGCTCTGTTCCAGAAAAATAGAAAATGGTAGTTACTTGGTTTCCAGATGGGTGAGGCTTTGCCATGTTTCCAAAAATACAGATATGTTTTGTTTAACTGATGTACTTTGCTGTACACCTGAAGCTACTACATTACAAGTCAACTATACTCCAAAAAATTTTAAGGAAAAAAGATATATATATATATTAAAAGGAATGTCTCAAAGCTTCATTGGCATATGATCATATTAAATTTTCCTTGAGTCCCTTATAAAGCAGTAAGCATTCACTTTTCACAGGCAGAGATAGGACAGGGTGGCAGAGAAGAGCTTACAACACAGGAGAACAGCAAACAGAAAAAGAATGTCAATTCCAAACCACACTGCAGCCAGACAACACCCGAAGGTTTAATTTTCACCTTTAAACCCAAACAGAATGAAAAAATGAAAATCATTTTACATCAGCTTAAAGATGAACATGAGAAATTACCCCCAAAAGGTAAATGTTTAAGAAGACGGTACCACAGGCCCAAAGTCTAAAGACTACGTAGATTATTCAACAGAATTTAGGATTAAGCAACAGAAACAGCCACGATAAATACAAACCCATAAAACACACACACAAATACAAACTCCTGTGGTTTTATAAGTTCTTAAAGATTTATTCACTGTCACCAAATAATTCAGAAAAAAACGGCTAAGTCTATTATAGACTGGCACATTTGGACAATAGCTGCCAAAGGCTATCCCTGAAACTAAAGAAGAAGTAAATTAAGAAGATTTCATTATTAACACACTTTTTAAGAACCTGATCCTCTCCCCCGCTTCCTAAACCCCCTAGCTTCTGGGCGGTTTCTGTATTCAAATACAGCCTTTCTCACTGTTTCACCCATGCCTACACCCCTTTTCCTGCCAGTTCACTCTGAAAAGACTTCACTTCTGAAACCTCCAGCCTGAACAGACTGCATGCCTGCTTCCACTGGGCCCGGGTTCTCACTGACTCTCCACCAGCCCAGGGAACCCTCTCTCCACCTTCACACCAGCCCTCTTCCCGTGCTATTCCTACTCTGGTGGTTTCTAATCCTCACTGATTTCTGCAGAAGATGCTTTACGCGTCATTCTCAGCTGATACTGGATTTGTTTAAAAAAATCAAAAAATTCACCATTGGTTCATCCTTGCTGAAGAACTACTATGTTTTTCCAAAATAAAAAAGCCACAAAAGAAAGTAATAATGAAAAGGTACTCAAAATCTAGATTGTAACTACTATATGTAAATAATAGCTCACTCAATCTGCTAATATAAAAAGCTCACTAGAATTATATAAAAATTCAACAGCATATTGATACACCAATAGTAATCAGTTAAAATAGAAAAGTAGCTCCATTTAATAGAGCAACAACCAATAAATAAATAAATGAATAACTTAGAAGTTAACATAAACAGTATGAGGAAACTATGTGAAAAAAAACAAAACCTATAGAAGTAAATAAGAGGAATAAATTTGAAAATACACCATTTTCATTTTTAGAATGGGAAAATTTTACTGTATGCTGAGTATTCTTAAATTAATTTATCAATTTAATATTATTTCAACCAAACAACCAGAGGTATTATTTTTTAAGCTGATGAAAATCGCTCTAAAGAGCATGTAATATAGAAGAATAGAAAACTATTTATGGAAAAAAGAGTAATGAGGAGGGATAGGAACTATGGAGAGATTATTTTTAAATGTATTATACAGTTGCAATAATTTAAATAGGAACTATAGGCCAGGAATAGACAGATTTCTCCTTGAAATTAAAGAGAAAATTGAGAGACAGTCCCAAATATACAGAAGTGAGTATACGATGAAGGACCATTTCAAATGTGATGAAGAAAGAACAGGTCGATAGATGGAGTTGGGGAAACTGGCTATTTGTGGAAAAAAAAAAAAAAGAGGTAGGTGCCCACCTTACACCATACACCAAATTCAATTTCACATATATATTAAATATTCAAATACCAAAAAAGTGAATCCATAAAAATTCTAGAAGAAAATAAAACTGGATATTTACATAACACTGAGGGTCAGAAGGTGCCTCTTAGATTTTACTTCAAAGATTGAAACTATACAGGAAAGGATCAGCTAAACTATACAAAGCAACCGTGACCCAGGGAAATAGACACACCGCTGAGGGCACTGAGGGTGAGCAGGGCATTTCCAGGAGGCCGGTCGGCAGGGTGTGTCCCAGACAACTCAAAACAGCCCAGCGTTGACCTGGTCATTCACCTTCTGGGGACTTATCAGGGAAATGATGAGGCTATGGCCAACATGTACACACCAAGGCCTTAATTACACAGTTGTTTATAACTGTGAAATTGAGAAAGTACTGAAATTCCAACAATGGTTGATTTCTCAAATAAGTTGTACATCCAATGCAGATATAAGATGACAAACAGGTCTATAATGACAAGATAAATATGATGTGCAAAAAAAAAAAAAAAAAAAAAGCGATGAAAGAAAATATGTAGAAAGAAACTACTCTGGTAAAAATACATGTATAATTTGTATATGTGGGGACTTCCCTAAACGTAGGTGATTTAGTGGCTAAGACTCCACACTCCCACGGCAGGGGGCCCAAGTTCGATCCTTGGTCAGGGAAGTAGATCCCATGTGCTGCAACTAAGGGTTCCACAGGCTGCAATGAAGACCCAGCACAGCCAAGTAAATAAATAAATGTTACAAATAACATGCATAAGTACACATTTTCTGAGGAAAAGATCCAGAGAAGATTTATCAACTTTAGGTACTTCTATGTATGATTGCAAATAAGCTTCATTTATTTTTATTTTTCACTTATATTTATTTTCCTATGTTCTAGTTTTTCTAAAATAAATATGCAACACCAGTGTCATCTTAAAAGATAACAGAAGAGGGCAAAACCTTATAAGCTGGGGTTTTTTTAACATCAAACCAAAGAAATCATCTGCTATTATAGATATACTAGAAAGATGAGTTAACATCCTTGTCAGAGCTCTTCCAAATTAGCAAGAAAATAAGTGAACAAAGCAAAGGAAAAATGAGCAAACAACATGGGCAAAATAATTCAAAGAGGAGGAGAGACATTTGTCTAATGAAATGGAAAAACAATCCCCCTCACCTGGAAGACAAGAAATGCAAACTAGAAACCATGTCAAGATACTACTTCATAACTACTAAGTTGTCAAAGACTACAGAATTTAAAATACCTGCACTGACAATGGCCCAGAGTATGAATATTCCTGCACTGTAAATGGAAAATCCATTGGTTCATTTTGAGAAGAGCTTTGCAATATGTACCAAAGGTTAACTAAGCAATGCCAAGTCAAAAAAAAGAAAAAAAAATACCTAAAGAAATAATCATGAAAATGCATAAAATAACACATAAAAAGCTATTTACCGTTTAATGAGTGGAAAAGTAAACTGATAACTACCACCACCCCATTTCTGTTTAAAAAAATGTGAGGAAGCCAAAAAATTTTCTGCAGGAACTCAGGTAAGCATGTTCACAGTAGCTACAACTAGGTAAGGTCATCACAAAGCGTGCTTTTGGGTTTGCTTACTTACCTGTATTTTCCAAATTATCCATATAACATGAACACTTCCACAAAGAGGAAAAATATTTGGTCATGTAGGACTTACTTCCCCATAATTTTCTCTCAAAGTAAAAAGACAAAAGTATACATTCTTCAGTAATGGACTTTACCAGTAAAAATTAGAACACAAAGATCCACGGATAAAGCAAGGTAGTCAAGACCACAACAATGATACAGTCTTGTCCAAAAAGCTTGCAGCGGCTGGATTAATGGCCACACACTCACCGCAGCGGTGCTTCGCCTGCCAACATGCCAGGACTGGGGCACCCTCAGGAGACAGGTGGTCTGGGAGTCTGCCCCCTGCCCCTCCAGCTGCAGGACCGGCCGGGCACTCAGTTGCTCTGGGGTCAGGCCTCCTCCGGGCCCTGAAGGAACCCCACTGAGGACGCCCTGCTTCCCTCCCACCCCTAAAGGCTGTGATCGCAGCACCACTGTCCTTCCAAGTTGCCCCACTGCGAGATTCCTCCAGGAAGCATCTCTGATGAAAGGCCGCTAAGCTCTCTTAGGAACACACTCGCTCACCACGAGCTAACCTGGACCCCCCAGGTGGCAGAGGCTTCCAAGGAGACGGAAGAGCTCTGCAGGCCCTTCCGGAGGGAACGCTCCTCCAGTTCCAGGAAGGAGGGGGTCCTGGCGAGAGGGCTGGTAGGACTGAAGGGCGGGCTGGCTTGTCTGCACACACATCCACTGGCCAAGTGGGGGCCTACTGTGTTGGGCACCACCCAGGGCCGTGGGGGGTTGAGGGGAGGCAGCCTGCAGTGTGAGCCTGGTGCAACATGGGGCTCAGGGCAGAGGGGACACTGGCCACCGTGTGGAAAGAAGACCCCTAGAGTGGCAGGAACTTGAGGCTGAGTTCTTCCAGGCCCTGGGCTGGCATGGGAGCCTCAGGAAAGTAGCATGCAGAAGCCAAGTTCATTGCCGATGGGTGGACTGCAGGGCAGAGCAGAACCTGTGTTCCACCCCTCAGAGATGGGGAAACTGGGGCCTGGGCTCAAGAGGTTTGTTTCCCAAGGCCCTGCCGTGAGGTTGTGGCCGGGACCCTGGGGTCCCTACCCTTTGCTGGGACTGTGTGTTCCGGGACCACCAGGGGAAGCGCTTGAGGAGGACGGTGCTGGGGGAGGGATGTCTGAACAGCTGGCCTGGCATGAGTCCTGGTGACCAAAAAAAACGGGGTCCCTGCAGAGACACCGCAAAGATGATACAACAGGGACTGGCAGGCCCAGGAGGCCCAGCGTGGAGGGGAGGCCAGGGGCCCAAGAGCCGCAGGCTTTCGCCCCTCCAGGGGCCCGGAGCAGAGAAGCAGAGAGACCAGTGAGGAGCCGGCGGGCGGGGGCACGGGGGCTCCCTGCTGAGTGGCACAGTCTGCCCCCACCTCTGGCAGGCAGTGACACGCAGGTGACAGCCACTGGCCTTCACCCTAGACCCTGCACCCCCCTCACTCAAGAAGCTGGGGCGGTCCCCTCCCCTGGGAAGCTCAGACACACCCTCCCGAAGAGAAAAGATTTGTCCCCGGGACCCTAGTTTGCGACTCCCAGCTTCTCACACACGATTTCTGAATCCTGGCTTCTGCTGCTATTTCTGAACCAGTTACAAAGAAATTCTCGGCTCAGTCACATACAAATCGTAGCCAGGAAAGCGGAGACTATAGAGCAAAACTGAATGATCATACGTGGCGAAGCGGGACACACACTAGACAAATATATGATTGTATTATTAACAGAAAGAAGACAATTAGGTAAGTAGATATATATACCTATGTCACATTTAATTGAAACATTAGCTTCCTATGTAATATGAACAAAGTGGGCTCCAAATGAGAGAAAAAAAATTTTTTTTAGAATTATGGTGTCTATTTTACTTCAACCCCCCATGAACACCAGCCAATTAATTGTCAATTGTATTGATGAAAATATGTTTATATTTTCAGTTTCCACTTTTCTGATGCCATTATTAATCTATCTCATGGTTATAAATAACCCCTTGGATGACATATGAGGGTAAGGGAGGATCTAAATAATCCCAAATGAATGCCTAAAATACACATATATTTTATAGGTGAGCATAAAAGAAATACGTGGACCAGAATCCAGTACTTTCTATACTAACCTAAGGATGAATACACTTCTATCACACTCCACATGCAATTTCATCCTATGATATTTCCACAGGGGAAAAAAATCATTCATTAAAAGCCAGCAGAATTATTAAGTTGGACCCTCGTAAGAATTTTACACTTGAACTAGAATGCAATTATTGAAGCCGCTGATATTCTGANGGGCCCAAGAGCCGCAGGCTTTCGCCCCTCCAGGGGCCCGGAGCAGAGAAGCAGAGAGACCAGTGAGGAGCCGGCGGGCGGGGGCACGGGGGCTCCCTGCTGAGTGGCACAGTCTGCCCCCACCTCTGGCAGGCAGTGACACGCAGGTGACAGCCACTGGCCTTCACCCTAGACCCTGCACCCCCCTCACTCAAGAAGCTGGGGCGGTCCCCTCCCCTGGGAAGCTCAGACACACCCTCCCGAAGAGAAAAGATTTGTCCCCGGGACCCTAGTTTGCGACTCCCAGCTTCTCACACACGATTTCTGAATCCTGGCTTCTGCTGCTATTTCTGAACCAGTTACAAAGAAATTCTCGGCTCAGTCACATACAAATCGTAGCCAGGAAAGCGGAGACTATAGAGCAAAACTGAATGATCATACGTGGCGAAGCGGGACACACACTAGACAAATATATGATTGTATTATTAACAGAAAGAAGACAATTAGGTAAGTAGATATATATACCTATGTCACATTTAATTGAAACATTAGCTTCCTATGTAATATGAACAAAGTGGGCTCCAAATGAGAGAAAAAAAATTTTTTTTAGAATTATGGTGTCTATTTTACTTCAACCCCCCATGAACACCAGCCAATTAATTGTCAATTGTATTGATGAAAATATGTTTATATTTTCAGTTTCCACTTTTCTGATGCCATTATTAATCTATCTCATGGTTATAAATAACCCCTTGGATGACATATGAGGGTAAGGGAGGATCTAAATAATCCCAAATGAATGCCTAAAATACACATATATTTTATAGGTGAGCATAAAAGAAATACGTGGACCAGAATCCAGTACTTTCTATACTAACCTAAGGATGAATACACTTCTATCACACTCCACATGCAATTTCATCCTATGATATTTCCACAGGGGAAAAAAATCATTCATTAAAAGCCAGCAGAATTATTAAGTTGGACCCTCGTAAGAATTTTACACTTGAACTAGAATGCAATTATTGAAGCCGCTGATATTCTGAGGAGCTGCACAGCTGACGCTGCCTGCAAGCATGACGAAAATCGTGCCTGTCCAGGGGAGGCAGATTTTTCAGTATTAGAAAAATTTCTGTAACATGTTTTTCATACACATCCTCATGAAACAGTTCTAGATGATTTCTATTATTTCAAATTTCCTCCAAAAAAAAGGTATCTGCCTACTGCCCTTATCTTTATATTTCAGAAAAGATTGTTTTGTTTTCCTGGTTTTTATGCAATCGGGAGACAAGGGTTTACTTTCACTTTGCCTGCACCATGGCTCTGAATAAATAAAATCTTCAGCTATTACCCTTTTCCATGAAAATGAACAGGAAGCCAGAAAACACTAAAGTCTAAACATCTCAAAGGTGCACAGCAACAAGTATATTTAATGATAAAGTCCCCAATGATGTTCACACTTCAAAAGATGGACAAAGCTGTGTTTCACTGCTCTGTGTGAGTGCGGCTACCCTTCTGGTTCTCCAATTATACTAAATACAGAGAATATCAGGAAAATGGCAAAAATGGCGTCACCTCTAGATCAGAAAAGGGCTTTCCTGCAAAAACCTTAAAAAGGCAGGCATCCATTCTCACAAATAGAAGAGGGAGGAGGAAGGACATTTCCCAAAATGACATTTCAGGGGATAGTTCTTTTCCAAAGTAAGATAACTTCAGGGGCGAGGCAGTTCTGCAACTGAGTCTAACATCTGTTTTCAGTCATAAAGGCCATTCGATTTCATGGGTTGTGCAATTTGCCATTTAACCAACTTTCTACAAAAGCGTGGTGAGTGAGATGGCAGCTTTTAAAGCAAAGGACACAGCCACTTCCCTGGGCAGGAGGGAAAGTCCCGAGGGCTTCCAGGCAGGAGGGACTAGGGACAGGCTGCACTGCCACCAAAGCTGGGGCAGGCGTGACCCCGAGGCTCCGGACACAGGTAACGTTCATGGCATGGCACCTCCCAGAACCAGGGAGTTTAATCCATCAGAAATCACTGGTACTTGGCACAAGTGGATGGAAGTAGGTGGTGGGCCGACACAGTCACTAAAAAGAAACTATGAGCTCAGGGACTCTCTGCCAGGGCACCAACCCTGGGTAGGAACGGCCGCCCCACGCGCCTCCTCCATACAGAATCATATCTGGGGCCTCCATTTGCTGAAGCGGAAAGATTATGAAAAAGCCATATATACCGCCAAAATACTGCCGGCTCCAACCCGGAATAAATCCTCCGGGCCCTCACTACAACATCTTCAAGCAGGGCTCAGGACTCCATTACTGTGAATGTTCTCTGGCCCACAGCAAAAAATATTGACGAAATTCCGCTCTTCAGACAGTTATTGTCTCCGTGTGCTTGATAGCAGCCTTCAGAACTTCACCTGCTAGCACTAAATTCTTGAGTTTGGGGGAAAGGAGAGCAAATTCACCACATCTCAAGCCCTTCTTCTGGAGCAGCAGCAAATCAAATTATCCTTTCAATTAAGCTAGGTTTGTGCTTAAAAGAAAAGCTCTTTTTATTTTTATTTTTTTCCCTACACAGAGAGAACCAAAGCCATCACTTCTTCTAAACACCATGACTGGAGCATAAGCTAAATGGCTTAGTATTCCTGGATAATACAGTTCATAAAATTAAATCTACTATCAGAGATTTCAGAGTCACTGACGGCGAGCTCTGAGCTGGCAGGCAATCCAGGGATGGGGGCCCCTGTGCGGGTGTCCTTCTCAGGCTAACCCAGTCAGATCTGTGTGCCAAGCCAAGGAACCGACGACACCCCATCAGGGGCTGAGCAGAGATCTGGGGCCCGTGCCCCCTGCCCCTTCCTGAGGGAGGAGACCTCCCCCCTCCCCGGGAAGGGCACAGCACCTTCTCCTGTGCTCCTTTGCCATGGGACACACATCCATCCCACCATTGTGCTCCAAAACACAGCCCATCCATCTCAGCTGACCTCCTCCCAGAAACCCAGTCTCTCGGAGGGAATGCCTAGCTCACAGATACTGTGTGTTGGATCTCCCCTTCGGAACATCTGGTTTAAGAGAAGCAAAACCCAAAACGCCCATCCTAGCGGAATACAGACCTACAAGGCAAGGATGCTTCAGCAGCTGGGGGCAGCAGGGGTCGGGGGGCTGGAGAAGGCTACTCAGAAAGAGCTGTGAGCACATGCTGGTGGGGAGGAGGTGCCACCCAGGATGCAGGTCTGTTGCAGGAAGCCGTGTCAGTACAGGCCGGGGCCCAGGGCTGGCTGAGCTTTAACTCGTAGAACATTCAGGGTGCTCAGGAGAAGAAAACACCGCCTTGTCTCTGTTGTGTACAGGCGACGGGCAGCGTGAGATAGCCTGGTGTCGTCTGCTGTGTGCCGTGACGGTGGATAATTTGCAAGGGCGCTGCCTGCAGTCCCTTTCTAAGCAAGAGGCCCTCCCTCTCCCGGGAGTCTCACACTCACATTTCTGGTACAAGCCCTGATAAGACGAGAATTTCCCAGACTTGAAACACAAATTCTGTGGTTTCAGTAAACAAATTTTATAGGTCCAAAGGGGCAACTCCTTAAAACAAAATAAATCAGGATAAAACGAGAAACCAAAGAGCCAGTGCTTTTAGAAACTCTGGATTCTTATGGTTACCAGAGCCCAAGTCTATATCAGCAGCCCCAAAAAAGTCCCGACCTTTTCTTTTCAGCAGAGCTTTATGTGTTTAAAAACAGAAAGCAAGATGCAGTACCAGAAGAGCTAAGAAGGCATTTTAAATATCAATAAAACAGTTTAAAATGTACATTGACATACCCCTAAAAATCTGGGGGTTTCTGTAAATGTCTTCACTTTTTTAAAAACAGAAAGGATACCTGTGCAGCGCTTTCCTGTGTGTTTCCATAGCTTTAGGTAGCACTGGCCACGCTTCAGATCCAGCTTCTAAAAATACCAGCGTGGAACTCACCACCTCCCTGCTTTTTCTCTTTTTTACCTAAAGGCGAAAAGTAAATCCAGTCTCTCTTCACAGACTGTAGGCCTGGTTTTAATTTGTGCAATAGTCCTTTTGATAACAATGCCTAGTTAAAACATCCATTAAAAGTCTGTAGCAGGCATTTAATGGAAGGAAAATCTAATAGGGTTCCACCGAAACTCCTTCATTAGCTTTGAAAAGAGTTCTCTCCTATAGTGCTAACAGACAGACAGACACACACACACACACACACACACAATGGGGACGGCCTAGGGAGAGACGGAATCAGCAGTGAGAGAAGAGCCTTCACACACTTAGGAATGGATTATAAACTTTGGGAAAGAAGTGGGTCAAATATTCTTCGCTTTTTTTCAGCTACCTAAACCAACTCTTTGGAGAAGGCAATGGCACCCCACTCCAGTCCTNTGGCACCTCCCAGAACCAGGGAGTTTAATCCATCAGAAATCACTGGTACTTGGCACAAGTGGATGGAAGTAGGTGGTGGGCCGACACAGTCACTAAAAAGAAACTATGAGCTCAGGGACTCTCTGCCAGGGCACCAACCCTGGGTAGGAACGGCCGCCCCACGCGCCTCCTCCATACAGAATCATATCTGGGGCCTCCATTTGCTGAAGCGGAAAGATTATGAAAAAGCCATATATACCGCCAAAATACTGCCGGCTCCAACCCGGAATAAATCCTCCGGGCCCTCACTACAACATCTTCAAGCAGGGCTCAGGACTCCATTACTGTGAATGTTCTCTGGCCCACAGCAAAAAATATTGACGAAATTCCGCTCTTCAGACAGTTATTGTCTCCGTGTGCTTGATAGCAGCCTTCAGAACTTCACCTGCTAGCACTAAATTCTTGAGTTTGGGGGAAAGGAGAGCAAATTCACCACATCTCAAGCCCTTCTTCTGGAGCAGCAGCAAATCAAATTATCCTTTCAATTAAGCTAGGTTTGTGCTTAAAAGAAAAGCTCTTTTTATTTTTATTTTTTTCCCTACACAGAGAGAACCAAAGCCATCACTTCTTCTAAACACCATGACTGGAGCATAAGCTAAATGGCTTAGTATTCCTGGATAATACAGTTCATAAAATTAAATCTACTATCAGAGATTTCAGAGTCACTGACGGCGAGCTCTGAGCTGGCAGGCAATCCAGGGATGGGGGCCCCTGTGCGGGTGTCCTTCTCAGGCTAACCCAGTCAGATCTGTGTGCCAAGCCAAGGAACCGACGACACCCCATCAGGGGCTGAGCAGAGATCTGGGGCCCGTGCCCCCTGCCCCTTCCTGAGGGAGGAGACCTCCCCCCTCCCCGGGAAGGGCACAGCACCTTCTCCTGTGCTCCTTTGCCATGGGACACACATCCATCCCACCATTGTGCTCCAAAACACAGCCCATCCATCTCAGCTGACCTCCTCCCAGAAACCCAGTCTCTCGGAGGGAATGCCTAGCTCACAGATACTGTGTGTTGGATCTCCCCTTCGGAACATCTGGTTTAAGAGAAGCAAAACCCAAAACGCCCATCCTAGCGGAATACAGACCTACAAGGCAAGGATGCTTCAGCAGCTGGGGGCAGCAGGGGTCGGGGGGCTGGAGAAGGCTACTCAGAAAGAGCTGTGAGCACATGCTGGTGGGGAGGAGGTGCCACCCAGGATGCAGGTCTGTTGCAGGAAGCCGTGTCAGTACAGGCCGGGGCCCAGGGCTGGCTGAGCTTTAACTCGTAGAACATTCAGGGTGCTCAGGAGAAGAAAACACCGCCTTGTCTCTGTTGTGTACAGGCGACGGGCAGCGTGAGATAGCCTGGTGTCGTCTGCTGTGTGCCGTGACGGTGGATAATTTGCAAGGGCGCTGCCTGCAGTCCCTTTCTAAGCAAGAGGCCCTCCCTCTCCCGGGAGTCTCACACTCACATTTCTGGTACAAGCCCTGATAAGACGAGAATTTCCCAGACTTGAAACACAAATTCTGTGGTTTCAGTAAACAAATTTTATAGGTCCAAAGGGGCAACTCCTTAAAACAAAATAAATCAGGATAAAACGAGAAACCAAAGAGCCAGTGCTTTTAGAAACTCTGGATTCTTATGGTTACCAGAGCCCAAGTCTATATCAGCAGCCCCAAAAAAGTCCCGACCTTTTCTTTTCAGCAGAGCTTTATGTGTTTAAAAACAGAAAGCAAGATGCAGTACCAGAAGAGCTAAGAAGGCATTTTAAATATCAATAAAACAGTTTAAAATGTACATTGACATACCCCTAAAAATCTGGGGGTTTCTGTAAATGTCTTCACTTTTTTAAAAACAGAAAGGATACCTGTGCAGCGCTTTCCTGTGTGTTTCCATAGCTTTAGGTAGCACTGGCCACGCTTCAGATCCAGCTTCTAAAAATACCAGCGTGGAACTCACCACCTCCCTGCTTTTTCTCTTTTTTACCTAAAGGCGAAAAGTAAATCCAGTCTCTCTTCACAGACTGTAGGCCTGGTTTTAATTTGTGCAATAGTCCTTTTGATAACAATGCCTAGTTAAAACATCCATTAAAAGTCTGTAGCAGGCATTTAATGGAAGGAAAATCTAATAGGGTTCCACCGAAACTCCTTCATTAGCTTTGAAAAGAGTTCTCTCCTATAGTGCTAACAGACAGACAGACACACACACACACACACACACAATGGGGACGGCCTAGGGAGAGACGGAATCAGCAGTGAGAGAAGAGCCTTCACACACTTAGGAATGGATTATAAACTTTGGGAAAGAAGTGGGTCAAATATTCTTCGCTTTTTTTCAGCTACCTAAACCAACTCTTTGGAGAAGGCAATGGCACCCCACTCCAGTCCTCTTGCCTGGAAAATCCTATGGGCGGAGGAGCCTGGTGGGCTATAGTCCATGGGGTCATGAAGAGTCAGACATGACTGAGTGACTTCACTTTCACGTTTCACTTTCATGCATTGGAGAAGAAAATGGCAACCCACTCCAGTGTTCTTGCCTGGAGAATCCCAGGGACAGGGAACCTGGTGGGCTGCAGTCTATGGGGTCGCACAGAGTCAGACACAACTGAAGTGACTCAGCAGCAGCAGCAAAACCAACTCTTACTAAACAAAGACCTCATTTCACAACTCTCACCCGCTGTCTCCAAGTCATAAAAGGAAGACACGGTAACAGGGACTGAAGTGAACACAGTTTGAGGCCATCAGAGCTCAGGAAACACCAGGAACACACAACACAAACACAGCCGAGACAGGCAAAGCGAAATCCCCAGGACGAGAGGTCAGACACCATTGTGACCCGCAGCCCACGCTGAGCCCGAGACCAGCCTCCAGTCCACCTGCTGGGACTCCTGGCCGATGGAGGAGGCTGCCAGGCCGGCACGGACATCCCTGTGGATGTTGTGGATGTGGTGCCAACAGCCAGGCTCACCCCCCAGGGATGCAGTAGGGCACAGCACAGAGTGAATCCCTGCCGCCGACCCCCTTTCCTCATTTAATGCATGGAACCTAACAGGTCAGCCCACCAACCTGAGGTCACCTTTTCCCTAATGCAGAGCCCACACTTGCTAGAACTGCTGTTGTTCAGTTGCTAAGTCATGTCCGACTCTGCGACCCCATGGACTGCAGCACTCCAGGCTTCCCTGTCCACTGTCTCCTGGAGTTTGCTCAAACACATGTCTATTGAGTTGGTGATGCCATCCAACCATCTCATCCTCTGCAGTCCCCTTCTCCTGCCTTCAATCTTTTCCAGCATCAGGGTCTTTTCCAAAGGGTTGGCCCTTCGCATCAGGTGGCCAAACTGTTGAAGCTTCAGCTTCAGCAGCAGTCCTTCCAATGAATACTTAGGGTTGAGCTCATTTAGGATGGAGTGGTTTAGAATTGAAAGAGACACATGTACCCCAATGTTCATTGCAGCATTGTTTATAATTGCCAGGACATGGAAACAACCTAGATGTCCATCAGCAGATGAATGGATAAGAAAGCTGTGGTACATATACACAATGGAGTATTACTCAGCCCTTAAAAAGAATAAATTTGACTCAGTTCTAATGAGATGGATGAAACTGGAGCCGATTATACAGAGTGAAGTAAGCCAGAAAGAAAAACACCAATACAGTATACTGACACATATATATGGAATTTAGAAAGACAGTAATGACCCTGTAAGTGAGACAACATAAGAGACACAGAGATATAGAACAGACTTTCGGCTTCTGAGGGAGAGGGAGAGGGTGGGATGATTTGGGAGAATGGCACTGAAACATGTATACTATCAT
>SJYW01042787.1:903025-929194 GCA_006410735.1 Raphicerus campestris
AAAAAAAAAAAGGATGGAGTGGTTTGATCTCCTTGCAGTCCAAGGGACTCTCAAAGAGTCTTTTCCAGCACCACAGTTTGAAAGCATCAATTGTTTGGCACTTAGCCTTCTTTATGGTCCAATTCTCATATCCCTACATGACTACTAGAAAAATTGTAGCTTTGACTAGATGGAACTTTGTCAGCAATATTTCCTTATTTATCAGGAATTTGTCTTTTTAGGTTTTGACTTGGTTGGGGGGGGACCCCGGTTACCAAGCCACATGGGTTTCTAGTGGCCTGGCCCTAGCTCCACTTCTCCAATAAATCCCTGCTGCTTCCAGAACGCATATGGTGTGTTACAGCTGAAAAGCCTGCACCAAGACACCGTGAACGATTTTGAGAAAAAGACAAACCCATCCAAGTTAAACTCCAAGGAGAACTGTGTACACATAAAATACTTTTTAAAAACTTTTTTCAGCTCTCAAGCTAATTGAGAGCTACTGGTCAGAAGATTTATGTCATAGATGAGATTGTCTGGTGTGTGTCATTCTCCTAAGTTGAAACATTCTTCAGCCATTCCTGCTGAATCCACCAAAGGCTCCTGAGACCTGGCTGGACATTGCATTGCATGTATGCTCGATAGTGTCTGACTCTTTGTGACTCTATGGACCGTAGCCCACCAGGCTCCTCTGTCCATGGGATTCTTCAGGCAAAAATACTGGAGTAGATTGCTATGCCCTCCTCCAAGAGATCTTCAACCTTCATCTCTTGTTTCCTGAATTGGCAGAAGAGTTCTTTACCATCTGGACCTGGCAGGAAGGGAATTCCTCTTCAGTCTTGACTTATGATGACAAATACATGTTTCATTCACTCTTCAGATGACCTACAAGCTGCCTGCTCCACAAAGTCCACCTGCTCATCCCCTAAACCACCCAGACAAGAGGCACCCCTCTCGGCTTGGACACCCCCTAATGAGTGATGCGGAAAGCCCCCTGCAATCTGTGCCCCTTGCCATGTTATTAAGAGACCGGACGTGAGGTCTGTCTTATCTGCCCAACTCAACATGTGAACTCCCAGGCAAGGACCGGCCTGCTAATGTTAATGGTTCTCCTACAGGTGTCTTGGACATGGGGGAACCTCAAAAATGATTGTCGGGAGAATGGGCTGGAAGGAATCAGGCCACATCACTTGTGGGTGAGGACNAATGTTAATGGTTCTCCTACAGGTGTCTTGGACATGGGGGAACCTCAAAAATGATTGTCGGGAGAATGGGCTGGAAGGAATCAGGCCACATCACTTGTGGGTGAGGACTGTCCCATCCAGAGGTGACATAAAGCCCCAGAAGAGTCAATAGGGTCTGGCAGTTACACCCCAAGGCTGAGTCGTCCCTGACTGGCTCTTTCACCCACCTGCGCTCAGATCCCCAAAGACGGGGCCCAACCAGCCCTGCCCTGCTCCAGGCTGCATCCCCACCCCTTCCTCCAGTCCTCCCAGACTGGCCCAGGCCTGACCCTATGGCCCTAGGTGGAAGCCCCCATCCCCACTGACCCCAGTGTGGGACCCCCAGAGGAGACAGGCAGCAGAACAACCATGTTCGCTGGCCAGGCCCCTTGTTGGGGGAGGGAGATGTGCTGGGAAGGACAGGGGGCTGGGCCCCCCAACACGAGGGACAGATGTGCCTGAGAAGCGAGTGGGAGGGACAGAGAAGGTCCCCAGAGGCCTCGGGTCCACACAGCAGTGAGGGTCGCCCGAGCCCCACCTCGAGCCTCTGTGCCCCCCAGAGCTGCCCACACCTCCATCCCCCCACAGCCAACAACCCTCACTCCGTGAGTGCTTGTCCTGGAGACGAGGGCCCCTCTGCAGGACAGCGTCACAGCCCTGCAGTGTCCCCGACGGGAGCAGCAGGCAACAGCCACGGCTGTGTGGGAGGAGACAAACCACCCCAGAGCAAGGAACACTGTGAGGGCCGGCCTTCAGATGTCATGGGAGCAAACTTCAGGTGACTGAGGCTACACCTATTTACCAACCGTGGTTTGTTTTAAGAGTTTTCATTGCATCCCAGTCCTGTAATTTTCCTGAGGACAAGCCCTCTGGGGACACCCATTTTGTATCACCTTCCCACTGGGCAGAGCTGCAGGCTCCTCACCACAGGTCAGGAGTCATGTGTTGATACAAAAGTCCCCACAAGGATTGGTGATTCCTCCCTGTCCCTTTGAGGTTAACGATGGCCATGATCCAAACACCCAGTGATCAAGAGGATTCTGTGGGTTGATTATGATCAGCAATCACTATTGGTTATCAATAGCCAATATTCACAAAGGGTCCTGAGCATACGTATGACTTGGGTGACTTCTCTCAACTTCAGTTAAAAGCTGTTGCTCAGGAACAAACATAGTAGGTAGTTTTCTCCTTTGGTGTCTGCAGTGGGTTGACCAGGTGTCCTGAAATTTGCATCTTCCCAAAACTTCACAAAGTGATTTTATTTTGAAGCAGAATCTTTGCAGATGCAATTAATTACATAAATAAAAGTTTATAAAGAGGTGGTGGTGTTCGGTCACTAAATCATATGACTCTTTTTGACCCCATGGACTATAGCATATCAGGCTTTCCTGTCTTTCACCAGCTCCTAGAGTTTGCTCAAACTCATGTTCACTGAGTCAGTGATGACATCTAACCATCTCATCCTCTGTCGTCCCCTCCTTCTCCTGCCTTAAATCTTTCCCAGCATCAGGGTCTTTTCCAATGAGTTGATTCTTTGCATCAAGCAGCCAAAGTATTGGAGCTTCAGCTTTAGCATCAGTCCTTCCAAAGAATATTCAAGGAAAATTTCCTTTAGGATTGACTGGTTTGCTCTCCCAGCTGTCCAAGGGACTCTCAGGAGTCTTCTTGATTATCACAATTTGAAATGGATCCTAAATCCAGTGACTGGTGGACCTTGTAACAAGAGGAAAGAACACAGACACACCGGCAGAGGAGGCCATGTGATGGCGGGCCAGAGACTGGAGGTGGGCAGCCATGAGCTGGAGGAGGCTGAGAACGGCCAGAGCCCCAGGAGCTGGAAGCAACAAGAAAGGATTCCTCCTGGAGCCCTCAGAGAAAGTGCGACCTAGCCGACAGCTTGATTTCTGTCTCCCAGCCTCTGGCACTATGACAGAATAAACTTCTATTGTTCTTACAAGTGTTTTAACTACTAAACTCCCTCTAGTTTTAATCTTTACCTGCTTGTTAAGAGCTTCACTGAACAAGGAAGAAGTCAAGGACACTAGGTAAGAGCGTCAGAAGCAAAATGGAGCAGACACGAGCAACCCGATTACAGAATGAGACGGCCAGGCTGGCCTGCCATCCACATCCGCTGACCACCTGCAGGCACACACCTCTGTGATCCCTGACGTGGGGTGGGATGGGGGCTCCTGTCAGTGTAGATCCACCCCCCCGACCCCTGTGGTGAAGTCAGCGACACCCAGCTGGGGACGGAGAGCCAGCCTGCACCAGAATCCGAACCCGCAAACTCATGATGGGCACTGAGGCTGGACAGACGTGTCACGGGGGTTAGGTGCTAGACCACCCCCCTGCTCCAGAGCCAGAGGGGCCCACAAGTGCAAATGCCACGGGACACTAGGGTGTGTCCTAGAGAGGTGACCCCTCCCCTCGGGGATATGATGGTTCCACTACTGTGTTCCCCGCAGCAGAGAGAGTCTGCGCTCAGCAAGTCCCAGCCGATGGCTGAGAGGGGAAAATTGTCCCTGGAGCAGCCAACACAAGGAGCCACCCCAGCAAGGCGTGCCCTGTCTGACACAGGAGCGGCTGTCAGACGCTACCTGAAAAGTAAGCACTGTCTTCACACACCCGAACACTTAAACCCAGAAAAGTTCTTCCCTGGTGGCTCAGGTGGTAAAGAATCTGCCTGCAATGCAAGAGACCTGAGTTCGATCCCTGGGTCAGGAAGATCCCCTGGAGAAGGAAATGGCAACCCACTCCAGTATTCTTGCCTGAAGAACCCCATGGACAGAGGAGCCTGGCAATCTCCGGTCACAAAGAGTCAGGCACAATTGAGCGATTCACAACTTCGACTTCCGTACACCTAAGCACTCACTTAAACCCGGGAAACAGCCCATGAGCCGCTGTTTTCAATGGATTCAGCTAAAGGGCAGGTCTGACTGGCTGAAAATTACTGAGTGACTCTGAAGATGAAAACTGAATAGGTCTGTTTTGTGATGGTTACAAAACTGTGGTGGGATCCTCTTTTGGAGGTGAGTTAGAAGGGGGAAAAGAGGAAGCACCAGGACACAGCACTATGATTCTTCATCCAGACAGGATGCTGTGTGTGCCCAGGTGGGGCTCCAGGTGAGTACAGGGGAAGCTCCCACCAGGTGACACAGGACCCCCAGATCAAAGAAGAACCGGTGGTGCTTCAGCCAGGGGGATGCAGAAAGAAGGAGCGTGATCCAGGGGAGAGAAAAGACCTGCAGAGAGCCCAGGCAGCACCTGGGAGCAGACAGAAGGCGGGAAGATGCTCAGTGACCAACAGGCGGGCATGCACGGAACCCTAATCGTTCGTAAACCATGAAGTTTCTTAGGAAAGCTGTGCCACATGAAGTTTCACTCACATTTAAATATCTCATAAAAATTCCAAACTTCGCCAGAAAAATTATGAAGCCATGCATTTCTCTCTTTAGAAGCCAACTAACTGTCCCATGAAGTTTGCAGAACCATCACTTTCAAGAAAGAAAGACGTGGAGGGAGGTTCAGGACCGACGGGACATGTGTATCCCCATGGCTGATTCATGCTGATGTGCAGAAACCAACACAACATTGTAAGGCAATTATCCTCCAATTAAAAATACATTTTTAAAAAAAGAAAGTGAATGGTCAAAAACCAAGCATAAGAGAGGAAAAGAGAAGTAGACAGTCTGGAAAAATTCCATATTTAGGAGAGCAGAAAACTAGTTTAGATTTGCTCGGTAAAACAACAATTTACTTTTGTAAATGTTAAACTCTGCAAGGATATTACTGTGTCCCAAGGTCGAAAGTTCACAATTTATCTTTGAAGGATAAATTCTTCCAATGGGCTCAAGAAGGGAGCACTTTGGTCTGAAATTCCTCCCACTCATAACTCATAACAAAGGAAAGCAGAGAAATAAAGGCCCATACCCTGCAAAAGGACTGTCAACAAACAAGGGCTTCTCAAAACAGGGGAGACAGTGCTAAGCTTTCTCCTTGATGTCCACGGAGCTTCTTCCTCATATTTCATGCTTTTGAGACTTTTACTTTGACCATAGTGTGTAAATCCCATGCAAGGAATAAGCCACTTAAAATCCAGTCGAAAAGATATGTTCAAGAGAGTGAGAATTTTTCTAATAAACAACCATTTACAATGAAAATTTAATCTAACCATTTAAATTTTTTATAAAAACTTTGTTTTATAAGTTTATTATTTTTATAATAGTTTCATAATTTCATGAAAATTAAAGTACATAATAATGAATTTGCACTTATTTGCACAATAAGCACACGGTCAAGGCAGCCCGATTCTTCTCATCATATGACCGTACTTCTCAGGGAAATGCCAAAAAAAGTTTCTTTTAAGAATTTGAAAGGAGCTTAGCTTTGTGGTCTCCCTGAAATTTTAACCAAAAACCAAATAAAACATTTTAGACATTAGTACCAAAATATCAATTATTCAACTAATCTTACCAGGGGGGCTCTGATCAGGGGGGCTGGAGCTGAATATGCGTTGGGCCCCTGCTCACACGGGCCCTTTTTCAGCCCTGGGTTCCCTGTGTCCATGGGGCCACCTGGGATGCACAGAAGCTCCGCACTTTCCCAGCCCTGGGGTGGGGGCAGCTGTCCCCTCCNCCAGCCGATGGCTGAGAGGGGAAAATTGTCCCTGGAGCAGCCAACACAAGGAGCCACCCCAGCAAGGCGTGCCCTGTCTGACACAGGAGCGGCTGTCAGACGCTACCTGAAAAGTAAGCACTGTCTTCACACACCCGAACACTTAAACCCAGAAAAGTTCTTCCCTGGTGGCTCAGGTGGTAAAGAATCTGCCTGCAATGCAAGAGACCTGAGTTCGATCCCTGGGTCAGGAAGATCCCCTGGAGAAGGAAATGGCAACCCACTCCAGTATTCTTGCCTGAAGAACCCCATGGACAGAGGAGCCTGGCAATCTCCGGTCACAAAGAGTCAGGCACAATTGAGCGATTCACAACTTCGACTTCCGTACACCTAAGCACTCACTTAAACCCGGGAAACAGCCCATGAGCCGCTGTTTTCAATGGATTCAGCTAAAGGGCAGGTCTGACTGGCTGAAAATTACTGAGTGACTCTGAAGATGAAAACTGAATAGGTCTGTTTTGTGATGGTTACAAAACTGTGGTGGGATCCTCTTTTGGAGGTGAGTTAGAAGGGGGAAAAGAGGAAGCACCAGGACACAGCACTATGATTCTTCATCCAGACAGGATGCTGTGTGTGCCCAGGTGGGGCTCCAGGTGAGTACAGGGGAAGCTCCCACCAGGTGACACAGGACCCCCAGATCAAAGAAGAACCGGTGGTGCTTCAGCCAGGGGGATGCAGAAAGAAGGAGCGTGATCCAGGGGAGAGAAAAGACCTGCAGAGAGCCCAGGCAGCACCTGGGAGCAGACAGAAGGCGGGAAGATGCTCAGTGACCAACAGGCGGGCATGCACGGAACCCTAATCGTTCATAAACCATGAAGTTTCTTAGGAAAGCTGTGCCACATGAAGTTTCACTCACATTTAAATATCTCATAAAAATTCCAAACTTCGCCAGAAAAATTATGAAGCCATGCATTTCTCTCTTTAGAAGCCAACTAACTGTCCCATGAAGTTTGCAGAACCATCACTTTCAAGAAAGAAAGACGTGGAGGGAGGTTCAGGACCGACGGGACATGTGTATCCCCATGGCTGATTCATGCTGATGTGCAGAAACCAACACAACATTGTAAGGCAATTATCCTCCAATTAAAAATACATTTTTAAAAAAAGAAAGTGAATGGTCAAAAACCAAGCATAAGAGAGGAAAAGAGAAGTAGACAGTCTGGAAAAATTCCATATTTAGGAGAGCAGAAAACTAGTTTAGATTTGCTCGGTAAAACAACAATTTACTTTTGTAAATGTTAAACTCTGCAAGGATATTACTGTGTCCCAAGGTCGAAAGTTCACAATTTATCTTTGAAGGATAAATTCTTCCAATGGGCTCAAGAAGGGAGCACTTTGGTCTGAAATTCCTCCCACTCATAACTCATAACAAAGGAAAGCAGAGAAATAAAGGCCCATACCCTGCAAAAGGACTGTCAACAAACAAGGGCTTCTCAAAACAGGGGAGACAGTGCTAAGCTTTCTCCTTGATGTCCACGGAGCTTCTTCCTCATATTTCATGCTTTTGAGACTTTTACTTTGACCATAGTGTGTAAATCCCATGCAAGGAATAAGCCACTTAAAATCCAGTCGAAAAGATATGTTCAAGAGAGTGAGAATTTTTCTAATAAACAACCATTTACAATGAAAATTTAATCTAACCATTTAAATTTTTTATAAAAACTTTGTTTTATAAGTTTATTATTTTTATAATAGTTTCATAATTTCATGAAAATTAAAGTACATAATAATGTGCATAATGAATTTGCACTTATTTGCACAATAAGCACACGGTCAAGGCAGCCTGATTCTTCTCATCATATGACCGTACTTCTCAGGGAAATGCCCAAATAAGTTTCTTTTAAGAATTTGAAAGGAGCTTAGCTTTGTGGTCTCCCTGAAATTTTAACCAAAAACCAAATAAAACATTTTAGACATTAGTACCAAAATATCAATTATTCAACTAATCTTACCAGGGGGGCTCTGATCAGGGGGGCTGGAGCTGAATATGCGTTGGGCCCCTGCTCACACGGGCCCTTTTTCAGCCCTGGGTTCCCTGTGTCCATGGGGCCACCTGGGATGCACAGAAGCTCCGCACTTTCCCAGCCCTGGGGTGGGGGCAGCTGTCCCCTCCCACCCCATCCTGCCCCCAACAGCCCTCCTCGACCTAAGAGGGAGCACAGTGGATCTCGTGACTCCAACTGTATGGAGTAAGGGCAGCTGAGCTGTGCGTGCCATTGCAGGTCTGATGGACCCCCAGCGTCCGAGATAAAAGATCACCTCCCCTTACCCGGGCCGGAGGAGTGGCCAGACCATCTTTCCCTGTGCTGCTCCACTTAGAAAACAAGATGCACTGGGCAACTCATTAATTAGATGTTAGGTGGTGGTTGTTTTTTTGCCATTTTTTCAGCTTTGCAGCTTCTCATACTAAATAAATCCCATCTCATACTAAATAGAGTCACCCTCACATCTAACATTTTATTCATGATTTTGTACTTATTTCCTTAAAGAAGTGGCCCCCCTGCCCGGAGTCTGGCTCCTGCCCCAGCAATGGATGCTGTGAAGTTCACAGACTAGCCCTTGAGTCTCCGTCTCGAGTGTTTAAGCCTGTGGGTGGCCCCGGAGCTCTGCTGAGGCTCCGCAGAGACCCCAGGCCAGGCTCCTGCCAGGGGTCTCACTCGAGGAACACACTTGTTCCATACAGAGAACATTCTCCATATCGTGTTTTCCCTAGAACACTGTGACTTCATGTCCCGGTTGGCCGATTCCCAGTCATCTGAGAGCTCCTGGTATACCACTCATGGGCAGCCTGAGAGCCGCCTACCAGACGGCCGCATTTGGCCAGAGGAGCTGCCTGGTGTAACAGTCACACGATGTCCAGCAGGGCCGTCCATTGGTGCCCTGGTACGTGGACCATGTCTGCACACGTGGTGTCCTCACTGCCAGTGTCTGCCTGCAGCTCACACACAAGGCTGCCCAGATGAACTCACCAATGAGTATTTTAAAGGAGTTTAAAACAAAGTACAAGCCAGTTCTAGAAGGTTGCAGACAGATTCATCAGTGAGACACGGGATGAGCCAGTTAAGAAATGAGGGCCACTGCTAAACCCCCCTAATCTTTGAGCATCCATACTGCTGTTTTCGTTGTTGTTTAGTTGTCTCAGTCGTATCCAACTCTTTTGCGACCCAACGGACTGTAGCCCGCAGGCTCCTCTGTCCATGGGATTCTCCAGGCAAGAAGACTGCAGCAGGTTGCCGTTTCCTCCTCCAGGGGATCTTCTTGACTCAGAAATGAAACCTGCGCCTCCTGCTCTCCTGTACTGGCAGGCAGATTCTTTATCACTGAGCCACCGGGGAACCCTTGAGCATCCATCCTCTCCTACAAAATAATGTTGGTGCCATTGGAAAAATAGAAACAAAAACAGTGTGTGTGTGTGTGTGTGTGTGTGTGTGTGTGTGTGTATGTGTTGTGTGGTGTACATGCACACTTACATGTACACATATATTCGTATAGGTGCAAGCATGGGAGGGGTAAGATGTTTGTTCTCATCTCACACGTGGTACCACTGAGCACGCACACACACACACGAAACATAAGGAAGACACGCTCAACACTGAGGTGCAGGGACCACCCTGATGCGCAACTTTCAAAGAACAGATGTCAGGGGTCCTCCAGCCCAGCTCCTGGGTTTGCATTGGAAGACTCTGTGGTGCCTCCTGCAGCGGGCAAGCGGAAGGGCTGGGACTATGTAGGCTTCATCCTGACCCCTCCTCCAGAGTTTCCTCCCCCACACCTCAATATTTCAAGACAGATTCTAGGGAGACATGTGACAAAAGGTGAAAATGACAACAGCATATGGGTGGTTTCAGAGGCCAAGGAATCGGACCTCTGGGCTTGATTTGTCTGACCTTATCTGTCTTATTCTAAGTGACCTTCTAACAGTGTACATAACCTCAGCTTCAGGAAGCCTCCCTCTACATGATGGAGAAAAGAGTAGGACCACAGTCAAAATTAAATGACATAATACGAGTGTAGTGGGCCAGCACAGGCTAAATCCAGTCACTCTACAAATATTTATTGAGCACCGACTATTTCCCGGGCACTGTTCCAGGCACGCCATGGACAGCAATGGACAAAACAGACAAAACCCCTGTCCCCAAGGAGCTTAAATTCTAAAGACGATGTCCACCATATCACTGCTGTTATTATATTAGATGTTGGCATTTGCAAAGGTACATTGAGAAGAATGCCACACAATTATTTTATAACAACTAAATCTGTCCCTTAAATGTGTGTCTTATAATCTAGTGCCCCTAGCTGCAGAATTAACTTTGGAGACATCGTCATAAAGAAATGCAATTTGGCAGCAGGCTTTCTCCCTCTGGTCCACCCTCACCTCCTTCCCCAGGGAGGGGCACAAGAAGACACAGCTAGGGAGCAGTTGTGAAGAGACGGGAATTTGCTAAAACTGGGTTTGCAGAAAATCCTGACTCCCTAGGTCGGTGACCCCAGGGAAGGCCACAGGTAAGAATATGTGACACACTTTTCACGTGGGGAGGAGCCAAGACACATCGACAGCCTTGGGGCATCAGCAAGGCCCACTGGCAACAATCAGCATGGTCAGTGGTGACGACCAGCAGCGCCACTGGGCGATGATCAGCAAGGCCGCTGGGTGACGACCAGTGTTCAGAGCTTAGCACCCACACACTAAGCATCACCCAGAGTCTCTCTATTAGAAACAGACACGGGCGCCAGAAANGGGGAGGAGCCAAGACACATCGACAGCCTTGGGGCATCAGCAAGGCCCACTGGTGACAATCAGCATGGTCAGTGGTGACGACCAGCAGCGCCACTGGGCGATGATCAGCAAGGCCGCTGGGTGATGACCAGTGTTCAGAGCTTAGCACCCACACACTAAGCATCACCCAGAGTCTCTCTATTAGAAACAGACACGGGCGCCAGAAAGAGGACTCCAAAGAGAGTACATCAGTATCAACATCGCAGCAGGGAGAACAGTCTTCTAACTGAAAACAAAAGCGCTGGTGTCAAAGGACTTGGGATGCTGGAACAGACCCTGAAGGAAGCAGAGCAGTTGCCCCACTGTCCATGGCGAAGGCAAGAGCAGATTACAGATGGACTGTGTGGAGCCAAAGAAGTCAAAGATTTTTTGCTTCAATCCTGATAACATTTTTTCCATCACACAATGAAATTATTACATCCACGGGATGCATAATAAAATATTTTATATGAAGTTAATGTTGCTAACTGCTTTAGTTTTCAAAATATTCCCACTCTGCTGTGAGATCCATTACCTGGAGGACCTTTCTAGTTATTTTTTCTTTCTCCTTGAACTGTCTGGAAATCAGCAGGTGCTCAAAATAAGCATTTACTGGAGAAATAAACCAACCAGTGAACAATGGGAGAAACGGGCTCATGAACTCTGAGAGTAAATGAACCCTCAGATCAGCCTCGATTTATGGTGGGGGAAGCTAATATTCACGGGAAAATGAGACCCCTCGAAGGATTCAGGGCTGGTCAGTTTGGGGGTTGAGATTAAATCCACCCCAGAGTTTTTTGCCCAACAGTACAGTGCACAAGCTAGGGTCACCCGGGAAAGTCTCCGAGAAATAATGCTGAGAGTCAGTGACCCAGCCCTGCATGTTGAGACGCCGGGGAGCTTGTACATTTCATGTGAACATTTGATTTCCTGTTTACTCCCCACGTGGTTCCAAGAGGATTCAAGGCAGTTTGATGCAGGCTTGGGAAGGCGCCCAGATGACACCTCCCACGGGATAACACATGGACAGCACCTGCCAAGTACAAGGTGCGGAGGGCGGACCACCAGCTCTCGGCAACAGAAAATCCTGGGGTGCTGGGGCTTAACGCCATCACACCCAAAAGGGAAGAAAACTAACAATTACCAATATCATCACCAGCAATAAAAGCAGTTTTGCAATAGACAAAACCTTTCCACGTGCTAGGTCTCCTAAGAAAACGAAGGAAAAGACAGTGCCTTCCAACATGAAACCTAAAACTCATCCAAAAACTCATCATAATATCACAACTTCTCCTTCGAGTGTTTTATGACCGGCAAACAGGAAGAGAAAAAATATTTTCACTGATATCCTTGAAGTAAGTTTATAGAAAAGTGTATGTGTAAATATGTCATATTTAACAGAAACGTTAATGGAAATATCAAGAACCGTTCTCTGAATGCATGTTGGGAACCAACCAACTAGCACCAAAACACACTAATGAAGCCCATCTCATAAACAAAAGATACAGAGTTTAATGGGGGAGGAACCCTCTCAAGTAACCACACGAAAGCCCTGGCAAAGCAGCTATTACTCCCAGAGCACTGCCACCACCCCATCATCCGGAACTATATTTATTATGACTTACTAGATTTTGGAGCAATTGTCCTCTGAAGAGTGCAAGATACCGCAAAATAACATTTGTAAGTGTGCACAAATTTTATGAGGAACATTTCAAAAGCCAAGTGTCACTGGAAACTGGTAGAAGCGGTGGAGGAGAGAGAAGAGATGAGAAGGGGATGAAAGAGCCAAGGATGAGCAGAACGGGGTTTGGGAGCAGGGGCCAGGGCAGGGGCGGGGTAGAAGGGGTAGACGTGCAGCAAACCAGCTACTGGAAATCCAGATGTGCCACAGAGGCTCCATGGAGGCCACCCCGGCCGAGTCAGCCACGCGGCCAAACTTTGTGGACACGTGGGCAGTGCATCTGGCGGGATGGGCAGATTCCCCTCCCGCCACTTACAGGACATATTTCAGCTGCCTGTGTAGAGAGGGGGCCGTCTAAAGATAGCATCTTCTCAGTGACATGATGAGGAATCTGAAGGACAAAACCCCAGGTGTGGCCTTACCCTTCAAAGAGCTCTGAAGACAGCCAAAAGCATACCCCGTTTTACCAACCCTATACTCTTACGTGCCTCCTAAA
The DNA here is from genome assembly GCA_006410735.1 of Raphicerus campestris. Taxonomy (NCBI): domain Eukaryota; kingdom Metazoa; phylum Chordata; class Mammalia; order Artiodactyla; family Bovidae; genus Raphicerus; species Raphicerus campestris. The sequence goes on from SJYW01042787.1 coordinate 915,835, forward strand.
AGATTTTTTTTAAGGATTTTAAAAATCAATGAATCCTCCCAACCCACACTGCACAAAGGAAGACTTACCAGCCGGCAAAATGCATCCTACATGGGGAGCAGGGCGGCCACCGGGTGTGCAGAGAACCTTGGTGGAACCGCCCAACAGGTCAAAGGATGAACCATCTTTCCAAGTGAGAAGTGGAAGGTGGCAAGATACAACCCCTCAAAAACGAGGTTTGCTTACAGGGTCCTTTAAAGGTGCTCATATTAATTCACGGGCTGACTCAGCCCACCCAGTCCCCCTGAAAAGAAGAAAGGATCCTAGCACAGCTGCGACTCCCTCTGTCAGCCCTGGTCATCCTAACGTGTGCGGTGGGTTTATCTCTTACAAGGGTGGGATGACGGCAAGGCCCTCTCTTAGTCCTGTCACTGTGTTTAGGTATTTGACAGGAAAATAGACAGGAACACTGGGACTTTAAGAGAGTTTTCTTTTTTTCCCCCTAAGTAAACTGCGTTATGAGACTGATTCCAAATTCCCCCCAAAATGAGAGAAAACTGTACTTCAGGAGANGGTATTTGACAGGAAAATAGACAGGAACACTGGGACTTTAAGAGAGTTTTCTTTTTTTCCCCCTAAGTAAACTGCGTTATGAGACTGATTCCAAATTCCCCCCAAAATGAGAGAAAACTGTACTTCAGGAGATGTGGGAGAATACACAGGCAGGAAAACATATTTCTACAATTTCAAGTTTTAAACAGGTAACTGGAAAGGTGTCAGAAGGCTGAAGATATAAGGAATACACCCCTCTACATGGGTGAGGGAGGGGGGGTAGTGGGNAAAGAGTCGGACACGACTGAGCGACTGAACTGAACTGAAGCTAACATGAAGAAGTATGCTGGATGCTTGTTACACATACACACACTTCCCAAAGGCCAGTAGGGTAAAGACCAAAAGGAAGCAAAACTAAAAGAAGATAGAAACAGGAGAGCTGGGTTCAATCCCTGGGTTGGGAAGATCCCCTGGAGAAGAGAATGGCTACCCACTCCAGTATTCTCTCCTGGAGAGTCCCAAGGACAGAGGAGACTGGCAGGCTACAGTCCCTGGGGTGGCAAAGAGTAGGACACGACCGAGCGGCTTTCACTCAGCTCCTAAATTAAACTAATTTTATTTATTTTTAAAATTAATTTATTTTAATTGGAGGATAATTACTTCACAATACCGTGATGGCTTTTGATATGAATCGGCCACAGGTACACGTGTCCTCCCATCCTGAACACCCCTCCCACCTCTCTCTGCACCCTAAATTAGTTTTAGACTTTCCAAAATACACAGTAAAGATCTCTCAGCTACATGATCTAAATATCCACCAGCAAAATCCACTAAATAAACCATCCAGGTAGTCTGAATTACTGAAGATACTCTTCTGTGACACACAGATGCCTAAAACGTGGCTTCATGGCTGTTAATTCTCTGTGTGGATACATTTCAAACCCAACCGAGAAACAAAGGAAATATTCCTACTTGGACGGTTCACAAACGATGGGCATCTGATCCAAATTATGAAAAAAACATTGTAATATGCATTTTTTTTCCTCGCTAGGGGTAGTCTTTGGAGTCTTGTGAGTATCTAAAATTCAGGGTGCAGGCAGGTGGTACGGCCAACGCGCTAGCTGCTGTGCTCCCTACACCGAGAATTGTCCCTTCAATGTCAGCAGTGTTTCAGAGAGACTCAAAATGCTCCAGGTCGCGGGAGGTGGCATACGTGGGATCAGAAGGACCCCAGGATACATGGGGGCTCAGCAGGGACAGAGCACGGTGGTGGCAGGTGAGACTTGGAGTCCACTCCACACTGAGCAGCCAGAGCGCCCAGGGGAAGAGGAGCAGCCAATGGCCGCATGGCCCCCACTCGGGACCCACCAGGACAGAGCGTCATCTTACCCCTAAATACCGTGGGGCTGGCCTCCAACCTGGGCCACATGCTGAACAGCTGGGGTTCATTTCTCCCACCAGAGAACTGAGGTTTGCTTTTCTTAACCTGGTTTCTTGAAATACTATAAACCACTGGGCTTGCCGCCCACCCCCTGGTGGCTCTTATTTGAGCCCCTCTGTGCAGCACGGAGTGCAAGGGGTGAGAGTGTTTGAGGCGTATCTTCAAGTTTCCCAGTCAAGGAATTTTCCATCCGCCCCTTTGTTTCTTTTTTCTCGGAGCAGCCCAGAAGGGCCAGCGCTACCCCAACAACTGGCAGGGCAGTCAGGGGACTGGGTTGGGGAAGAGACGATGCCTCTTTAATTATGCACACATGATGTGTTCAACCACTAAGGTCATACCTGCGTGTGGTGACTGACAACTTTTCAGCTTGATTCAAAGCAAACAGCTGCTGGTTTGATTGCCTAGCAACTAAAAAATGACGGATGACCCTTAAGATGGATAACTCCCATAAATCACCTCATTCAAATGCTCCAAGAAAAAAAATTAAAAAACAATGGTTTTCATGACATTTGCTGCACTCCGTAATGCGCCGTGATAAATTCGGCCTCCTTCCGGATGTTCGGTCGTGTCTGCTGAAGTTGGGGTACTTCCGTTCCCGTTTTCTGTCTTCCTGGGAACTGCAGTCCCCTCTGTTAGGTGTGTGCGCGTGAACAAGCTGCCTGGTCAGAAACTTGAGTTCCTGAGCACCCACCCATCACTACAAGACAGTAGGGGGCTGTGCTGAACCCACCCCACCCACAGCTTTTCATCAGGAAGCGGTGGTCCTATATCACCAAGATGGCAGAGGACCCCATGCATTAATAATGGTTACAATATATTTAGTGTAATGACTTGACCTCAGCCAACATCACGGACGCCATGATTCATATGAATTTGATAGACTACTTCCTGTTTGCAGATATTTCATAGGTTCCTAAAAGGCCAAGAATGTGCTTTTAACTTGCAAATAAACACAGACCTGTACACCCACGAGATGGATGGGAGATCTTGGTATTTAGAATACCCACATCATCACAGTCCTGAGTTCGCCGACCAGTAGACGCCCATCCTTATTTTCCCAGGTGTAAGGTTCACTCTTTCCTACCTAACATTCGAGAGCGGGTGCCAGGGATTCACTTCACCCTCTTTTCTTGTCCCTCTCTTTGCTAGCCTAGATTTCAGTTTTCTGTTTTTAAGTTGCGTCAATAGTATAAAGAAGGCCACTCCCAAGACAGCCTTCCCACCACAGATGGGGGTTAGCAGTCTGAAATAGACAAAAAGGTGCCTGTTTTCCGAATCCCCGCCCATCCCTGCACACGGGTCCACTCACTATGCTGGACGTGGCAGTTGCCCGTGCCCCGGTCCTCCAGAGCCAGGCCTTGCTCACTGAGGTGTTCCGTCATTCAACAACAGAACGTGCTGGGCTCAGAAGGGAGGAGACCCCGCTGTCCTGCCCTCAGGAAGCCCAGGGTCCCCGAGGACACAGGCACGTCCAGGAGCGACTTTATGAACAGAGGCAAGCATTCGGGGTCCCACAGCCTGGCCTGTGCCAGGGCGCTCTAACAGCTGATTAGCTTCCAGTGCTGAAAAGGAAGAATAACTTTTTCTTCAGGGCACCGCACAATTGCAAACAACTGTCTACGGTTAAATCCCAAAGTGGGCAGGGAGGGTAGGCAGTCCAAGGGACAGACTAAGCATCAGAGCTGCTCTGTGGCACAAGCAACCACTCCTCATAAATGAAGCAAGTCTCCCTGCCCTGGGTGGTGGAGTTGACACATTAACTTCTGGGATTCCCCCAAGGAAGGAATCACTAACTCCCTGGGATGTCCAGCGCCACTGTTTTCTAAGAACAGAGACAAGAGAGCCAGTCCTTGGAAGTTTCCACTTTGAATGCCCTGATGCCCAACGGAAAGGTCTGAGAGCCCCCGAATGAGCCAGTAGCAGAAACTACGCCACAGTGATCAGGCGAGAAAGGCTGGTATTAATTAGGTCACCAAGACGCCTTCCGTTGCACATGCTCCCACCTTTAGGCACCCAGAGATATCTGAGCATTCTCCCCCAAATCTTCCTGCTCCTGACACACCAGCATTCTGGCTTCATCTGTCTTCCTAAATATAAATGGCCACTCTCTCCAGCACTTAGGAGAGCTGAGCTGGCTTCAAATAAATAGCATCTTAACAGTTTCCCTAATAATGGCAGGCTCTGGGGTTCATCTCCACCCTTAATACCACCAGGTCCTTACAGGGATGAGAGACCTGGAATCTGGCCTTTAAGGCGTGTCTACGGGGCCATGGGCTGGGCTGCCTGGCTTTCTCAGGACTTCTGACCATCCTGGGACTTCCCGGGGGAGGACGAGGGGCGGGACCCCACTCAACAGGACAATCCAGTGTGCTGTCCCTTTAAAACCGAAACGCTTGTTTCCTCTCTGTAAGAAAAGTAAATCACGCTATAGTGAGTTGAGCTTTGAAAAAAACATCCATCCATTAAAGTTCATGGATTCACATTTCCAGATTGTCCCTCCCCTGGCTGGGTCTCAAGTTACAGCCTTGTACAACCCAAGTCTAAATAATATTCACCATGATAAATGGCACCATAACTCCGATATCCACAATCAATCTTTGCTTTAAAGATACATCCATCTTCAATAATGTTGATGGGGATTCTGTAAAATGGGAAACGTGACTGTTTTCCCGACCTCGTGACGGTGGGGAAGGAAACTCTGAGTGATGGCTGTCAGCTCACATCTGGCTGCAAAAATAAATTAGCCTTATGCAGACAAATGAAAGGGCCAGCTCTGCCTAGAAAACAGCCACTCCTGAGCAATGGCTAATTTATAGGACTTCTTTCTGGAAAGTTCCTGGCGGAGGCAACAGTCTGCTTAGCTATCTCTTTAAATGATATCTGAAGCTGTAAATAACTTCAGTCCTAGGACGACACAAAGTACAAAAGGGGTAGCGATGGGAGAAATAGTAACTTTTCTCATGTTCCCACACAGGATTAAAATGCAAAACTCTTCCCTTCAAGGAGGAAAAAAATTTTTTTTTTCTTTTAACTAAGTGCTTTTATATTTTAACACTGCGCTCCCCTCTGGTGGATATATTTTTTTCCCTTTTCCTTTTTTTTTTTTGGTTGTTTTGGGGTAGTTTTGGGACTCATAGGAAAAGTATGCAACCTGGGAGGTAAGGGTAGCCTTTTCTCTTCCTCCTCGAAAAATATCCTTTTGAGCCAAGAGTGACACCCGAACCCCATCACTTTGTCTCCGTGCAGGTGAGGATGGGGTTACAGATTCTAAGCAACAGAGAAAGAGAAGAAACAACTATTGGGTTTTAGTAGGTGGTGTCAAAAATAGACTAGAGTAAAACAGTCATTAGGCAGACCCTAAAATACATAGAAGACAGAATTTTTACCCGGGGAGAGATGGGGACCGACTTTTTTAATACAAGGGAGATTCTTCCTGCTTCTGACCTTGTCACACTTGAGAAAACTTAGGGCTTGAATTCTTGAAAGTCATGAGAAAGTGGGGCGAGAAAGGAGACACAACACTCTGGAGGGTGCATCTACATAGCGATGTGGGGGGGGGGTGTCCCAGGCCGTACCACGCGCCCACGGGGGTCTCCGAGCCTCTCCAGCTGGACTCTGCAGGGTTGCTGCACGCTGAGGTGCCAAGGGTTAATGCTGGGAAGGTTGAAGGACTTACAGTAATGCTGTGAAGACAGAAGCATCACAGCCTTTCCTGGCAAGGGGCTCACAGAGGGTAGGAGGGGACTGCAAAATGAACTCTCGCAGGCTTTGTCGGCAGCCTTTCCCAAGGCCCAGCCTGGCCCCTTTGATAAATGACACATGTCATTCTGTCACAGGCTGACAGTGCAGCTGGGAGGCCTGGTGATGTATGGCTTCAGTGAAAAGGAAATCAACTTTTTGGCACTGAGCGAGGCTGTACCCTGTATGAGGATTTTGTTTCTCAAAAAGTGAAAGATAGACTTAGGATTAAAAAAAAAAAAAAGTTGAAAAACAGATTGAACGACAGCTTACACTTAACATAAATTAACTAGTAATGGCGAAATGTGCTAGCCTGTGATAAATAAAAGCTACATTAGTCAATTATTAATCACACTCTAACTTGTAGCCAGAACCCATGACTTAAATCTGGGGCCTGAGCTGCCTTACAAACAGATAAGACAGTGCCCGATAGATGTCTTCCAGAGGGTAATCAGAAGGGAACCAAAGACCCAGTGGGCTCACCAGTGGGAATGGTGGAAGGTTCCAGAAAAACGGGAGGCAGGTAGTGGGGAGCAGAGAGAGATCCATTCCTTGGAGACGGACGATCTACTGATTGCATAAGGAAAACCAAACATAACAACAGCTATATACAAATACTTTCTCCCCTTTCACATCTTCTGTGGTCTGAATATTGAAGACATTTATACACTGCAAGCAAACATTTACATCTGTGTCTATAATTTTGCCTTGAAAATATGTTGCTAGTTTTGTGTACAGACACACACACACACCCCTCCTCTTACTACTGAGTCGCATCTTTTACAGCTGATCCCCTTTTATAGGGATTTTCCTAAAGATAGCACTTATTTCTAAACTAAATTGTTTAGCACAGGCCATAATTTAAGCCTCACGTTTTACCAAATGAACTGACATTTGACATTCATGCAGAGCAAGCCTGCCTCTCAACCAAGTGGCTCTTGTGTGGCTGAATTCTAAACAACTCATGCCAAAAACACCCCCATGGAGAACCTGTTCTCAGAGAACCCGAGGCTTGGAGGGCCCCCTCTTCCTGCTAACGCAGAGCAGTGGGGCCAGCCCAGTAGCAGGATGGGCGTCGGTGAAGGGCTCCGGGCTGCCCACACGGGTACGCCCTGTCAGGAGCCCCTTCCCCTCATGATGCCTGGATGGTCGGCTACACTTCCATGGGATGTACGTTTCCGTAGGATCCCCATTCCATGGGCCCAAGAGACCTGCTGAGGTTTCGAGGCCCCTTCCCATGTTCAGAGTGGTGTGCTGAGGTGGTGGACGCAGGAGGGGCCCACTCGCTATTGGGAAAGTCATGTTTACACTTTCACAGGAGGAACCATTAGAAGCCACACATCTCCAACAACGTCCCTGTGGGCTCCAGAGCTTCACTCACTTAGTGCCTCAGCTTGCTTGCACACAGTAGGTGGTCAGGAAACACCTGCTGAATTCAACTCAAAATACCCCATATTTCTGCAACAAAGGCAAGTCAGCTGTTTTGCTTTGAAAAGCACAGTCAGTGGTGTTTCCAGCCTCCCCTTCCAAGATTTCAGACACAGGGCACCCAGGAAGATTTTCCCAAAGTCCTAGGCCCCCATCATCACAGCGGTTGCCTCAAATAGTCACTCCCGAGAGGTCCATCTGGTCCAGACGTAGAGGCCTCCTGTGTGGGGACCATTTCCACTTGCCTTGACACCAAAGCTGGCAGAAGGCCGGAAGTTTTTGATTTCAGCTTACTTCCAGTGTTATGAGCAAAAATAAACTCAACTTGTACCAAACACAAATTCTCTGTGCATAACCAGCTTTAAAAAAAAGTCGGGGGGGACAGCTGTTGCTTCATGGCAGCCGTGTGCTCCAAGTTAGGAGGTAAGATCAGTTAAGGGGACGGCAGGGCTGTAGACTAGCATGGCCTTGGCGGGGGTGGGGGGTATAATCCAAACCTTTCATTTATAGGGAGAAAACTGAGGCTCAGGGAAGATCATTAAAAAAAAAATCAGTGAAAGAACAAAGACCCAGGCCCCTGCCCACATCCAGCGCTTCCCTTGGTGTGCAACGTCGGCTCAAGAATCAATTTACAGTCAACCTTCTGCATTTAAACATGTACAATTAACAGGCAGGCTCCAAATCAAGTCAAAATGTTTAAAATTGCCCTGAACACCAATGGTTCCTTCTGTGGCTATAAATAAGAGCATGAGGGGGGAAAATCATACATTAAAACACAGGCTGATGTTTAAACTTCTCCCTTCCTCCAGCTGAAATATAATTTTTCTTTAGTCCATAAAAAATTCAGATAGTGTGCAGAATGTTTATATATTACCAAGGTCCCTCTTTAAAAGGTTTATACTTTTACTTTATGACCTGTCCTTGATTTGACACTTCCGCTCATCAGAAAGGGATTTATAAAATAATCCTGAAGGTGAGGAACACACATGTGTCAGGGACTAGCTGGGTTTCACGACACGAAATTTAAGAAGAGAAAGAAATCCTGTTAAGCTCTCTTTAGTCACCAATAGACATCAAAGGTAATAATTAAAGAAGACAGACGTCATAAAACATAAATTTATGTCTCTTTTAATAATGCACAAGCACCATAGTGTGTAAAACATCTATTAGGTTGAAAGAACATGAAAACGTTCCAATAAGAAAAATCTATGTTTTGTTTGGGGGTATTTTCCTTTCCTTTAAAAAAAAAAAAAAGTGAGGATCTTTTTTTTTTTTTTTAACAAGTTTAAACCGAAGTCTTTCAAAACCTTTGCCATCTGTGGGTACATGAACTATGAATGACCCCGAATGATTTGCACTCAGCTCAGAATCCCTTAGAAAGCTCGGGAAAAAGTATCATTAAGAATGACTGATGACTGTCAGTCAGGGTTGACCTCACCCAGGCTTTGGTGTCTGCCTCAGTAATAAGCCGTCCTTTATTAGTACCAACACTCCATAAAAGGGGTGTGTTTAGTCACAGGATGGCGGCCTTCTCATGCCCACTGCTTCTCTCGGAAAGATTGATTAGTGCTCATCTTTACTGCCTTCCCAGCACATCCAGGGCATGGCTGCAGAGACTCGGGCCTGCAAGCCACAGACTGGAGTCAGGAGGTGGGAAAAAAGCCTCGAAAGAGGGTTGGTTGGGGGAAGGGGGGTCATTTTGTTGTTGTTGTTTTTTAAGGAATCTGCCTTTCAGAATCAACCCAACCACAAAACCATATGTGTATTCGATTCCAGGGCCTGGACAGAAAAGCTGAGGAGAAAAAAAAAAGTGACTGTAGAAAGAGGACTGAAGGAGCCACTTAAGTGTTAACTGGTCTTGAAAACAGAAGGGGAGCCTGGCCTGCAACTCTCTCTCTCGAATCAGCGGTTCCCAGCAAATCAATGAGGAGCCTGCCTGCAGAATCAGGGCTCCTAACCAGCCTGACATCAAAACACAAAGATGTAATTATTACCCATTAAAACTGAACNACTCCATAAAAGGGGTGTGTTTAGTCACAGGATGGCGGCCTTCTCATGCCCACTGCTTCTCTCGGAAAGATTGATTAGTGCTCATCTTTACTGCCTTCCCAGCACATCCAGGGCATGGCTGCAGAGACTCGGGCCTGCAAGCCACAGACTGGAGTCAGGAGGTGGGAAAAAAGCCTCGAAAGAGGGTTGGTTGGGGGAAGGGGGGTCATTTTGTTGTTGTTGTTTTTTAAGGAATCTGCCTTTCAGAATCAACCCAACCACAAAACCATATGTGTATTCGATTCCAGGGCCTGGACAGAAAAGCTGAGGAGAAAAAAAAAAGTGACTGTAGAAAGAGGACTGAAGGAGCCACTTAAGTGTTAACTGGTCTTGAAAACAGAAGGGGAGCCTGGCCTGCAACTCTCTCTCTCGAATCAGCGGTTCCCAGCAAATCAATGAGGAGCCTGCCTGCAGAATCAGGGCTCCTAACCAGCCTGACATCAAAACACAAAGATGTAATTATTACCCATTAAAACTGAACATGTGTGAAACAAAAAAAAAAAAAAAAAAAAAAATCTTCCCTCTATGAGCACATAAAAATCCATCTCCTGCTTTTGTATTAAACTACTAAATTATTTTTAAGAAGCAATTGCTATAGAAACAGACAAATGGATTTATACATATATAAAAATCTCCACGTATGCTTGCATCCCCTGGACCACCTCAACTCTTGTGGAGATGACTCGGGGCCCTGGCATCCCAGGAGGAAAAATGGAGGCGTAGATGTATGATTATCTTTGTCATCACCCCTGCCACCGTCATGAGATACTGGGTCCTGGCACACCAGGAGGATGGGGGGGGGGCGGCTGCCATCCAATACTTTGAGCAGGTGTTCCGCAGAACAAATGGAAAGGATGCATCCCAGGCGATCTCCTCCATTCCAAATACGTCTATAAACAAATTTAGCTCAGAGGGTGATTAATTTGCAGAAACCCTTTGAGAATCAGCCAGACTCTCAGTAGTCTAATGCCTTCAGCGAGCTACTCCCAGAAATTTAGCCAAACACCACAACAAGCTCCGACTTTCAGAAAAGTGCCTGAGAACCTGGGGATTCGGTTCCCATGTGCACTGCACCTACTGGATTTGAATGTTTCCACCAAAAAAAAAAAAAAGCCTCTCAGGCCAGCCCTGAGCATCTCCTCTTGGGTGACTCGGAAGGAGGCAGGGGGAAGAGGGACTCAGGCTGCCCACCCCCATCCCTGCCAGGCTGGGCGTGAGTGGGTGTCAGGGCATTGAACCTGAACTGCCGGAGGGTCTGGACCATCCCTTCACCCCGTGACACCAGCTCCGGGAACTCGGCCTGGAAAGAGGAGGAGCTGAAGAGAGACAGACAAGGCCCTTTTGTGATCACCACAGTTCCAAGCTGGTTTTCCCTGAGAGCTTTTGAGACACTCGTTTTCCCAGTTCATGAAAAGTGGGGGCAAACAGGTTCAAATATCGCCTCTACACATCTCCCAACTTGCCTAGGTATGAGATGCATTTTCCTTTCTTTTTCTAAAATAAATTCTTGTTCGCAATTTTAAAGGGACAAAATAATGCAAACTCAAGACCTGCTGGATACAGTGAGGCAACTCTGCTCCTGCACAAAATAACACAAAGCCAGGTAGCACCCTCCCGCTGCTCACAACCACAGCAAACCACAGATGGAAAGCTCAGACCTCCGTGGGCTGCTTCCTTTCAACCCCCCACCCCCTAACCAAGAACTGTTTTCATAAATATTATTAGTGTTTCACATGTGATGCAGTGAGTACTAACCATCTGAGTTACTTCCTGGCTGACTTAGAGTATTTACTAGAATGTTTATTTCTGATTACCTTCTGGAGATACAGCAGTTTCCTTCTAATTATTTTTAATTAAAAAATATATATATATATATTCTCAAAGTTTGAGGGGCAGTGCAGGGAGATTTCTGCACAGCAAAGCGATGCTCAGGCATGGTTTATGTTCGCATTATTTGTCTGCATTTGGCTTTTCTGAATGCCAGTACCTTCCCAGGTAACAATAAAGCTTAGCAGGAAAAAACAGACATGTTTTACTGTTATTTTCATGTAGCTAAGAACTGAAGCAGGGCCGGCTCTTATAGAGTATTACACAGTTTACTGCATTAATAATAGGATGGCCCACTGCTGTGACACATTCTGTACTTGAAATAAATATTAGTCACGATACTTGCATTTTAAATCCATATATTTTAAAGCTGTGCTGTAACAATGACACAGGCGCCAGGGATGACTTGCCAATCAGGCGTATTAACCATTTTGAAAAGAGCCTTCACTTCGGTTCAGCGTTCATTGGTATGTCGCACCATTTCTTGCTATGAATCTTGCAGCTGGCTTTTAAAAATAGTAAAATGTAATAAATACAGGTTTCTGAAAAGTTCACATTCCCAAGTCAGAATGTATACTGACCTTCACTGCTGATTTAATTTATTTCATCATCTGATCTTGCTGAAGATGCACTTTACTTTGAACTCAAAAAACTGAGGCTATTTTTTACAACCAAATTTTCTAAACCTCGATGCAGTCCCAGCTCATCACTCCCTCCTATATATCCACGCCTTCAAGCAAGATTTAGAGTGGAATTTATAAGCATGTATGTACTTGACCTATATTTACCATATGCTAATTTCCTCCAGAAAGGAGCTGCTGCAGAACACACCTTTTAAGATTGCAGCTAGCAAGTTGAGGCAGAAATGCCCATATTTCACATCTGGTAACGCACCTCGGTTCAATACGTATGGTTACCAGCGGCCCTGCTGGGAGCAGCAATTGCAGGCCTGGGGAGCAGCCCCATGACGGTGGCTTGGAGGGATTCGACTTGGCTATTTTCCTGCAGGATGCGCTGCGATCGCGAGAATAGGCAAATCCTGGATTACATTTTGCCGAGAAAAGAGAGATGGTCAAATCTATAATCGTGCCATTGATTCTCGACTTCCTCCCTTCCAAAACAACAGACAGAGCCTTGTTCGTGTTGGTGCAGAATTTCAGAAAGACACAATGGACAGAGAAAGAAAAAAATGTCTATCATCTCCAAAACCTGCTTACTGTTGCAGCAGCAGCGTGTGGACGAACAACAGAAGCAGCCAGAACCCGGAAAACATGCAAGGGGCAAGCAGGCGGGGAGCCCAGGCCCTCCCAGGGAAGCCCAAGTGAGGAGAACATCCAAGGCGAGATCCGACCTCAGTGCCTGAGTTTGACTGTACTGGGAAACAATGCACCCTCTCAACAATTTAACGCCAATTAAAACAGAAATCCAATCCAGATATTCCCTAAACAGCAAAGCCACACAGGTGACTGAAAGGAGGACGCACCAACCCAGTACTGTGCCCCAGACCCCTCCCTAAAAATGATCCTCTTCCCCTTGCCTGACAATAACCATTAAAAATGGTAACTGGAGGCCTCTTTATTCCAGTTGTCAGTAAGCAGCTCTGTTGGGTTTTTACAAGTACATAAATTTAACAATATATTTCTCCAATTAAACTGTAAGAAAAAGTTGGTTCAGCTGCTTATCTATACACATTTCACAAGTTTCTATGATTCCTAAGAAAATAGACATGCAAAAAAAAAAAAAAAAACTCATTGTTTGTTTTTTTTTTTAAGTCGCTGTCAACTATTGCTTTATCTGTATGTAGAGCCCAGTGTTTTAAATGCAGAAGGACCCTGCCTGCAAGCGTAGATTTTCATGCTTCCCTAAGGCTTCTCTGGTAGGAAATATTAACAAACTGGATTTTAAAATGTAGCCAAGTTCTTCTGTGTGCAGTTTACTGTGCAGTGTGTAAGGCCCCTGACTCCAGATAGTACTAAGGTTTTTAAATTTCAGCACAGGTTACACAAACAGTTGGACAGGTTGGCATCACAACAGACCTGAGATTTGCTATTTCCCTTATGACAGTGGACAGATTACAAGTATCCTCACATCTCCAGGTATGTGGGCAAGGGTGTGATACACATCTATAGCATATAGGAACCACATAACACAGCACACTTACACACGCCTGTGACCAGATCACGTGTGCAGACAATGGTCATCCCACCATTGATTTCATTATTAGAAAAATTTCTAGCTAGGAGGACTGTATCAAATATCACTGCTTGGAAAGGGTTTTTGCATTCTTAAAGAATACTGGGTTATTCTTTCTCCCCGCGCCCCCCCCCCCCCCCCCCCCCGCACCCC
>SJYW01042787.1:950113-965227 GCA_006410735.1 Raphicerus campestris
GTGGAGGGGGCAAGACGGGAGGGGCGAAGGCCACGGGAAGGGCTAGTCTAGTCCTGCGCGAGAACAGACGGGCTACCCGCCGCTGCCCCAACCTGTAAGCACAGCCCACCTCCCCACCCTCGCCGGCGGTCCTGCAGCCAGCCTTCCAGCCCCAGCATCGGGCATCCAGAGGCACCCCGACTGGGCTCGACCGCCGCCTTCCCCGAGGTCCGGAAGCACGCGCTCAGGACACTAGGCCAGGCCTGGAGAACACGGCAAAGTGAAAGAAAAGATGCCTGGCCCTCCCCTACCCAAAATATGGAACGTGGGCATGGCGCTAAATGCCAATGAGAACCCAGCACAAACCACTACTCCCGCTTCTCATTACTTTGTGTCCTGTTCGGGTGTGGAATCCTGTAACGTGATTGTGAGGCCTTGTGTCTGGTAACTTATGAAAGCTGCTGGACGAGCCCGAAGAAGAGTTTCCTGCTTTCTTATTTCTGCTGATAAACTATGTAGAGAGTGTCCAATCGTGTATGCCGGGCACCGTCATAAGGGCGCATTTATGAGGGCTAAGTATTGTCTCTATATAAAATGGAAGTGGGTCCTGGTGTGGGGCAGTTTGGGGTTTATTAAGGTAAATTAAAACTAAATTGTTTTAACATGAGCCCTACTTACCAGCTTTCCTCCTGCCACCAGATCCCAGCACCTTTTCCTTTCATTACAGGTGGAAATGGCGTCTTTAGGATCCTCCCACTGTGTGTCTCGGCACCTCCCAACATCCTTGGGAGAATGGCTTTTTTCCTTATGTATCAGGATATTTTTGTTATGAGGTATACTGAGATGAAAAAAAGCTGGTAAAAATACCAGCCTGGCAATTAAATTGACTCTGGATACCAAAGTGAAAATAATCATCTGGTATTAATCAAGTATGTCTCTGCTTCTTGTTGAGGAAAAATATAGTGTCGATTTGCTTTCCTTTTCATCTGGGAAGGACTGTAAAATGTTGGATGTTCCATAAAAATCTCTCTAGCCTTATGAGACAATTTTTGTTCAATTAATCAAAATGCATATTTTCACACTGGACACAGTTACATCAGAAGGAAAATTTGCTGCAGCCTCTCTCACACTGTTTGAAACAAGCCCTGCAGTAACATGTAACAGCCAGTGACCTTGTACATTACATCAATCTTTAATAATATCATTGTCATTACTATTATTATCTGAAGTGTTAAATTGTTGCCAGAATCAATACAAGTCTACCTCTTTGAATATATTTTATCCCACTGTTGTTTTTAACATCTTTGCTAAGAAACCAATTAATTTCCAACTCATAGCTCCAGTGAAGTTTGTGTATGAGGGCTTCCTGAATTTTTTTTTCCTCTCTTTTGAAAGAAAGAGAAAGGGAATAAATGGCATATGAAATAAATAACCTGTTTAGTTCACTTCAGTTCAGTCGCTCAATCGTGTCCAACTCTCTGCGACCCCGTGAGTCGCAGCACGCCAGGCCTCCCTGTTCATTAAGGGATGTGAAATTATTCCTAACCTAATGAAAGAATACAATAAACCAAAACTCTGATACGGAATCACTGTTGAGCTCACATTTGTTTGATTTCTTTTTTTTTTTTTTTTTTGAAGTGCATATCAAGAGTTTTGGGTGGTTTTTTTTTTTTCGAATTCTATCAGAATAGATAACAGCTTCACTGCCCTCCACAGTCACCAGATTTAGAGGAATAGAAAAAGCCTTGACAAAGAAAGCACCTGAATGTGTGTGTGTGTGTTTGTTTTCCTCTAGATTTGTTGGTGTCAATGCTTCTGACATCAACTATTCGGCTGGCCGCTACGACCCTTCAGTCAAGACCCCCTTCGACGCAGGCTTTGAAGGTGTCGGGGAGGTGGTGGCCTTGGGCCTCTCTGCCAGCGCTGGGTTCACGGTCGGCCAGGCTGTGGCCTACATGGCGCCTGGTTCTTTTGCTGAGTACACAGTGGTGCCTGCCAGGGTCGCCATCCCAGTGCCAGCCCTGAAACCCGAGTATCTCACGCTCCTAGTGAGTGGGACCACAGCCTACATCAGCCTGAAAGAGCTCGGGGGGCTGTCGGAAGGGAAGAAGGTCCTGGTGACCGCGGCAGCCGGGGGCACGGGCCAGTTTGCCGTTCAGCTCGCAAAGAAGGCCAAGTGCCACGTCATTGGAACGTGCTCTTCTGCCGAGAAGTGTGCTTTTCTGAAGTCTCTTGGCTGCGACCGGCCCATCAACTATAACGCCGAGCATGTGGGTGCCGTCCTGAGGCAGGAGTACCCCCAAGGTGTGGACGTGGTGTACGAGTCCGTCGGGGGAGCCATGTTTGACTTGGCCGTGGACGCCTTGGCTACCCGAGGGCGCTTGATAGTGATCGGGTTCGTCTCTGGCTACCAGACTCCGACTGGCCTGTCGCCTGTGAAAGCAGCAACACTTCCAGCCAAACTGCTGAAGAAATCTGCCAGCGTCCAGGGCTTCTTCTTGAACCATTACCTTCCTGAGTTTCAAGGTGCCATGGACCACTTGCTCAAGATGTATGCGGATGGCGAGCTGGTTTGCAAGGTGGACACCAGAGGTCTGTCTGCAGAGGGCAGGTTTATCGGCCTGGAATCGGTCTTCCGGGCCATCGATTATATGTACATGAGAAAAAACACTGGAAAAATTGTCATTGAATTACCTCCCTCTGTCAACAGTAAGCTATAAAAGCAGAACAATGGCATAAGAGAAAGAAAATGGTCATTTTATGCCCCAGAATTACTCAAATCTATTTATTTTTAGTTGGTAATGGAGATAATATTTTTTAAAAAACAAAAGTAAAGTTTAATGAATAGGTCTCTCTTTTTTCTTTGCTTCCTTTTTTTCTTTTTTGCTTTCCCTTGCTAAAAGAAAGTGCTAATAAAACTTTCCTCCATGGCACAGAGGTAAAACCTTTACGTTCAGTTCTTTACTCATGGACAGTCTCATTCCAGATTTTATTGTTGCAGGGAAATAATTAATTCCTGATGCAAGATCTGATCAAATCAGCATGTCTTCAACTTGATGAGATTTTAAAATCGGGCTTGAAAACAGTTCATGAGTTCTTTGCTATGGGAGATTTTGGTATAATGCTAACAAGTTGTTAATAAATGAGACAGAGAGCAAAAGTCAGTCACTTCTCAGAGTCCGTATTCTCAGGAAATGGCCCTTGTCCTTCCATAAATTACNGTTTGTTTTCCTCTAGATTTGTTGGTGTCAATGCTTCTGACATCAACTATTCGGCTGGCCGCTACGACCCTTCAGTCAAGACCCCCTTCGACGCAGGCTTTGAAGGTGTCGGGGAGGTGGTGGCCTTGGGCCTCTCTGCCAGCGCTGGGTTCACGGTCGGCCAGGCTGTGGCCTACATGGCGCCTGGTTCTTTTGCTGAGTACACAGTGGTGCCTGCCAGGGTCGCCATCCCAGTGCCAGCCCTGAAACCCGAGTATCTCACGCTCCTAGTGAGTGGGACCACAGCCTACATCAGCCTGAAAGAGCTCGGGGGGCTGTCGGAAGGGAAGAAGGTCCTGGTGACCGCGGCAGCCGGGGGCACGGGCCAGTTTGCCGTTCAGCTCGCAAAGAAGGCCAAGTGCCACGTCATTGGAACGTGCTCTTCTGCCGAGAAGTGTGCTTTTCTGAAGTCTCTTGGCTGCGACCGGCCCATCAACTATAACGCCGAGCATGTGGGTGCCGTCCTGAGGCAGGAGTACCCCCAAGGTGTGGACGTGGTGTACGAGTCCGTCGGGGGAGCCATGTTTGACTTGGCCGTGGACGCCTTGGCTACCCGAGGGCGCTTGATAGTGATCGGGTTCGTCTCTGGCTACCAGACTCCGACTGGCCTGTCGCCTGTGAAAGCAGCAACACTTCCAGCCAAACTGCTGAAGAAATCTGCCAGCGTCCAGGGCTTCTTCTTGAACCATTACCTTCCTGAGTTTCAAGGTGCCATGGACCACTTGCTCAAGATGTATGCGGATGGCGAGCTGGTTTGCAAGGTGGACACCAGAGGTCTGTCTGCAGAGGGCAGGTTTATCGGCCTGGAATCGGTCTTCCGGGCCATCGATTATATGTACATGAGAAAAAACACTGGAAAAATTGTCATTGAATTACCTCCCTCTGTCAACAGTAAGCTATAAAAGCAGAACAATGGCATAAGAGGAAGAAAATGGTCATTTTATGCCCCAGAATTACTCAAATCTATTTATTTTTAGTTGGTAATGGAGATAATATTTTTTAAAAAACAAAAGTAAAGTTTAATGAATAGGTCTCTCTTTTTTCTTTGCTTCCTTTTTTTCTTTTTTGCTTTCCCTTGCTAAAAAAAAGTGCTAATAAAACTTTCCTCCATGGCACAGAGGTAAAACCTTTACGTTCAGTTCTTTACTCATGGACAGTCTCATTCCAGATTTTATTGTTGCAGGGAAATAATTAATTCCTGATGCAAGATCTGATCAAATCAGCATGTCTTCAACTTGATGAGATTTTAAAATCGGGCTTGAAAACAGTTCATGAGTTCTTTGCTATGGGAGATTTTGGTATAATGCTAACAAGTTGTTAATAAATGAGACAGAGAGCAAAAGTCAGTCACTTCTCAGAGTCCGTATTCTCAGGAAATGGCCCTTGTCCTTCCATAAATTACCAGCCAATTCTCTAAATAGAAATTTGGAGGGATTCTCCCAAAACTCTGACTCTGTTAGGTCATTAGAAAAAAAAAAAATTAAATGAGCACAGACCTCTTTTAAAGTATCTCTTTATTTAATGATTTTATGCACAATCATGCTGATGAGGTATGTGTGGGATGGACGATTTCTCTCTTTCCTTAAGAAGCAAAGTAGTGTTGAAAATTCATATAGACAAAAGACCAGGTTTGGTAAAGGGAAACTAGAGATTCGGGAGACTAAAAATTTAGTACATGCACGCGAAATGAAGAAGGATGTGCTCCATCCACAGTGTGAGTCAACCTAGCAAAACTTGGGCCGTTCGGGGAAAGCTCTGTAGACACCCAACAAAACCCTTCATCTGCCTACTGGGGTGTGTCACACAGCATCCCGCAACGCAGGGACTGAAGTGACCTCGGATGAGCGTGCATTTGCAGCTTTGGGGAGGCGGGTTTTCTCCCTGGCCTGGAAGTAGAGTAGCCAGCACTGACACCATGTCGAGCCCCAGGTCTCCACGCGGCCTGTTGGGACAAGATGCTTCTTGCCACCATCACCTGACGTCACACCCGCAAAGGTAACCAGCCCTGCGCCTTCCCCTCTGAATCAAGCCCACAGCTGACCCACCTTCCTCCCCACTTTCCTCAGCTCCCCAAGGGCTGCTCTGGTTTTCATCGCTGAGGTGGGAGCCGCATCCTGCCTTTCTAGCGAAGCCACGCCCACCAGACTGGTGTTCAGAGCCTTGCTGTTTCATCGTCTCTAACAGGCTAAACAAATAGACACCGGATTAGCGATATTCTAGGAAACTTGGTGACCGTATTTAATTTTTTCTCCTTCTGTCTGAGGAGCAAGGCAGTCCTACCGCTGAATAGCTGTTAGGATCTATTTTACAAGATTTACTCATTTTCAGGTGCCTAATGTAGCTGCTAGCGTGCATGCACAACAATACAATTTATATGGTAAATGGGGCCAAATAATGGCTTCACTGAATGTTATGGCTGCACTGAAGGGAAATGTCACGGTAAATAGTTGCCAAATTATGGATCATGCCGGAGTGTCACAACTGCACTAAAGACAAATAGCACTGGAGGCTATTGCCACTGTGAGGCTTTTGAGTTATGAAGAAGGGGAACAGCCCAATGGGAGGCTCTTTGCGTCCTCATTATAGCAAGGGGTTACTAGTGCAGGGTACCGGAGAAGCCAGGCCAGCGTGCTGCTCGGTTATTAATCTGTCCCTTTCAGACCTAACAGCTGTAGCGAAACCGAAGGAGACTTGGCCTCCCTTTTAGAGACCCAGGCAAACAAAGGGGAGGGGACAGGTTTTATGAATGTAACTGCAAGGGAATGACTGGTAGTGGAGCAACGCTGTAATCAAATCAGCTCATCAGAGAATATTAGTCACTGTAAGGTAGTCTCTGTCTGATAGGCTTAGTTGTGTCCTAGGCAGACAGATGTGTGAAGTCTAAGCAATGATGGGCTTTCTCCCTCTGTCAAGACTTGAGCAGTAAGGACATTGCCAACTAAATTGCTTCTTCTAAACTGAAGTGCGTCCCGGTTTCTTTCATTTTAATGGGAGAGTAATAAAGATGAAAGACCAACATTTTAACGGATGGATCCCTGAAGCTATAGAACAGAAATTTATTATGTTTTGAAGGCATACACTAAATTCAGCTATGTTAAAAAAATTCAAACAACCAGGTTTAAAATAAAATATAATCTGAAAACCTTATGTTCTGTTTCTCCCCAAACTCAAATCTACAGTGCATACTGTTTTCATTTATTCTTAGAAAACAAGCATGAAAGATTCCGCCCATTCAGATAATGCCAAAAATATGTTTAAACTTTTTTTTTTTATTCTTCTGAAAAATGATTTGTAAATTGAGGGTCATAGTTCAGCATCAGTTTCATCTTCTGGGATTATCGTTCAAGCCCAGCCTCTAATGGGAGGTGAAATGGTGCGATCCTCTCTCCGCCTTTCTTCTGAACTGTATTACATATCACAAAAAGTACATCCATAATTCAGGGCAATTGTCAGTCTTTGTTTTAGAGACTGGGCCGGGGCTGAACGATCCTGGTGGATGAATTATTTCTGGGTTCTCAGGGTGGCCTTCTCTGCACATCAGCCTTGAGGTCCCCAGCTGGGCAGATGGAGAGCCTTGGCTCCAGTTAGCATGCCAAGAAACAAGGGAGTCCCAGCTATTCCCTCCCATTCCATTGTGATTTGTAAAAGGCCAAATGCTCTTCCTTCAAATTTGTTTTTGTACACACAAAAAAATACTAACAATGTCATTCCAGGTCCATTTGATGATGACTTCCATTGTTCACCGCCTTCAGCATTTTAAAAAAAACCAGAAAATAGTTTGCAGAGAAACTACACAGAAGTTTTCATAATGTACTCTAGAAATTGGCATTATATGATTTCATCTGAATGGAGTTTCTCAGGAGGAGGATAGCACCTTTATAAATGGTCATTAGTATTACATTCAGTATTTATCTAGTGAAAGTGCAGTGACGCACTTCTTATTACAGTGAAAATGTTGCATTATATACTTAAAGAACATTCCAGCTAATGAGGATGTAACATCCTTGGTACAACACAGACCTCCTTTTTGTGTGTGTGTTCACCCACCACAAGATGCTGGAAACTTGACAAATGATATCATTTAAGACATGCCTGCCGTAGGGACTTGCTTTTTGGCTTCCTGTTTCTGGCTTTTATTTGGGTAACATTTATAATGGCCACCCGACTTGTAATGGGCAGTGTTTTAACCCCTTCATAGAGCTCCCAATTAGCGTGAATTTACTACATGCAGGATTTCCTTTAAAATGGGGCAGGGAGTGCTCAGGACTGAAAATGTGTCCCTTGATCACTTGACCACATGTGCACATGGGATAAACAGCATATTTTAGATTTATATGAAAACAGACGAGCGGCATGCAACTTTCAGGGAAAGAAAGAGAGGAGAGAGGACGATCCGCTGCGGGCCCGAGCTTCCCAGGGCTCACAGCACAGGGTTTGTGAGTGTAGCCCGGGCGCAAGTGGCCTGGCTTGGGCACTCATGCTTACTGCTCTCCATACCGTCTAGTGTCTTGTTTTATCAAATTGCTTGCTGTTTGTAGTACTTGTTCAGAGACAAAATGTATGCAAACTTTATTAGCTAATTTGGGGGTTTATTGGTGTTTTTTTTTAATTTAGGTTTTCTGTAACTAATATTCTAATTATGGCCCGGAATTGTGATCATATTTCAGAAGTCAAAATATAAAACTCTGAATTCTCAATGCTACTAGTGTGGGCATTTTAACCTTGGAATTCCATTTTTTGGTAGACCTTTAGTATCATGTTATTCAACTTGTGAAAGGAGGAATGTTTGATACAAGAACCTTATTACTGTTAACATGAGCAAAGTATGGAGTATTGGCCCCAGAAAAGCTATACAAAATAAATAATATTTCCCAATATGTATCAGTTCATGTAATTCTTGATAGTAGAGTTTATTTTTTTTTAAGTCAAATAAGATGTATATTTTAATTCTGTATGCTTGAGTCTTCTGTATTCTTCTTTCCCTAGACTGAGAAGTTAATGAGATGTGAAAACAAGACTAAAAATGGCCGGGAATTCATACTGTCTTAGCATCTGTTTTTTTAACTTTTGTTGAAATAGAGTTGATTTACAGTGTTGGGTTAGTTTCAGGTGCACAGCAAAGTGACTGAGTTATGTGTATATATATTGATGGACAGGGAGGCCTAGCTTGCTGAGATTCATGGGGTCGCAAAGAGTTGGACACGACTGAGTGACTGAACAGAACTGAACTAAACTGATATGTACAATAATGTATGTATATTATATAATAATGCATATGTATATTCTTTTTCAGATTTTTTCCATTACAAGTTATTATAAGATATTGAGTATAGTTTCCTGTGCTATATAGTAAGTCCTTGTCAGCAACGTGGATAGACCTCAGGATTTAAGGAGCATACTAAGTAAAATACATCAGACAGAGAAATACAAATATCCTGTGATATCACTTATATGTGGAATTTAAAATATGACATGAATTTATTTACAAAGCAGAAATAGACTCACAGATATAGAAAACCAAGGGGGAAAAGGAGGTCAAGATTAAAATATACACACTACTACAGATAAAACAGATAACCAGCCTCCGTTCTTGATAAGATGGTTTGGTCCACTGTGGACCTGCCTTTCAGCGCTTGCTCACAGCATCTGGGGAGGCACAGACCCTATCAGGAAGCGAGTCTTGCATCTCTGGAGCAGTCAGTAAATACCCCAAGGAGTGCAGTTTAGGGAAAGTGATACATGCCTCATACGTGCAGGGACTCATGAACCAAAAGCACAGGTTCCAACAGCCCCCCAAAGTAAGAGTTTCCCTTGAAGGGAGCTATTTGACAGTGTCCTTCTGCCAACGTGAAATTAAAATAATAATTAAAACACACCCTGCTGACTGGTGGTAATGTCCAATAGGGAAGATGGATTTATGCTCAGAGCTCAGGAAAACGGCCCATAAATCATCAGCTACCATTATGCACTATCCCTTCCATGTAAAGAGTGGAACCAAATCTTAGAATGACCTGACCCTGTGGTCTCTCTGACTGATGGGATATGTGGAAGCATGTTTAGGGAAGAGACGCTGTCCAGCTTGGAAGTTTGGAAGTTTGCATTGCCCTGTGTGTGCCAGCCCCTGGGCGCAGGGGAAGGGCAGCTGACAGACACACTAGAGGGAGTCTGGGAGGCTCTCTGTTCATCACAGACGAGAAGACTCCGCTGACCTTTAAATGGTAAAATTTGGGATTTAAGAGACAACCTGGGGCTTCCCTAGGGGTCAAGTGGTCAAGAATATGCCTGCTAACGCAGGGGATATGGGTTCGATTCCTGGTCTGGAAAGATTCTTCATGCCGTGCAGCTGCGAAGCGCGTGTGCCACAACTACTGAAGCCCTTACTCCCTAGAGCCTGCACTCTGCAACAGGAGAGACGCTACCACTATGGGACGCCCTTGACTCCAGCTAGAGAGTAGCCCTCAGTTGCCGCAACCAGAGAAAGCCTGCACGCAGAAAAAAAAAAAGATAAAGTTATATATATATATATGTATATCTTTTTTTAAAAAGAGAGACAAGCCAGTTCTACTCACTTTATTAATGGAGAAAGCAAGACCCAAAAAGATTAGGTGCCTTGTCCAAGGTTGCTGAGAAAGCCAGAGTGCAGACACACTCCTTTCCAGGGCACCAGACTGTCTCTGTCTCACCCTTTCATAAGATCCTGAGGTCCTGCCCTCGATGCCTGATTGTAAGTGTCACAGAATAACAGCTGCCTCTGTTATGAATCTTCTGTTGGGTGAGGTGGTGACCAAACCAGAAAGAATAACACGGTTCTGACCACAAAGTGTGTTCCACTCAAGACCCCCCTTTAATCCGGCACAAGTGAGGTGTTCAGACCACTGACTTCTGTGTCATCTAATTATCGCACTTCCCTTGTAGCCCAGTAGTTAAAGAATCCTTCTGCCAATGAAGGAGACGTGGATTGGATCCCTGGGTTGGGAAGAAACCCTGGAGGAGGAGATGGCAACCCGCTCCAGTATTCTCGCCTGGAGAATCCCATGGACGGGGGAGTCTGGAGGACTACAGTCCATGAGATGACAGAGTTGGACACGACTGAGCAACTAAATGTCACACAGCCTTTTCGGGGGCAAAAAGAAGCTCAACAGAATTAAGGGCTGAATGACCACAATTTAGTTTTAATGCTGCAAAGGTCTGATCTCCTGTCAATATATTCTTATGTTTCAAATCATGAATATCAAATAGAGAAAAAATTTATCACCCCTTGTTGAGGGCTTATTTCCCTCAAGTATTTAACTTGCTTATGTTCTCGCCTATAGAGCTTGGACAATGTTGCTGCTGCTGCTGCTGCTGCTAAGTCGCTTTAGTTGTGTCCGACTCTGTGCGACCCCATAGAGGGCAGCCCACCAGGCTCCCCCGTCCCTGGGATTCTCCAGGCAAGAACACTGGACTGGGTTGCCATTTCCTTCTCCAATGCATGAAAGTGAAAAGTGAAAGTGAAGTCGCTCAGTCATGTCTGACTCTTTGCGACCCCATGGACTGCAGCCTACCAGGCTCCTCTGCCCATGGGATTTTCCAGGCAAGAGTACTGGAGTGGGGTGCCATCGCCTTCTCCGTGGACAATGTTAGTAACAGCAAAATATCTAGAATCTGAACTGGCTGATCCCCCTGAAATGGAATTCTGAATCCAGCAGCTTCCAGGCTGTGGTGGCTGGATGCGCGCACCAGTGGGAGGCGCCCTAGGGTGAAGGGGCGTGAGCGGGGAGAGACCGCGGTAGGGTCACGTCTCCTGTTCCCACAGCTAGAACCTCATCCTCTGTACAAAGGACAGATCATAACTAAGGCTCGGAAGCAAGCCCTTCAAAACCACACGACATTGAACATTCCTGTCTTTCTACATCATTTCTATCTTCCTCGAACTCATGCATAAGAGGCGCAAACTTTCAGCTTTACATGCATACATCCTTTCGCAAGAGAAACAGCTCCTTTTCACACTGAGAGTCCCTCTGTAGGAACAGCAACAATGTCAAGGCAATCTCAGTTGGTCGAAAGCCTCATTTCCCACCAGGGGACCGGAAGCAATAGTGGTCCCTCTGTATGTTGTTGGAATTTACATTTGGAAATTGGATTGTCTCCTTGAGGGTTTTTTATCAAAGTAACTTTCGGAGAATTACTTACATCCGGGTATGCTGGGTACGGGAGACGAGGTTGAGCTCAAGAGCCCAGGTGTCACCCCAGCTGTAACAATGAAAGTGCTGTCACTGTCTTTACTGAAGGGTATTTCTCATTTCAACTTTCACACGTACTTTATGTAACATCTTAGAACGTGCTTACCAATTAGAATAGAATACAGTGTCACTGCCTTCCCACTTTCCTATCAAATTGAAAAAGGAGAATGATACCCGTTTTACAGATGAGAAAATGCAGTGCAGAAAAGTGACTTTCCTGGATCACTTGGTCACTTGTTGAACAAAGACGTGGGGTCCAAGACTGCTTTCCACTCGAGAATGAAGCGTCCCCACTCGAGAATGAATGATGTTCACCTGTCACAACAGAGCTCCTGACTCAGCAGGTCCAGGGTGGGGGCCTGGGAGCCTGCATTTCCCAGGGCTGATGACACCAAGCCTGCACAGTGAGCAGCAAGGCCCCAGATCGCACAACCTTTGAAGAGACTCCTATCCCACAAAATGCTGTTTTATAGAGCATTTCTGAGCAAGCTGTAGGCGACTTAGGAATGAATTACAGAGCACGTGCTTAATACAGCTATGAAAATGCATTTTTACCCTTGAGTGTTTGGCTCCTTTACTTTGACCATCAGCTGTGACGCCTGTCGCCGGTCTATTGGAGGGCTCTGGTAGTAAGCGTTTTCACCTGGTTCTAAGTGGGGCAGAATGAGGCAAAGAAAGGGCACAGAAGTGTCCTGGGACTGCAGCGCCATGAAGATCAATCATGGCACCTGATCCCATCCCTTCAGGGCAAATAGATGGGGATAAAGGGAAAACAGTGGCAGATTTTATTTTCTTGGGCTCCAAAATCACTGTGGATGGTGACTGCAGCCATGAAATTAAAAGACACTTGCTGCTAAGAAAAGCTGTGACAAACCTAGACAGTATATTAAAAAGCAGATACATCACTTTGCCAACAAAGGTCTATATAGTCAAAGCTTTAGTTTTTCCAGGAGTCATGTATGGGTGTGAGACTTGAACCATAAAGAAGGCTGAGAAGCAAAGAATTGATGCTTTTGAATTGTGCTGGAGAAGACTCTTTACAAGTCCTTTAGACTGCAAGGAGATCAAACCAATCAATCCTAACGGAACTCAACCCTGAGAATTCATTGAAGGACCGATGCTAAAGCTGAGGCTGCAATACTTTGGCCACCTGTTGCAAAGAGCCAACTCATCGGAAAAGATCCTGATTCTGGGAAAGACTGAGGGCAGGAGGAGAAGGAGGTGACAGAGGATGAGATGGTTGTATGGCATCACCGACTCAATGGATATGAGTTTGAGCAAACTCCAGGAGATAGACAAGGACAGGAAAGCCTGGAGTACTGCAAGCCATGGTGGGACATGACTTCGCATTGGAATAACAGCTGTGGAGAACAGTATGGAGTTTCCTTCATACTGCAGTCCCACTCCACTGCTGGGCATACACCCCAAGAAAACCATCATTCAGAAGCATACATGTACCCCAGTGTTCACTGCAGCACTATTTACAATTGCCAAGATATGGAAGCAGCCTAAANCCATCAGCTGTGACGCCTGTCGCCGGTCTATTGGAGGGCTCTGGTAGTAAGCGTTTTCACCTGGTTCTAAGTGGGGCAGAATGAGGCAAAGAAAGGGCACAGAAGTGTCCTGGGACTGCAGCGCCATGAAGATCAATCATGGCACCTGATCCCATCCCTTCAGGGCAAATAGATGGGGATAAAGGGAAAACAGTGGCAGATTTTATTTTCTTGGGCTCCAAAATCACTGTGGATGGTGACTGCAGCCATGAAATTAAAAGACACTTGCTGCTAAGAAAAGCTGTGACAAACCTAGACAGTATATTAAAAAGCAGATACATCACTTTGCCAACAAAGGTCTATATAGTCAAAGCTTTAGTTTTTCCAGGAGTCATGTATGGGTGTGAGACTTGAACCATAAAGAAGGCTGAGAACCAAAGAATTGATGCTTTTGAATTGTGCTGGAGAAGACTCTTTACAAGTCCTTTAGACTGCAAGGAGATCAAACCAATCAATCCTAACGGAACTCAACCCTGAGAATTCATTGAAGGACCGATGCTAAAGCTGAGGCTGCAATACTTTGGCCACCTGTTGCAAAGAGCCAACTCATCGGAAAAGATCCTGATTCTGGGAAAGACTGAGGGCAGGAGGAGAAGGAGGTGACAGAGGATGAGATGGTTGTATGGCATCACCGACTCAATGGATATGAGTTTGAGCAAACTCCAGGAGATAGACAAGGACAGGAAAGCCTGGAGTACTGCAAGCCATGGTGGGACATGACTTCGCATTGGAATAACAGCTGTGGAGAACAGTATGGAGTTTCCTTCATACTGCAGTCCCACTCCACTGCTGGGCATACACCCCAAGAAAACCATCATTCAGAAGCATACATGTACCCCAGTGTTCACTGCAGCACTATTTACAATTGCCAAGATATGGAAGCAGCCTAAATGGTCATCAACAGATGAATGGACAAAGAAGATGTGGTACATACAAACAATGGAATATTACTTGGCCATAAAAAGGATGAAATAATGCCATTTGCAGCAACATGGATGGACTTAGTGTGATACTGAGTGAAGCAAGTTATCATAAGACAAATATCGTATGGTATCACTTATATGGAGAATCTTAAAAAGAAACAAATGAACTTATCTACAAAACAGAAATAGAGTCACAGATGTAGAAAGCAAATTTATGGTTACCAGGGGGGCTAAGGGGGTGGGGTGAGAATAAATGGGAAAATTGAGATGGACATATTCATGCTACTGTACATAAAATAGATAACTAATAAGGACCTGCTGTATAGCACAAGGAACTCTACTCAATATTCTGAAATGACTTATATGGGAAAAGGATCTGAAACAGAATGGGGATACATACATGTGTGTATATAATAGCGCTTTGCCTCCCCAGGCAGGTGCTCTTTGTCCCAGGCTTCCTGAATGGCAGCGTGGGCTGAAGCGGCAGCCCCCCGCCCCTGCACCAGGCTGAGCTCATCCAAACCACAGGGAGGCGTGTCTCCCCCAGGGGGGGCAGGAGGGGCCTGTTGCCCCGCCCCTGGGCCCCTTCCCGCTGGTCTGGCGTCGCTGTGACAACCTGTCTGCACCCTCCTCTGAGTTACTTGTCATCGGGTAATCAGAGGTCCGGGAACCGCTCCGCCGGCACCCTCTGGTGTTGGGTACCAGTGGATCAGAGTGAGCTGAGGACCAGGGCCTCGAGGACCCTGCCGGGTGCGGGAGCATGTGTGACTGCCGCCCGTGGCCCGGGCGATATAAGCAGAGAGGAGCCCAGGCCCGGCTCGGTGGGCGAGCGGCCACTGGAGGGCTGTCACGCTAACCTGTGCCAGCCGGCGGCCTTCCCTGCTCCTGTCCTCTCAAGAGGACACTCCGCAGCGATCTCGTTACCGCGCACACGTGTGTTTCCTGTTTCCAGGCTCTTCTCGCAGCCCCACACGCCTTGAAGAAGACTGTGGTGCTGACAGGATGGTTTGTCTGCTCTTGCCCCATCCTGCTGGAGCACCGGAAGACCAGGATCCCGGAGAGCACAGCCTGTGTGGGGGGCAGGGGGAGGGCAGAGGCCTGGCTGGGCCCGGAGGCCCTGGGCTGGGGTCCGGGCGGGCGGGAGGGGCCCCCGGAGGCCGGCCTCCTGCCGGCTGGG
>SJYW01042787.1:970887-983822 GCA_006410735.1 Raphicerus campestris
TGAGGACCCCCACCACGGAACCCTGTGCGCTGGAACCCTGCACGGGGGAGGGGCGCGTGTGCAGGGCTAGGTGCCCGGGAAGGGAGGCGGGTGTTCAACAAGCTCCTACTGAGTTCCAGGCTCTGTGCTGAGCGCCAGATGCATTGACTTCTAATTCTGCGAACAGTGTGTTCTAAAGCAAAACGAACCGTCCTCAGTTGGAGCCACACATGTAATGCAAAATGACGTAGTGGCCACAGACACAAACCTGAAATCACTTTTCCTGATGTTCTTTATTGAGCCCAGTGTATCCAAAATATTATAATTTCAACTCATAAGCAATACCAAAATCATCCAGATATTTTCATTCTTGTTTGTAAACAAGCCGCATTTCAAGCGCTTAGTCGCTGAGAGGCTCAGGCCTATCAAACTGGGGACCAGGGATCTAGGCTGTGTGCCTACCAGGGGAGGTTCTGGACTGTGAGCCCAATGTGGGGGCTGTTCTGAGGTCAGTGGGGGTGGGGGTTCCTGGGCTGTGAGCTCAGGCACCAGTTTTAAATTTAGTATTATCTAAACATCTCACTCATACTGGGCCAGATCTTGATTCAGCTGCTTGTCTAAAAACCTCTTTCATTCATGCAACCACCTCATAAGGCAGGATCACTATTATCATCACCCCACTTTACAGAGAGGAAAACTGAAGCCACAAAACTAGTGAATAAAACTGCTGGGTAAGCAGGTGGAGCTAGTGGAGATGCAGGTTCCATCCCTGGATCGGGAAGATCCCTGGAGGAGGGTGTGGCAACCCACTCCAGTATTCTTGCCTGGAGAATCC
The DNA here is from genome assembly GCA_006410735.1 of Raphicerus campestris. Lineage (NCBI taxonomy): Eukaryota > Metazoa > Chordata > Mammalia > Artiodactyla > Bovidae > Raphicerus > Raphicerus campestris. Next base: position 971,702 of record SJYW01042787.1, read on the forward strand.
CATGGACAAAGGAGCTTGGCAGGCTGTAGTCTATGGGGCTGCAGAGAGTCAGACACCACTGAGCCTAAGTAACACTTTCACTTTCAAGGACTGAGGTGGCCTGGCTCCACCATCTGCAAGTTTTGTTGCCCTGGGTGTGCCCCTCGAACCACTCACTCCAGGCTTCCCCTCCAGGAAACCAGGCCTCAGGGGAGTGCCCACGCAGCCCACGGATTGCACAGTGAGGTCTGCCTACTATCCTCCACTGGGGAACCGAAGGTACTGGGGGGCCAGTAGTGAGCCTGGGAGACCACTCAGGTTCCCATCCTGTCCCCAGGCTTCTCTGCCCTGAGCTTCCTGCATCTGGTGTGGTCTGGGACAAGCCATGATGACCTCCGGGAATTTCTGTGGCTGCTCTGGCAAGTAGTAACCCCCTGGTGGAGCCCTCGTCCAGGGGCCCAGGATGTGGGAGCAGCTCTGGCCCCACAGGGAAGGGGGCTGCAGCTGGGGACAGCCTCCCTCCCCATTCCTCTCTCTTCCCATCTTCCTCCTCTGCTCGCTCCCCTCTTCACCTACTTTAGAAAAAGATTGAAACCATTGCCTCCACTTCCCTGTGCAATTCAACTGCTGGGTTTAAGATCTGTTAAAATGTTCCCCAATCCTAGGATTCAGATCTTAATTGTATTATTCTTACATGAAAGAGTAACTGTAGGTACATTTTCTGTTTATTAAAAAAAGGGTACATTTCGGTTGCACAATGCTGCTGGTATGTTATTTATTGCAAAGGAAAATTATCGTGCTGATAAGAAAACAGTGTCACTTAAAAATTAGGTGGTTCCCAATCAACTTATGACAGTAATTGCTGCAGTGTCCTCTTTGATTTAGATATAGTAATATCAATGTAATTGCCACTGGGAAAAAATTATAATGGCTGTTAATGATAACTAACACATAAATGGCAATGAACAGGAACATGTATTTTATATCGGATTCAGCCCTAGAGCAGCCGTAAGAAACCCAGTGGTTTCAGCAGTCTGGCGCCGGTCCCTCAAGGAGCCAAGCCCCGGAGTTCTCCCTTGTAAACGAGAGGGTGGGTCGAAGGGGTAGTGCAGGGGCGTCCTCAGCCTCTCCTGGGCTCAATAACGGGGGTCCTCACTGCACACCCCCAGGCAGAGGTAGGACTGCAGCAAGAGGAGCCAATGGCCCAGAACCTGGGTCTGCCACAGGAGTGGGAAGGCNCAGGAAACCAGGCCTCAGGGGAGTGCCCACGCAGCCCACGGATTGCACAGTGAGGTCTGCCTACTATCCTCCACTGGGGAACCGAAGGTACTGGGGGGCCAGTAGTGAGCCTGGGAGACCACTCAGGTTCCCATCCTGTCCCCAGGCTTCTCTGCCCTGAGCTTCCTGCATCTGGTGTGGTCTGGGACGAGCCATGATGACCTCCGGGAATTTCTGTGGCTGCTCTGGCAAGTAGTAACCCCCTGGTGGAGCCCTCGCCCAGGGGCCCAGGATGTGGGAGCAGCTCTGGCCCCACAGGGAAGGGGGCTGCAGCTGGGGACAGCCTCCCTCCCCATTCCTCTCTCTTCCCATCTTCCTCCTCTGCTCGCTCCCCTCTTCACCTACTTTAGAAAAAGATTGAAACCATTGCCTCCACTTCCCTGTGCAATTCAACTGCTGGGTTTAAGATCTGTTAAAATGTTCCCCAATCCTAGGATTCAGATCTTAATTGTATTATTCTTACATGAAAGAGTAACTGTAGGTACATTTTCTGTTTATTAAAAAAAGGGTACATTTCGGTTGCACAATGCTGCTGGTATGTTATTTATTGCAAAGGAAAATTATCGTGCTGATAAGAAAACAGTGTCACTTAAAAATTAGGTGGTTCCCAATCAACTTATGACAGTAATTGCTGCAGTGTCCTCTTTGATTTAGATATAGTAATATCAATGTAATTGCCACTGGGAAAAAATTATAATGGCTGTTAATGATAACTAACACATAAATGGCAATGAACAGGAACATGTATTTTATATCGGATTCAGCCCTAGAGCAGCCGTAAGAAACCCAGTGGTTTCAGCAGTCTGGCGCCGGTCCCTCAAGGAGCCAAGCCCCGGAGTTCTCCCTTGTAAACGAGAGGGTGGGTCGGAGGGGTAGTGCAGGGGCGTCCTCAGCCTCTCCTGGGCTCAATAACGGGGGTCCTCACTGCACACCCCCAGGCAGAGGTAGGACTGCAGCAAGAGGAGCCAATGGCCCAGAACCTGGGTCTGCCACAGGAGTGGGAAGGCGCGAGAAGGTTCGCTCAGGGGTCGTCCAGGGCCTCCGCTCACTCCCCGAACCCTGTTCTCTGCTCTAAATGAGGATGCAGATGCCACAGACGTGGTCTCTGTCCCCCGCCACAGACTCCAGGGGAGCCAGAAGTGCCCTGGTTCTGTGTTGACAGCATCCGATTTCCCTCCCAGCCCAGCCCAGCGGGGTTTGCCAACTAAAGATGCTCACTGGGGAGAAGGTGGTGGACAAGACGGGTGGCCCTCATGGCCCACTGTCCCCTGGTGGGCCTGGGTCCTGCATGATGCATGGGCTCATCCACTGATGGGACAGGCTCTTTGTCGGGAAGACACTGTATTCCAGCTCTTAAGGGATGAATTACCTGGATGCCATTTGAGCTTAGTCTTTAACCTATTTGCTTCCCTGGTGGCTCAGAAGGTAGAGTCTGCCTGCAATGCAGGAGACCCGAGTTTGATCCCTGGGTCGGGAAGATCCCCCGGAAAAGGAAATGGCAGCCCACTCCAGTATTCTTGCCTGGAAAATACCCGGACCGAGGAGCCTGACAGGCTACAGTCCATGGGTGGCAAACAGTTGGACACGACTGAGCGATTTCACTTTCTTTCTTTCTTAACCTATTTCACTTGTTAGTGCCCGTGTTGCCTAGTAAAGAGGGAGCCCTGGACAGGTGAGGCTCCAGGCAGGAGGCACTGCAGAGGGATGATGGGTGGGAAGGGCCTCCCTGGACTCAGGTGGGCCTGGAGGCCTGGGTGCCGGGCGGGTCTCTGCCCCACTCCTTGGACACGGGCGAGTCGCGGGGCCACAGAGAATAGCCAAGGAGGGCTTGAGCTGCACAGGTGGGCCCAGAACATCCCATGGGCCCAGCTTTCCCACAGAGGGGGCTGGACATTCCTGTTGAGGCCTCGGGAGAGGGACCCTAATCCTGCAGACCTGAGGGATCTGAGAGCCTTCAGAGACGCTAACCAGGACAGCAATGTCTACCCTTCACTTCACACTGGGCAAGGTGCCACGCTAACTGCTGACTCAGACCTCATTTTACTCAAGGCGAACACCACAGGTGGTTTCTAATCTTCGTCCCGTTTCAGAGAAACGGGGAGGCACAGAGGTGGGGTCACTTGCCTACCGTCACGCAGTGTCAAAGCTAAGTCGGGCAAGCCAACGGACCCCAGAGCCTGTCCTCCGGACCAACATCACACTTGCAGATGGTGCTGGTGAGAGTATGTGCCTGAGAACTTTGGCCAATATAACCTACAAGGTTCCATCCAACTTCATAGCCTAGGATAATGTGAAGCCTGATGGACGTAAGAGGCACAGACATTTCCAGAGTGTGGGATGATGCCGGGACTCCACCCAGGGCACAGTCATCAGCAGCCCTGGGCAGCAAGAGACCACTGGGAACCCTTGGCAAGTGGGCAGGCGGGGCCTTCTTCCTGATCCTCTGGTGACAGAGCACCTCTCGAGTGAGTCATCTTTGATTCTAGAAATTTCTTCCAACCCCTGACTCTGATTCTACAAGTTTATTTCATCTTATCAGCAGGTATCAAGGAAAGATTTCCACACCGTTATGACTCAGCCCTTCTTATCTGAGCGGCGATCCCTGCTGCTCCTCTTCTAGCTCTGACCTTCTGAGTCTCACTATGGGGTGTCCATCCCTTTCCTCATCAGGAACACACGTCTTTCGCCTCCCTTTCCTTCATTTTCTTTCCCCAACCTGCCCCCACTCAAACAACACTGAAAAAATAGTACACGGCCATTGTCTATTGACCTAAGAAAACTTCCGTGAAGTTCTGAATTACCTAAAGAGCACATTGCTCCTCCACTATTTGCCCTGCATGCCACACATTTCAGTGATTTGATTTATTAAGAGTGGTGTAAAAGCTACAGGCTTCCTTGATGGCTCAGATGGTAAAGAATCCGCCTGCAGTGTAGGAGACCCAGATTTGATCCCTGGGTCGGGAAGAATCCCTGGAGAAAGGAATGGCAACCCACTCCAGTGTTCTTGCTGGGAAAGTATCATGGACAGAGGAGCCTGGTGGGCTACAGTCCATGGGGTTGCAAAGAGTCGGACACGACTGAGCAACTAAGCATACAAAAGCCTTGCACACACCTTCACCCTCTTATCACACACAATTTGTCTGTTGAACACTAGGACCGGAGACTGGCCTATCAGATGAAGCCACTGACTTCATTAAAGACGCTTCTCTGACTGGTAGGGTAGGGATGATACCACACTGTGTGGCGGACAGTAACAAACATCTTCAAAGCACTGAAACTCTTCAATACATGAATGCCATTTCTAGAACCCCAGCCAGGAGAAATCATCAGAGATGAGCAGAAATATTTGTGTAGGAAGCTTTGCATCACGGTGTAATTCATAGCACATCCCTGGGCAGGAATATAATGTATCCATTAAAATCATTAAAGAAATTTCATGATGCACGATCAAATAAAAGATATCAGATGATAAAGCTGTACACACTTGTATAGCATGACAGAGATTTTTGTAAATCATATGCATTTAAAAAGCCCTGAAGGAAATCAGCTAAAATGGTAGCAATGGTTATTTCTCAACATCAGCAGCAGAAACATATAGCTATTTTATATGGTCTTCTGTATTTTCTGAATATTCTATAGTAACCATACGTGTTTTATTTAAAAAATAAATGGCCTTTTAGTCATTTCTACATTACTACTACTACTAATAAGAGCCAACTCATTAGAAAAGACCCTAATGTTGGGAAGGATGGAAGGCAAAAGGAGAAGTAGGCAGCAGAGGATGAGATGATTGGGTGGCATCACTGATTCAATGGACATGAATCTGAGCAAACTCTCGGGGATGGTGAAGGACAGGGAAGCCTGGCACGCTGCAGTCCATGGGCAGTCGGACATGATTTAGCGACTGAACAGCAACAACAAAAGTTAAAAATGCCCTCGACATCACTTCAGGTCTTTTTACAATCCCTTGTGGTGTCGGTAACCAGGCACAGGGCGTCCACTCCTGGGGGAGGAGGTCTCTCAGAAAACCGCAGATTCCGTGGAGGGCCACACAGCTGCTGCTGACCACCGATCCGGAGAAGGTGGAGAGACCAGCACCGTCCCCCCGACCACCACCTGCTACAGATGGTTAAGAATATCAGCAGGACTGGAGCCTTTTATCTGGGGGTAAATCGCAACTAATGTCAGCCCTGATCACATCCTCAGTGATGTTTTGTGATCCTGGGCCAGTGGCATGCGCCCCACTCCCAACTTTTGCTGCCCGACAGATGCATGAGAAGAGACACACGAGGCATGTTGGAGAGAAAGGAGGCGGGCCTTCTAACAGAACGCCACACACTGTCAGCCGCAGAGGATGCACGCTGAAAACCAGCATTCGCTGAATCCAAAAGGTGAGCGGATTGGGCATTCATAATATGCGACCAGAAACGAGTTGGAAGTTAGTTCTGGATGAAAAAGATGAAAATCACAGATCTAGGTGCCAAAGAGCTGTGTCTGCTGGCCGCTCTGCAGCTGTGGGTTTGAATCGTTGTCACCTCTCTTCATGTGTTTGTTTACGGTCAGAGATCACTTTTGTCTGGGGCAGATTCACTGGGTATGGGTTTTACTACGAGCAAGTCACGATGTTTCATCAAAGCATTTTACTGTATCAAACCATAAGTCCAAACAACCAGCTAAAAGGCTCCAGTTTCTAAAACACCCGCTACTTTACCGAGTTCCGGACCCGGGATGGGGCACTGAGGGTCTGTGGGGCAAAGGCAGCTCACCAGCCCCACCTTCTCTCCTTACTGAGATGAGGATATAGCTGGGTCCAGCCCTGGTGGCCTCCGGGCCGGGTGAACAGGAGGCTGCGGATGCGTCCAGCCAGGCTGACAGCACCCTGCCCCAGGGGCCTCCCTCTCACTGGTTCAGGCCTCTCAGGTCCTCAGACAGCCTAGAAAAAACCTGGGACCCAGACCAGAGCACCTGGCCAGTAACGCCGCCGTCTCACCTCCAACACGTGGGGAAAAAAACAGTTCTACTGTGTTCAGCTTCGAAATGTGGTTTTACCTGTTTCAACAGCTGTCAGATCCCTAATGAATGTGGACGGACACCCAACTTTGAGCCTGTTTTACACAGCCACTCATGTGTCTGGGGTATTTTTTTCAGAAAATTACAAAGTGAGAAACCAGTGGGCTCAATTTCATTTATGGATTTCCCTTCCAAACCAATTCAGGCCAAAGGGAAGAAGGAGACATCTCAGCTTCATGGGACCTGAACAAGGATCTCTGAGTGAGAGTCTGAAACTTAAAGACTCACCTTCATCGCCGCCGCAAGAACAGTGCGGTCAGAGGTGAGGCTGTTTCTCCGCACAAAGTGGCTGCCAAGTGCCAGCCCCAGATGCCCCATCCAGGAGCACCCCCTCCCAATTCCCTGCGTGTGGATCCCTGTCGCCTCCTGGCTTGCCCACAGCCCCATTGCCTCCAGCTGCGAAGCCACCTCTTAAGCACAGCTCTTTCACTGCCCTCCCCGTCTTCTCTTTCCACTCCCACTCCTCTCATTTCGAGAAGAAAAACCGAACCTTCTCCTGCACCCGGAAAGTGCAAGAGCTCCCGGAAGGCACCACCCCGGCCCTGTGCCCCAGCCAACACGTGTATCTGTCCCTGCCTCCGACTCTCCTCTCCCTGCCTATGCTCACAACTGGAACGTCCTTTGGTACTGAAAGGGTTCCTGGGTCCTTCGCTGCTCAAAAACCACTGGACAGGCCCAGCTGGTGGGAAGGAGGGTCTGCTGTAATTCAGATGCCAGCAACAGATGGGGAGGGTGGATGACCATCCAAGGGCCCACTCCCCCACCCCCAGCCACCAGCAGGGCAAGAGCTTTTAGGAACAGAAGTGGGCGGAGGCTACGTGCAGAAACCCCGAAGTCAGCTCTGCCAGTCACCGTTCACTTGGTCATTGGTGGCCTGAGCAGCAGCATCTCGGTTGTTCTAAGTAAAGTTAATCTTTCAGTCAGGGTCCATTTGAACCGTTGCCTGGCAGCTTATGTCCTGGGTACAGTCTGCTCATCATGTGGTCGACTTCTTCCACCTGGGTTTTCAGCATCTGTAAGACAGCTCACAGGGTACAGCTCAGAATAGTATCTCTGGCCCTTGAGAAAGAACTAAAGGTCCTTGACTGTGCTTACCGATTACACTTTAATTATTTAGTCTCCTTCGACTGTTCCCCTTTGTTTCCTCATTTCTCCCTTCTCTAATTACACTTATTCTTTGACTAAAGTTTTCCACAGACAAAAGGCAGGCAGAGGACCGTAGGGTCCTGCTCCGTTCCACCCCCGCCCTCAGAACCCCGCTCTCTGTCCCCTCCAGGAAGTCCTCCGTTCTTACCTTATCTCCCTGACACTGGCTCCTCCCTCTCAACAGGGACATGTGCATGTGCTCTGGTTCATCAGGTCATTCTGAGCAAATGCCCGTGGTCACGGCTGCCAGGACTGTGAGAGGCACAGGGACCCAGCAGTGGGTAAGACGCAGCCCCGAGCTTGAGTCTCTCCAGCCGAGACCCTCAGGGACCCTGCACCCAGGATGCCTCAGTCAGGTACGCCTACCCCCTCAGACCAGATCTAGAGAAATGTTGGCAGAAGCTGGCGATGTGTGCTGACCTCTTGGAAAGTCTTTGAGCAGAGCCGGGGCCAGGAGATTGAAGGATTATGTAACTGCTGAAACATGTGGGCTCTATAATGACAAGACAAATGGCAGAACGCAGTGCAATTTTTAGTGTGATAGGGCCAATATTTTTTTCTAGAGGGAAATAAGTTCTTGAATTTATCATTAAAATCCAACAGAAAGATAAGACTTTATGTACAAAAGTGCACTCACTCGCAACTTTCTGCTTACGTATTTGGTTCAGTTCAGGTTAATTCAGTCGCTCATTTGTGTCTGACTCTTTGCGACCCCGTGGTCTGCAGCACTCCAGGCTTCCCTGCCTATCACCAACTTCCGAGCCTGCCCAAACTCATGTCCAGCGAGTGAGTCGGTGTTGCCTCCAACCATCTCATCCTCTATCATCCACCTTTTCCTCCTGTCTTCAATCTTTGCCAGCATCAGATAGTGTAAATGACCTTGGGCTTCCCAGGTGGTGCTAGTTGTAAAGAACCTGCCTGCCATTGCAGGAGGCATAAGAGATACAGATTTGACCCCTGGGTTGGGAAGTCTCCTGGAGGAGGGCATGGCAACCCACTCCAATATTCTTGCCTGGAGAATGCCATGGAGACAGGGCCCTAACTGAAGTGGCTTAGCATGTACACACACAGTGCAAAACACCTGATTTTAAAGCTGATAATTTCCTGGGTGATATTATTACGTATTTAATTTAGACTGCCCTGATAGGTCTCTTCCAACAACACAAGAGAAGACTCTACACATGGACATCATCAGATGGTCAATACTGAAATCAGATTGATTATATTCTTTGCAGCCAAAGATGGAGAAGCTCTATACAGTCAGCGAAAACAAGACCAGAAGCTTACTGTGGCTCAGATCATGAGCTCCTTATCGCCAAATTCATACTGAAATTGAAGAAAGTAGGGAAAACTACTAGACCATTCAGGTATTAACTAAATCAAATCACTTACCATTCAGGAATTACCTAAATCAAATCAAATCAAATCAATTACCTAAATCAAATCAAATCCTAAATAAAATCAAATTACCTAAATCAATAATCCCTTACAATTATACAGTGGAAGTGAGGAATAGATTCAAGAGATTCAAGAGATTAGATCTGATAGAGTGCCCAAAGAACTATGGATGGAGGTTCATGACATTGTACAGCAGGCAGTGAACAAGAACATCCCCAAGAAAAAGAAATGCAAAAAGGCAAAATGGTTGTCTGCGATGGCCTTTCAAATAGCTATGTAAAGAAAAGATGTGAAAGGAAAGGAGAAAAGGAAAGCTACATCCATTTGAATACAGAGTTCCAAAGAATAGCAAGGAGAGATAAGAGTCCATCTTCAAGGATCAGTGCAAAGAAATAGAGGAAAACAATAGAATGGGAAAGACTAGAGATCTCTCCAAGAAAATTAGAGATACCAAGGGAACATTTCATGCAAAGATGGGCTCAATAAAGGACAGAAATGGTATGGACCTAACAGAAGCAGAAGATATTAAGAAGAGGTGGCAAGAATACACAGAAGAACTGTATAAAAAAGATCTTCATGACCCAGAAAACCATGATGATGTGATCACTCACTTAGAGCCAGACATCCTGGAATGCAAAGTCAAGTGGGCCTTAAGAAGCATCACTACGAACAAAGCTAGTAGAGGTGATGGAATTCCAACTGAGCTATTTCAAATCCTATAAGATGATGCTGTGAAAGTGCTGCACTCAATATGCCAGCAATTTGGAAAACTCAGCAGTGACCACAGGACTGGAAAAGGTCAGTTTTCATTCCAATCCCAAAGAAAGACAATGCCAAAGAATGTTCAAACTACTGCGCAATTGAACTCATCTCACACACTAGTAAAGTAATACTCAAAATTCTCCAAGCCAGGCTTCAACAGTATGTGAACCATGAACTTCCAGATGTTCTAGCTGGATTTAGAAAAAGCAGAGGAACCAGAGATCAAATTGCCAACATCTGTTGGATCATGGAAAAAGCAAGAGAGTTCCAGAAAAATAGCTATTTCTGCTTTATTGACTATGCCAAAATCTTTGTATGGATCACAACAAGCTGTGGAAAATTCTGAAAGAGATGGGAATACCAGACCACCTGACCTGCCTCCTGAGAAATCTGTATGCAGGTCAAGAAGCAACAGTTAGAACTGGACATAGAACAATAGACTGGTTGCAAATTGGCAAAGAAGTATGTCAAGGCTGTATATTGTCACCATGCTTATTTAACTTGTATGCAGAGTACATCATGAGAAACGCTGGGCTGGAAGAAACACAAGCTGGAATCAAGATTGCTGGGAGAAATAGCAATAACCTCAGATATGCAGATGACACCACCTTTATGGCAGAAAGTGAAGAGGAACTAAAGAGCTTCTTGATGAAAGTGAAAAAGGAGAGTGAAAAAGTTGGCTTAAATCTCAACATTCAGAAAACTAAGATCATGGCATCCAGTCCCATCACTTTATGACAAATAGATGGGGAAACAGATGGAAACAAGGGCTGACTTTATTTTTCTGGGCTCCAAAATCACTACAGATGGTGACTGCAGCCATAAAATTAAAAGACTTTTTGGAAGGAAAGTTATGCCCAACCTAGATAGCATATTAAAAAGTAGAGACATTATTTTGCCAACAAAGGTCTGTCTAGTCATGATTTTTCCACTGGTCATGTATGGATGTGAGAGTTGGACTATAAAAAATGCTGAGTGCTGAAGAATGGATGCTTTTGAACTGTGGTGTTGAAGAAGACTCTTGAGAGTCCTTTGGACTACAAGGAGATCCAACCAGTCCATCCTGAAGGGGATCAGTCCTGGGTGTTCATTGAAAGTAGTGATGTTGAAGCTGAAACTCAAATACTTTGGCCACCTCAGGCAAAGAGCTGACTCATTTGAAAAGACTGTGATGCTGGGGAAGATTGAAGGCAGGAGAAGAAGGGGACAACAGAGGATAAGATGGTTGGATGGCATCACTGACTCAACAGACATAGGTTTGGGTGGACTCCTGGAGTTGGTGATGGACAGCGAGGCCTGGCGTGCTGCAGTCCATGGTGTTGCAAAGAGTCGGACACGACTGAGCAAGTGAACTGAATTGAACTGAATTTGCTTTTCCCTTGAATTGTTTCCCTTCACCCCCATAGAAATTGCAGAAGGTCAGAACCTCTATTCTAAAGATGAGAAAACTGAGACTTAGAAAGTCAGAGTCCACTGCCCAGTGTCACAGAGCTCACCTGCTTCGGACATCAGTCTTAGCTCAGGCCCCCCACAATGCAGCTCCTAACAGCAGGGCTAGCTGTTAAAGTCCCAAACTGTAGCGTGTCCCAGCTGGGTTAGAACCCAGGTGTCAGCTGATCAGTCACACCCAGGATTAGGACTTGCGGGGGCAGCAGAGACGGAGGATTTTAGCCTGAGAAAACCAAGAGCTTTCAGTGTGAGAACCCACACAAGAAAGACTTTCATAAAAATGACACAGGTTCCCAGCCACACCCAGGCTCCTGTTCTATAAATCATTTTCCGCTCGTCACCCTGGTTCTGGACCGTGTGGCTTCCAGCCCTTCCTCACCCTTCCTGTACAACTTTGGTCCACCCAGCACAGACCTACAGGCAGAAATGCCAGCCAGGAGTTGGCTGGCCTGATTATAAAGCTAACTAAACTAATTAATCACAACAGATTAATAAGAGTGACAAGGTGAGAGAGGTGACATTCTCCAAACTCTCCAATTGGGTATGAGTGTGCTTATTTTTTTTTTAATCCCCACAGCAATTTATTTCCTGTAAAGCAAAGTTTCTCCAAGAATGTCCCAAAATAATGTAGCCAAGGTTAACGGTGCCGTGAGCTTATTCAATATTTATGATTCTTTTTATTTGTATTACTAGGACTTTTTGGGGACTCCGAAAGGTCCATTAATCAAACAGGGTGACAAAATGAGCCATTTGACAATTGAAACAAGGGCTGAATACTGTTACGATTATGTGTGTGACTGTGTGTGTGTGTATTTGGTCCAGGAATGAGAGGACCAACTTAACTTCATAAACAGTGCCTGATTAATTGTTACAAAGTGTCATCCATAAATCCCCCTTCCATCTAATAATCCTCTCAGGCGATTTAACCCTTTCCCCAGCGAGTTGGCTTTATTGAGGGCTGAGTTCCCGAGCAGGGAAGGGGACGACACAAATAGCCCCTGTGACTGGAGACAGCCAGTGGACAGTGTTCAGGGAGCTG
>SJYW01042787.1:984767-995188 GCA_006410735.1 Raphicerus campestris
TCTACTGTGTTCAGCTTCGAAATGTGGTTTTACCTGTTTCAACAGCTGTCAGATCCCTAATGAATGTGGACGGACACCCAACTTTGAGCCTGTTTTACACAGCCACTCATGTGTCTGGGGTATTTTTTTCAGAAAATTACAAAGTGAGAAACCAGTGGGCTCAATTTCATTTATGGATTTCCCTTCCAAACCAATTCAGGCCAAAGGGAAGAAGGAGACATCTCAGCTTCATGGGACCTGAACAAGGATCTCTGAGTGAGAGTCTGAAACTTAAAGACTCACCTTCATCGCCGCCGCAAGAACAGTGCGGTCAGAGGTGAGGCTGTTTCTCCGCACAAAGTGGCTGCCAAGTGCCAGCCCCAGATGCCCCATCCAGGAGCACCCCCTCCCAATTCCCTGCGTGTGGATCCCTGTCGCCTCCTGGCTTGCCCACAGCCCCATTGCCTCCAGCTGCGAAGCCACCTCTTAAGCACAGCTCTTTCACTGCCCTCCCCGTCTTCTCTTTCCACTCCCACTCCTCTCATTTCGAGAAGAAAAACCGAACCTTCTCCTGCACCCGGAAAGTGCAAGAGCTCCCGGAAGGCACCACCCCGGCCCTGTGCCCCAGCCAACACGTGTATCTGTCCCTGCCTCCGACTCTCCTCTCCCTGCCTATGCTCACAACTGGAACGTCCTTTGGTACTGAAAGGGTTCCTGGGTCCTTCGCTGCTCAAAAACCACTGGACAGGCCCAGCTGGTGGGAAGGAGGGTCTGCTGTAATTCAGATGCCAGCAACAGATGGGGAGGGTGGATGACCATCCAAGGGCCCACTCCCCCACCCCCAGCCACCAGCAGGGCAAGAGCTTTTAGGAACAGAAGTGGGCGGAGGCTACATGCAGAAACCCCGAAGTCAGCTCTGCCAGTCACCGTTCACTTGGTCATTGGTGGCCTGAGCAGCAGCATCTCGGTTGTTCTAAGTAAAGTTAATCTTTCAGTCAGGGTCCATTTGAACCGTTGCCTGGCAGCTTATGTCCTGGGTACAGTCTGCTCATCATGTGGTCGACTTCTTCCACCTGGGTTTTCAGCATCTGTAAGACAGCTCACAGGGTACAGCTCAGAATAGTATCTCTGGCCCTTGAGAAAGAACTAAAGGTCCTTGACTGTGCTTACCGATTACACTTTAATTATTTAGTCTCCTTCGACTGTTCCCCTTTGTTTCCTCATTTCTCCCTTCTCTAATTACACTTATTCTTTGACTAAAGTTTTCCACAGACAAAAGGCAGGCAGAGGACCGTAGGGTCCTGCTCCGTTCCACCCCCGCCCTCAGAACCCCGCTCTCTGTCCCCTCCAGGAAGTCCTCCGTTCTTACCTTATCTCCCTGACACTGGCTCCTCCCTCTCAACAGGGACATGTGCATGTGCTCTGGTTCATCAGGTCATTCTGAGCAAATGCCCGTGGTCACGGCTGCCAGGACTGTGAGAGGCACAGGGACCCAGCAGTGGGTAAGACGCAGCCCCGAGCTTGAGTCTCTCCAGCCGAGACCCTCAGGGACCCTGCACCCAGGATGCCTCAGTCAGGTACGCCTACCCCCTCAGACCAGATCTAGGGAAATGTTGGCAGAAGCTGGCGATGTGTGCTGACCTCTTGGAAAGTCTTTGAGCAGAGCCGGGGCCAGGAGATTGAAGGATTATGTAACTGCTGAAACATGTGGGCTCTATAATGACAAGACAAATGGCAGAACGCAGTGCAATTTTTAGTGTGATAGGGCCAATATTTTTTTCTAGAGGGAAATAAGTTCTTGAATTTATCATTAAAATCCAACAGAAAGATAAGACTTTATGTACAAAAGTGCACTCACTCACAACTTTCTGCTTACGTATTTGGTTCAGTTCAGGTTAATTCAGTCGCTCATTTGTGTCTGACTCTTTGCGACCCCGTGGTCTGCAGCACTCCAGGCTTCCCTGCCTATCACCAACTTCCGAGCCTGCCCAAACTCATGTCCAGCGAGTGAGTCGGTGTTGCCTCCAACCATCTCATCCTCTATCATCCACCTTTTCCTCCTGTCTTCAATCTTTGCCAGCATCAGATAGTGTAAATGACCTTGGGCTTCCCAGGTGGTGCTAGTTGTAAAGAACCTGCCTGCCATTGCAGGAGGCATAAGAGATACAGATTTGACCCCTGGGTTGGGAAGTCTCCTGGAGGAGGGCATGGCAACCCACTCCAATATTCTTGCCTGGAGAATGCCATGGAGACAGGGCCCTAACTGAAGTGGCTTAGCATGTACACACACAGCGCAAAACACCTGATTTTAAAGCTGATAATTTCCTGGGTGATATTATTATGTATTTAATTTAGACTGCCCTGATAGGTCTCTTCCAACAACACAAGAGAAGACTCTACACATGGACATCATCAGATGGTCAATACTGAAATCAGATTGATTATATTCTTTGCAGCCAAAGATGGAGAAGCTCTATACAGTCAGCAAAAACAAGACCAGAAGCTTACTGTGGCTCAGATCATGAGCTCCTTATCGCCAAATTCATACTGAAATTGAAGAAAGTAGGGAAAACTACTAGACCATTCAGGTATTAACTAAATCAAATCACTTACCATTCAGGAATTACCTAAATCAAATCAAATCAAATCAACTACCTAAATCAAATCAAATCCTAAATAAAATCAAATTACCTAAATCAATAATCCCTTACAATTATACAGTGGAAGTGAGGAATAGATTCAAGAGATTCAAGAGATTAGATCTGATAGAGTGCCCAAAGAACTATGGATGGAGGTTCATGACATTGTACAGCAGGCAGTGAACAAGAACATCCCCAAGAAAAAGAAATGCAAAAAGGCAAAATGGTTGTCTGCGATGGCCTTTCAAATAGCTATGTAAAGAAAAGATGTGAAAGGAAAGGAGAAAAGGAAAGCTACATCCATTTGAATACAGAGTTCCAAAGAATAGCAAGGAGAGATAAGAGTCCATCTTCAAGGATCAGTGCAAAGAAATAGAGGAAAACAATAGAATGGGAAAGACTAGAGATCTCTTCAAGAAAATTAGAGATACCAAGGGAACATTTCATGCAAAGATGGGCTCAATAAAGGACAGAAATGGTATGGACCTAACAGAAGCAGAAGATATTAAGAAGAGGTGGCAAGAATACACAGAAGAACTGTATAAAAAAGATCTTCATGACCCAGAAAACCATGATGATGGGATCACTCACTTAGAGCCAGACATCCTGGAATGCAAAGTCAAGTGGGCCTTAAGAAGCATCACTACGAACAAAGCTAGTAGAGGTGATGGAATTCCAACTGAGCTATTTCAAATCCTATAAGATGATGCTGTGAAAGTGCTGCACTCAATATGCCAGCAATTTGGAAAACTCAGCAGTGACCACAGGACTGGAAAAGGTCAGTTTTCATTCCAATCCCAAAGAAAGACAATGCCAAAGAATGTTCAAACTACTGCGCAATTGAACTCATCTCACACACTAGTAAAGTAATACTCAAAATTCTCCAAGCCAGGCTTCAACAGTATGTGAACCATGAACTTCCAGATGTTCTAGCTGGATTTAGAAAAAGCAGAGGAACCAGAGATCAAATTGCCAACATCTGTTGGATCATGGAAAAAGCAAGAGAGTTCCAGAAAAATAGCTATTTCTGCTTTATTGACTATGCCAAAATCTTTGTATGGATCACAACAAGCTGTGGAAAATTCTGAAAGAGATGGGAATACCAGACCACCTGACCTGCCTCCTGAGAAATCTGTATGCAGGTCAAGAAGCAACAGTTAGAACTGGACATAGAACAATAGACTGGTTGCAAATTGGCAAAGAAGTATGTCAAGGCTGTATATTGTCACCATGCTTATTTAACTTGTATGCAGAGTACATCATGAGAAACGCTGGGCTGGAAGAAACACAAGCTGGAATCAAGATTGCTGGGAGAAATAGCAATAACCTCAGATATGCAGATGACACCACCTTTATGGCAGAAAGTGAAGAGGAACTAAAGAGCTTCTTGATGAAAGTGAAAAAGGAGAGTGAAAAAGTTGGCTTAAATCTCAACATTCAGAAAACTAAGATCATGGCATCCAGTCCCATCACTTTATGACAAATAGATGGGGAAACAGATGGAAACAAGGGCTGACTTTATTTTTCTGGGCTCCAAAATCACTACAGATGGTGACTGCAGCCATAAAATTAAAAGACTTTTTGGAAGGAAAGTTATGCCCAACCTAGATAGCATATTAAAAAGTAGAGACATTATTTTGCCAACAAAGGTCTGTCTAGTCATGATTTTTCCACTGGTCATGTATGGATGTGAGAGTTGGACTATAAAAAATGCTGAGTGCTGAAGAATGGATGCTTTTGAACTGTGGTGTTGAAGAAGACTCTTGAGAGTCCTTTGGACTACAAGGAGATCCAACCAGTCCATCCTGAAGGGGATCAGTCCTGGGTGTTCATTGAAAGTAGTGATGTTGAAGCTGAAACTCAAATACTTTGGCCACCTCAGGCAAAGAGCTGACTCATTTGAAAAGACTGTGATGCTGGGGAAGATTGAAGGCAGGAGAAGAAGGGGACAACAGAGGATAAGATGGTTGGATGGCATCACTGACTCAACAGACATAGGTTTGGGTGGACTCCTGGAGTTGGTGATGGACAGCGAGGCCTGGCGTGCTGCAGTCCATGGTGTTGCAAAGAGTCGGACACGACTGAGCAAGTGAACTGAATTGAACTGAATTTGCTTTTCCCTTGAATTGTTTCCCTTCACCCCCATAGAAATTGCAGAAGGTCAGAACCTCTATTCTAAAGATGAGAAAACTGAGACTTAGAAAGTCAGAGTCCACTGCCCAGTGTCACAGAGCTCACCTGCTTCGGACATCAGTCTTAGCTCAGGCCCCCCACAATGCAGCTCCTAACAGCAGGGCTAGCTGTTAAAGTCCCAAACTGTAGCGTGTCCCAGCTGGGTTAGAACCCAGGTGTCAGCTGATCAGTCACACCCAGGATTAGGACTTGCGGGGGCAGCAGAGACGGAGGATTTTAGCCTGAGAAAACCAAGAGCTTTCAGTGTGAGAACCCACACAAGAAAGACTTTCATAAAAATGACACAGGTTCCCAGCCACACCCAGGCTCCTGTTCTATAAATCATTTTCCGCTCGTCACCCTGGTTCTGGACCGTGTGGCTTCCAGCCCTTCCTCACCCTTCCTGTACAACTTTGGTCCACCCAGCACAGACCTACAGGCAGAAATGCCAGCCAGGAGTTGGCTGGCCTGATTATAAAGCTAACTAAACTAATTAATCACAACAGATTAATAAGAGTGACAAGGTGAGAGAGGTGACATTCTCCAAACTCTCCAATTGGGTATGAGTGTGCTTATTTTTTTTTTAATCCCCACAGCAATTTATTTCCTGTAAAGCAAAGTTTCTCCAAGAATGTCCCAAAATAATGTAGCCAAGGTTAACGGTGCCGTGAGCTTATTCAATATTTATGATTCTTTTTATTTGTATTACTAGGACTTTTTGGGGACTCCGAAAGGTCCATTAATCAAACAGGGTGACAAAATGAGCCATTTGACAATTGAAACAAGGGCTGAATACTGTTACGATTATGTGTGTGACTGTGTGTGTGTGTATTTGGTCCAGGAATGAGAGGACCAACTTAACTTCATAAACAGTGCCTGATTAATTGTTACAAAGTGTCATCCATAAATCCCCCTTCCATCTAATAATCCTCTCAGGCGATTTAACCCTTTCCCCAGCGAGTTGGCTTTATTGAGGGCTGAGTTCCCGAGCAGGGAAGGGGACGACACAAATAGCCCCTGTGACTGGAGACAGCCAGTGGACAGTGTTCAGGGAGCTGACAGTTCTGAAACACAATTATCGGTATGATCTGCTTAAGAATTCATCAGCAGCTCCTGCCTTCTGAAGACTTTTAAAAAAATACCGAGACATACAAAGAGAAAGAGGTGATAAGAAGGCATCATTTTCCTCCAGCCTCATAACTGTAAATTGAAGAAAATTATTTTCTTTGCCTCCAGCTCATTGGCATATAGGCAGCATTATATTATAATTTCATAAGCATAAATCCTTTGAATAAATTTCAGAAGAATAACTGAATTAGAAATGCAAGTAAAGTATCTAAAAAACTTAACTCTCCTAGGCAGGGGAGAAGGCAACGTGAGAGACACAGTGAAACAGAAAACCCCGTCCTGCGGCCTTTCTTTGGGTTCTCGAAGCTCTGTCTCAGGGAAAGGCTGCTTTTAACCCCGTTCTGTGCCTGATGGCAAGTAAAATCCCCATCTCTCCTCTTCCCACTCTCATGTTCCAAGGAATCTGAGTCGTAATTTATCATAAATTAATTTTGGAGAAACAACAGGCTTGGGGCATGTTATAATTATTGTTATTTGTTTATTTATTATCATGTTAACCATTATTTATTATTATGTTAAGCATATGTGAGATCACAAAGGTTGCTCCCTGTGGTTTCCTAGCAACAAGCCCGTGGGTTCCTCGCACACAAGTTTCCCAACACCTACTGCATTATGGTGGGGGTGGAACATGGGCACCCACCAGGATAGGGCCCCGGCTCTGTCCTCTCCTGAGGGGACCTGAGGGACGGACCACAGAGAGGAGGGGTCTGCTGGCCCCAGGGTGATGGTTCATTAGCCACAGAGCCGACTGTTTCAAACAAAGACCGTTTACAGGCAAACCCTGGCCCCAAAGGAAGACTCCAGTTGCTGGATCGTTGGACAAGGGCCTCCATTTCACAGGCTGTCTTGGGGGTCTGCTCATGGGTCACCCTCCACGGCCGAGGGACATCCAGGAGGAGGAGGTGCTGGGAGGGGAGGGGAGGGGCGGGGAGACTGCCTGCGGGACTCTGCACCCGACCTAGCCCACTGCTGTGCCCATTCTCACCTCCCCGGCAGACCCTGACCAGCTTCCCGGGCCCAGCGCCGGGATGAAGTTGAGGGACAGAGCTCCTGGGTGTCAGCTGAGCTTAAACAGCCTCCCAAGAAAACGAGTGTCCCTCTGCAAAGGCTCCATGTTAGGGCAGAAATGCATAAAGGAGGTGAAGGGCATTCATTCCTTCCCACACAGAATCCCTTGTGCAAAGGAGGCCCATGTGGTAGTTCCTGACCAGAGTGACTGGGCAGGGGTCCTCTCCTGCCATCCTCAGAAGTCCCTAGGCCCCTGATGGGGTTGTCATTGTTCAGTCGCCAAGTTGGGTCCAACTCTTCATGACCCCATGGTCTGCAGTGCGCCAGCCTTAGCTTCTATTTAAGAAACTTCTCTGCACTTCTCTGCCAGTCCAGTGGTTCACACTTCACCTTCCAATGCAGAGGGCTTGGGTTCACTCCCCGGTGGAGGAACTAAGAGCCCACATGAAATAAAAACGATACTGTAACAAAGTAAACAAAGACTTTAGGGGAAAAAAAGAGAGAGAGAGAGCTGGCCGAGGGGCCTGGTGATGATACGGCACATTCTCATCATGGTGGGACCACTCTGTCTACGATGCCATGTTCTCCACAAATCGTACAGCAGACACCCCCCACCCCAGGAGTGGTGTTTTTCTAATAAATTTTTCGTCTTAAAATAATTAAATTTACAGAGAAATTGCAAAGATAGTGGAGTTCCCAGTGTTCCCCTATTACAACATCTTTTGTTACTATGGGACATTTGTTACAATTAATGAGCCAGTATTGATGCATAATTGTTAACTGAAGTGTATACAATATTCAGTCTCGAAACTGGTATGAAAGTGAAAGTGAAGTCGCTCAGTCATGTCCGACTCTGCAACCCCATGGACTATAGCCTACCAGGCTCCTCTGGCTGTGGGATTTTCCAGGCAAGAGTACTGGAGCGGGCTGCAATTTCCTTTTCCAGGGGATCTTCCCAACCCAGGGATCGAACCTGGGTCTCCCATGTTGCAGACAGGTGCTTTACCATCTGAGCCACCCGGGAAGCTGGTATATCAGACAGTGAAGAATCTGCCTGCAATGCAGGAGACCTGGCTTCGATCTCTGGGTTGGGAAGATCTCCTGGAGGAGGGCATGGCAACCCACTCCTTGCCTATGCTTGCCTAGAGAATGCCATGGACAGAGGAGCCTGGAGGGCTACATGGGGTTGCAGAGTTGGATGCAACTAACACTTTCACTTACATGTTATTNCTGCCTGCGGGACTCTGCACCCGACCTAGCCCACTGCTGTGCCCATTCTCACCTCCCCGGCAGACCCTGACCAGCTTCCCGGGCCCAGCGCCGGGATGAAGTTGAGGGACAGAGCTCCTGGGTGTCAGCTGAGCTTAAACAGCCTCCCAAGAAAACGAGTGTCCCTCTGCAAAGGCTCCATGTTAGGGCAGAAATGCATAAAGGAGGTGAAGGGCATTCATTCCTTCCCACACAGAATCCCTTGTGCAAAGGAGGCCCATGTGGTAGTTCCTGACCAGAGTGACTGGGCAGGGGTCCTCTCCTGCCATCCTCAGAAGTCCCTAGGCCCCTGATGGGGTTGTCATTGTTCAGTCGCCAAGTTGGGTCCAACTCTTCATGACCCCATGGTCTGCAGTGCGCCAGCCTTAGCTTCTATTTAAGAAACTTCTCTGCACTTCTCTGCCAGTCCAGTGGTTCACACTTCACCTTCCAATGCAGAGGGCTTGGGTTCACTCCCCGGTGGAGGAACTAAGAGCCCACATGAAATAAAAACGATACTGTAACAAAGTAAACAAAGACTTTAGGGGAAAAAAAGAGAGAGAGAGAGCTGGCCGAGGGGCCTGGTGATGATACGGCACATTCTCATCATGGTGGGACCACTCTGTCTACGATGCCATGTTCTCCACAAATCGTACAGCAGACACCCCCCACCCCAGGAGTGGTGTTTTTCTAATAAATTTTTCGTCTTAAAATAATTAAATTTACAGAGAAATTGCAAAGATAGTGGAGTTCCCAGTGTTCCCCTATTACAACATCTTTTGTTACTATGGGACATTTGTTACAATTAATGAGCCAGTATTGATGCATAATTGTTAACTGAAGTGTATACAATATTCAGTCTCGAAACTGGTATGAAAGTGAAAGTGAAGTCGCTCAGTCATGTCCGACTCTGCAACCCCATGGACTATAGCCTACCAGGCTCCTCTGGCTGTGGGATTTTCCAGGCAAGAGTACTGGAGCGGGCTGCAATTTCCTTTTCCAGGGGATCTTCCCAACCCAGGGATCGAACCTGGGTCTCCCATGTTGCAGACAGGTGCTTTACCATCTGAGCCACCCGGGAAGCTGGTATATCAGACAGTGAAGAATCTGCCTGCAATGCAGGAGACCTGGCTTCGATCTCTGGGTTGGGAAGATCTCCTGGAGGAGGGCATGGCAACCCACTCCTTGCCTATGCTTGCCTAGAGAATGCCATGGACAGAGGAGCCTGGAGGGCTACATGGGGTTGCAGAGTTGGATGCAACTAACACTTTCACTTACATGTTATTTGGATTTTTAGCTTTTCCCTAGAGTCCCTTTTCTGTGCTGGGGTCCCATCCTGGACACCACATTGCACTTTGCCAGCATGCCTCCTCAGGCTTCTCTTGGCTGGGACAGTTTCTCAGGCTATTCTGAGATTAGTGACCTTGGCAGTTTACAGGAGGGCTGGCCATGTGTTTGGAAGACTATCCCTCAACTGGAGTGTGTCTGGTGTTTCTCTTATGAGTCATATATGGACAGCACGTGTGTGCTCCCCAAAACACACAGGCTGAAATTGAATGCCCATGGGGAAGTGGGCCTCCAGGAGGGGATCAGGTCTTGATTGGGGTGGGGGTGGCCCTCTTGAATGGGATTTGTGCCCTTATAAGAAAAGGCCAGAGAATGAGAGAGCTTGTCTCCCATCGTGTGGGGACACAGTGAGAAGCCTGCTGCCTGCAACTCAGAAGAGAACTGTCCTCAGACCCAGCTGGCTCCCTGACCTCAAACTTCCAGCCTCCAGAGCTGTGAGCACTTATGTCTGTGCTTCATGACCCACCAGCCTGTGGTGCTTTGTGATGACAGCGCGAATGGGGTAAGGCGGCGAGCCTACATGTCTGGTCTGGGGAAGAAGACCCTGAAATTTTTCCCGTTCCCTTCATATCATTCAGGGTGCATGCGGGTGCATGCGGTCAACAGCAGGCTCACCACTGATGTCAGGCTGGATCACCAGGTCAGGGGGTGTCTGTCAGGCTGTCTTTTCCCCCATTCTGTGTACTCTGGGGCAGGAAGCCCTGTGAGTGGCCTACACTTGAGGAGTAGGGCCATGTCCCACCTCCTCAAGGACAGAGCTTCTCCATAGATTATTTGGAATTTTCTTCTCCATTCATTTGTTCAATCATTTCTTTGTATCAGATTGGATTTATTTTTTTATATTTGGATTCCAGTGCACTGGGCTTCCCTGGTGGCTTAGATGGTAAAGAATCGAACTGT
>SJYW01042787.1:1005116-1082894 GCA_006410735.1 Raphicerus campestris
CAAAGGGTTAGAGCTTCAACATCAGTTCTTCCAGTGAACACCCAGGAATGATCTCCTTCAGAATGGACTGGTTGGATCTCCTTGCAGTCCAAGGGACTGTCAAGAGTCTTCTCCAACACCACAGTTCAAATGGAGCTGGTGTGCAGTCACAATGGCCAACCAGATGGAAACAGAGCTTCTTCTTATCTGACATTGTTATTTTGGGGTAACTTGTATAATATATAATAAGGTAACAATATGGAAAACAGCCTGATGCTAGGAAAGATTGAAGGCAAAATGAGAAGAGTGTGGCAGAGGATGAGATGTTTAGATGGCATCACTGACTCAATGAACATGAGTTTTGTGCAAACTCCAGAAGATAGTGAAGAACAGGAAAGCCTGGCATGCTGCAGTCCACGGGGTCACAAAGAGTTGGACACAACTTAGCAACTGAACAAGAACAACATTTCCAAACAGTGCAACAGCAATATCAACACAAAACAGTACATGTACATAATTAACAAATACATATGCCTCCATGGATGGGCTCACAGGGGGTTTAATGATGGGCTCACAGGGTCAGAAAAGCATGGAGATTCTGCTAATTTGGTTGCACCTGCCGGAGGTCCTGTCAGGGCTTTGCAGGGCACCCACCACCCAGGACTGAGATCAGCACACAGTAATGACTCAGTATGTGTGAATTAACAAGAATCAAATAAAAAGAAGACACCAGGTCATCACTTTCACCCCCTAGGACGCCATGTCAGCTCATGGTTACGAGCTCCAGCTCTGGAGTTCCGATCCACGTTCTCAGTCACAGCCTAACCTTGTGATCCTGGGCACATCATTTCACTGGGCCGGGCCTCAGTGTTCCCATCTGTGAAAGAGGTTGAGACCAGTCCTAAGATCTCAGCCTACTGCAAAAATTAGGCTGCATAATATTTTGTGTCAAGGATTCAGCACGACACCTTGCCACCGTGCCCCCACAGTCGCTATTCTTGTCTCTTAGAAAGCGGTGAGTGAGGTTGGGGACGTCCCAGGCTCCCGTGTGGCCCAGTTCTGCCTTCTCTGAGTCTGGTCTGAGCAGAGGGCTCATGCTGGAAACCTGGGCTCTGCCTCTCCATGGGAGAAGGGACTTTGGGAAGCAAGGTCGGGGGCCTAGAAAAGCTCCATTACCTTCGACTCGAGTCATCCTGGCAACAAAAGTATCGCTGACAAGTCAGGTTGCAGAGTGTGTGTGTGTGTGTGTGTGTGTGTGTGTGTGTGGAGGGAGAAAGAGATTATGCACTCATCCCAAGCAATGAGGCCTGTAAGTATGAGTTTGAAACCACCCTGGACCATTTTGCTGCAGAACCGCCTAGTAGAATTATAATTAATTTGTCATCCGACATCACCCATAGGCCTTTTTTAAGCATTTCTCCTTTCCTGGCTGTTCCTGCCCATTGAATTTCAGTGTTTTGGACTAATATGCCCTGGTTCAGTCCTCCTGCAGTATTCCACCCCTAGTCTCATTTTATTTCTTGTCCATATTTCTGGGCTCTTTGAACGATTTCTCTGCCATCACTGGTCTTCTCAACACCTCCCAATTTGGTGTAATCTGTGAATTTAATTAACAAGTCTTTATCTTCTCCTCCAGATAATTAGCGAAGATGTTAAACAGAGCCAGCTCTGTGCTGACCCCAGGGCTCGGCGCTAGACCCCCTCCACATGAGTGCGGCTGTTTACCGTTAGCTGGTGCGGAGCGTGTTCGCCCCTTGCGGCCTCCGGGGCGGAGCCCACCGGTGTGTCGGAGGGAACCAGCCAGGTGGAGCTGGTCACAGCAGACCCAGCACAGCGCAGCCAGCCCTGGGGCCAGGTCACCCCACCAACTTCCACCTTGGGGTGTCCACGCTGCAAACGGGGCCCCCTCCCGCCGCCCGTGTTGGATGTGCCCCTTTTCTCTCCTCCTCCCCAGCCGGCCACAGACTTTTCAAGATTAGCATGCACACAGGCCTCTCAAACTAAACCATCCAACCTCATGGTCCCACGTGCGTGCACGGGTGCCTGGTCTCTTCAGTTGGGTCCAACTTTTCAACAACCCCATGGACTGTATGTAGCCCTCCAAGCTCCTCTCCCATGGGATTCTCCAGGCAAGAATACTGGAGTGGGTTGCCATTTCCTTCTCCAGGGATCTTTCCGACCCAGGAATCTAACCAGGGTCTCCTACACTGGCAGGCGGATTCTTTACTATCGAGCCGCCAGAGAAGCCCAATTCACTTACTAGAAACCATGTGATTTTTGGAGCCTTCAGCTGAGAAGCACAGCTAAGGCATGGTAGTTTATATTTCTGTGCTAAGTCCCTTCAGTCGTATCTGAGTCTGTGCGATTCCATGGATTATAGCCCACCAGGCTCCTCTGTCCATGGGATTCTCCAGGCAAGAATACTGGAGTGGTTTCCATGTCCTCCTCCAGGGGAGCTTCCTGACCCAGGGATCGAACCCACGAATCCTGCATCTTNCATTCCATGGACTATAGCCCACCAGGCTCCTCTGTCCATGGGATTCTCCAGGCAAGAATACTGGAGTGGTTTCCATGCCCTCCTCCAGGGGAGCTTCCTGACCCAGGGATCGAACCCACGAATCCTGCATCTTCTGCACTGCAGGCTTGAAGTCCCACAGCCTTCCTTTTTAGCAGAGCTGCCTCTCTTGGGGCTCAGGACCATCTCGGCATTGGCCCTGACCACACTCTCCCCTGCTGTCCCCACAGCCAGGCTGGCAACAGGGCACTCGGTGCAGCCTCCAGGCCCCGGGCCTCCAGCCGACCCCCCACCTGCCCTCCTCACCTTGTCTCAGCACAAAAGCAGGAACCTGTGCCTCTCAACAACGCCCACCCACACACCGAGCCCTCCCACCACCCCAGTAAAAGCACAGTTCATCTCATAACGAGATGAACTCATAACTTGTTACATCTCATCTTGCCACTGTAACAAGTCACCACAAGTTTAGAGGCTCAAATGACACACAGGTATTATTATCTTATAGTTCTGGAGGTCAGAGTCCCGAGTGGGTTTTGTGAGGCTTAGGAGGCTCCATGGGAGGACGGTATCCTTGCCCTTCCATGGGATAGGAAAACATCAAGAGTATTTGGAAACTAAGATGATATTTAACATTTACTGGTTACTGATTAAATGCTGGTGTCGTGCTAAATATTGTTCAGTCACTAAGTGGTGTCTGATTCCTTGCAAGCCCATGGACTGCAGCTCACCAGGCTTCCCTGTCCTTCACCCTGTCCTGGAGTTTGCTCAAACTCATAAGCTTGTTTGGGTTTTTTGTAAGATATTACAGGAAAGCCTGCATGAGTTTTGTTTTTTGCCAACCCATATTTTCCTTGCGTCGTTACAGAGCCAAGGAAAGAAGTCTGCTCAGAGATTACTGTTAGGCCCCGCAAGGAGCATAATCACAGCCAGGAATAACTCAGTTCACTGCGCAAAACCGGAAAGGATCCACGTCATTCAAACTTCTGGATGTGAGCACAGTCGTGCCCTGTGACACACACCTCCCCCAGGCTGACTCTGCTCCTCAGCTGGCTCTGTCCCCTCTAAGCTAGCCTGGGGGCCCCTGATTTTGCAACTGTGAGGGGTGTCCACCACCCAGGTTTCCTCAGAACTTCAGTCAGCTGTGGTGCTCATCATCTTTCTCGAAGTGGGCTTGGGATGCCATTGACTGCTTTGAGAAAGAAGGGTTCCATGATGGGATAGGACTGGGAAATACAGATTTAAAGGAGTTAATCCAGTTTCTTTCCCACATGATACCCGGTAACTCTTAATATGCATCCGGTCCCATCACTGTATGGGAAATAGATGGGGAAACAGTAGAAACAGTGTCAGACCTTATTTTGGGGGCTCCAAAATCACTGCAGATGGTGACTGCAGCCATGAAATTAAAATACGCTTACTCCTTGGAAGGAAAGTTATGACCAACCTAGATAGCATATTCAAAAGCAGAGACATTACTTTGCTGACTAAGGTCCGTCTAGTCAAGGCTATGGTTTTTCCTGTGGTCATGTATGGATGTGAGAGTTGGACTGTGAAGAAAGCTGAGCACTGAAGAATTGATGCTTTTGAACTGTAATGCTGGAGAAGACTTGAGAGTCCCTTGGACTGCAAGGAGATCCAACCAGTCCATTCTGAAGGAGATCAGCCCTGGGATTTCTTTGGAAGGAATGATGCCAAAGCTGAAACTCCAGTACTTTGGCCACCTCATACTAAGAGTTGACTCATTGGAAAAGACTCTGATGCTGGGAGGGATTGGGGACAGGAGGAGAAGGGGACGACAGAGGATGAGATGGCTGGATGGCATCACTGACTCAATGGACGTGAGTCTGAGTGAACTCCGGGAGTTGGTGATGGACAGGGAGGCCTGGAGTGCTGTGATTCATGGGGTCACAGAAAGTCAGACACGACTGCGTGATTGAGCTGAACTGACTGATAGTCAATTAACAATGTGCGATAGTCTCAGGTGAACAGCAGAGGAACTCAGTCACACATACACATGTGTCCATTTTCCCCCAAACCCCCTCCCATCCGGGCTGCCACACAACGCTGAGCAGAGTCCCTGTGCCGTACAGCAGGTCCTTGTTGGTTATCCATTTTAAATATAGCAGTGTGTACATGTCCATCCCAAACTCCCAAGCTCTCCCTTCCTCCCATCCTTGCTCCTGGCAAGCATTAATTTTTTCTCAAGTCTGAGAGTCTCTTTATGTATAACTATTTCCTTAAAAGATGCTGAGTGTGGGGCCTCCCTGGTGGTCCAGTGGCTAAGACTCCATGCTCCCACTGCAGGGGCCACCGGTACTAACCCCGGCTGGGGAGCTAGATCCCATAGGGCACAGCTATGGTGCAACAAAGATCAAAAATCCCATGTGATGCAACAGAGACCCAGAGTAGCCAAATAAATAAGTAAATAGGAACAACAACAACAACACTGAGAGGACCAAGATCATGATCCTAAGATGAGGAAATTTCAGAGAAGAAGGCTGATATTTTATGAGGCCCTGATTGCTTCAGGACAATTACAAATTCTTGACATAAAACAAAACCTCAGAATCTGTGCTAGGAGACGGAGGAGCCGTGGGAGCTTTCGGTAATCTCACAGGCCTGCAAAGGGACAAGTGGATCTCGAAGCTGCCCAGGCAGAACAAAGATCCCGGGAAGAAAGGACACAGAAGAGGAGCTCAGTGCACGGTGTGCAGAGGCCAAGGAGAGGCATATTCTGAGGCAGATGTCACATATTTAGCAAAAGATGTGCAAACAAATTTGTTGCAGCTTCTTTGCAATAGCCAAGAACAGAAAACAGTGCGAACATCTATCAACAGTAAAACAGATAAATACGTTCTGGTACACTCCATCCATGTAAAGCACTTTGAACACAATGAACACAACGACAATGAACAAGCACACCAGAATATGGATGGATCTCATAAATGTCATAATGAGTCAAAGAAGAGTCAAAGAATCACAAAAGAATCCAAGAGAGAATGTACTGTTTGATTCCATGTATTTCGAGTTCAAAGAATTGATGCTTTCGATCTGTGGTGCTGGAGAAGACTCCTGAGAGTCCCTTGGACTGCAAACAGATCAAACCAGTCAATCCTGAAGGAGATCAACCCTGAATATTCGTTGGAAAGACTGCTGCTGAAGCTCCAGTACTTTGGCTACCTGATGCGAAGAGCCAATTAATTGGAAAAGACCCTGATGCTGGGAAAGATTGAGGGCAGGAGAAGGGGATGACAGAGGATGAGATGGTTGGATGGCATCATCAACTCAATGTACGTCAGTTTGAGCAAGCTCTAAGAAATGGTGAAGGACAGGGAAGCTTAATGTGCTGCAGTCCATAGGGTTGCAGAGCTGGGCACCAGTGAGCAACTGAACAAGAACAAATTTAAAGTCCAAACAGACAAGGGATCCATGGCATTTAAAGTCAATTGCAGTTGCCCTTCTGGGAGCTGACATGCCCTTGGGAGGGTGAGGAGTCTCCAGGAACACTGCTCTTGTACCATTTCTCCATCTGCTTCTGGTTACATAAGTGTGCTTACTGGGGAAAATTCAGCTCGGCATATACTTCAAAAAATGCATTCAGTCGTTTATGAGCATGGCCCAGATTGAGAGCATGACAACACCAAATGCTGGCAAGGATGTGGAGCAACAGGAATCCTCATTCAGTGCTGGTAAGAAGGCAAAACACTGCAGCCATTTTGGAGGACAGCTTGGCAGCTCCTGAACAAAACTAAACCTACTCTCACCACAGGGTCTGGCAATCACACTCTGTTTACTCATCTCTGAGTTGCCATGGTTCGATTAGATCTGGAATGGATCATTTCAAGGCCTCTGCAGTTCTGAAATTCCACAGTTCTCTCCCTCTCAGTCATTAATTTAGCTCCTTTGGCCAAGTGTCCACCAAATCCCAGGGAGGCTAGTCCGGCAAACAAATACAGATGGACAGTGACTGAGAATGGAAGTGTGACAGATGCATGAAGGGATGAATGAACGAATGGGNGACACGACTGCGTGATTGAGCTGAACTGACTGATAGTCAATTAACAATGTGCGATAGTCTCAGGTGAACAGCAGAGGAACTCAGTCACACATACACATGTGTCCATTTTCCCCCAAACCCCCTCCCATCCGGGCTGCCACACAACGCTGAGCAGAGTCCCTGTGCCGTACAGCAGGTCCTTGTTGGTTATCCATTTTAAATATAGCAGTGTGTACATGTCCATCCCAAACTCCCAAGCTCTCCCTTCCTCCCATCCTTGCTCCTGGCAAGCATTAATTTTTTCTCAAGTCTGAGAGTCTCTTTATGTATAACTATTTCCTTAAAAGATGCTGAGTGTGGGGCCTCCCTGGTGGTCCAGTGGCTAAGACTCCATGCTCCCACTGCAGGGGCCACCGGTACTAACCCCGGCTGGGGAGCTAGATCCCATAGGCCACAGCTATGGTGCAACAAAGATCAAAAATCCCATGTGATGCAACAGAGACCCAGAGTAGCCAAATAAATAAGTAAATAGGAACAACAACAACAACACTGAGAGGACCAAGATCATGATCCTAAGATGAGGAAATTTCAGAGAAGAAGGCTGATATTTTATGAGGCCCTGATTGCTTCAGGACAATTACAAATTCTTGACATAAAACAAAACCTCAGAATGTGTGCTAGGAGACGGAGGAGCCGTGGGAGCTTTCGGTAATCTCACAGGCCTGCAAAGGGACAAGTGGATCTCGAAGCTGCCCAGGCAGAACAAAGATCCCGGGAAGAAAGGACACAGAAGAGGAGCTCAGTGCACGGTGTGCAGAGGCCAAGGAGAGGCATATTCTGAGGCAGATGTCACATATTTAGCAAAAGATGTGCAAACAAATTTGTTGCAGCTTCTTTGCAATAGCCAAGAACAGAAAACAGTGCGAACATCTATCAACAGTAAAACAGATAAATACGTTCTGGTACACTCCATCCATGTAAAGCACTTTGAACACAATGAACACAACGACAATGAACAAGCACACCAGAATATGGATGGATCTCATAAATGTCATAATGAGTCAAAGAAGAGTCAAAGAATCACAAAAGAATCCAAGAGAGAATGTACTGTTTGATTCCATGTATTTCGAGTTCAAAGAATTGATGCTTTCGATCTGTGGTGCTGGAGAAGACTCCTGAGAGTCCCTTGGACTGCAAACAGATCAAACCAGTCAATCCTGAAGGAGATCAACCCTGAATATTCGTTGGAAAGACTGCTGCTGAAGCTCCAGTACTTTGGCTACCTGATGCGAAGAGCCAATTAATTGGAAAAGACCCTGATGCTGGGAAAGATTGAGGGCAGGAGAAGGGGATGACAGAGGATGAGATGGTTGGATGGCATCATCAACTCAATGTACGTCAGTTTGAGCAAGCTCTAAGAAATGGTGAAGGACAGGGAAGCTTAATGTGCTGCAGTCCATAGGGTTGCAGAGCTGGGCACCAGTGAGCAACTGAACAAGAACAAATTTAAAGTCCAAACAGACAAGGGATCCATGGCATTTAAAGTCAATTGCAGTTGCCCTTCTGGGAGCTGACATGCCCTTGGGAGGGTGAGGAGTCTCCAGGAACACTGCTCTTGTACCATTTCTCCATCTGCTTCTGGTTACATAAGTGTGCTTACTGGGGAAAATTCAGCTCGGCATATACTTCAAAAAATGCATTCAGTCGTTTATGAGCATGGCCCAGATTGAGAGCATGACAACACCAAATGCTGGCAAGGATGTGGAGCAACAGGAATCCTCATTCAGTGCTGGTAAGAAGGCAAAACACTGCAGCCATTTTGGAGGACAGCTTGGCAGCTCCTGAACAAAACTAAACCTACTCTCACCACAGGGTCTGGCAATCACACTCTGTTTACTCATCTCTGAGTTGCCATGGTTCGATTAGATCTGGAATGGATCATTTCAAGGCCTCTGCAGTTCTGAAATTCCACAGTTCTCTCCCTCTCAGTCATTAATTTAGCTCCTTTGGCCAAGTGTCCACCAAATCCCAGGGAGGCTAGTCCGGCAAACAAATACAGATGGACAGTGACTGAGAATGGAAGTGTGACAGATGCATGAAGGGATGAATGAACGAATGGGGGTGCAAGGCCCAGAAGCTCCTTCCAGAAGACACCGCCCCCCAACTTCTGCCAGGGCAGGCCCACTGTGAGCACAGGCACTTTCTAGTGACAAGGGCCCTGCTGTCTAGAGGCACAGGGCACTGGGAGAGGGCGGGGAGGGGCAGCGACCTTAGGTGCGGGAGCTCCGAGGGGGAGTGATACGAGTGTCTCTGGCTGGAAGGGACAGCAGCAGCTCACCTGGCCCCGGGGAGGAGCAGGAGGGCTCGGAGGGAGCCCCTCTTCCCCAGGAGCTGTGACGTTCATTCATTTCACCTGTTTAGGCCGAAACGTCCATGACAGAGAGGCATGATACAGTCCCTCGATTTTGCTCTCAGAGAATCGACAAGTCCACCCCTGAGGATGGAGTTCAGACCCTGAGAAGCTTCCAGGGAAGAAGACTTCCATAGAAGCCTCAAACAGCCACGCCACTGACCTCCAGCTCTGCAGATGTGCCAGGACGGCTGAGGCCAGGAGCAAGCGCACCCGTGGGCCCCTTCTGCCGGCTCCAACGGCTCGTCCCTGCCCTGCGCTGAAGGAGCCCCAGGGCGCCGTGGCTGCTCCCATGAAGCACCTGCTGGGAAGGCTCTTCCAGAACAGGGCCTCAGCAGCAGCATCGCACGCCTCAGTGTCTGGGCCACTTTAGGAGTGGAGAGGAGACACGACCAGCTTTCAAAACAAGGACGCAAAAGTTGTCCAAGGTGTAAACCGACTCCATGGGGGATGTAGACGGAGGGGTCCAACTCACGTCCTAGATTTTATTTCTCTTTGGGAGCTTCTATCTTTCCAGGTGTGTGTGGCTCAGGTACCTGATGTTGGCACTTGGTAAAGAAGGCAAGTGGGAAGCCCTGGTGGCTCAGCAGCAAAGAATCTGCAATGCAGGAGATGCGGGTTCGATCCCCGGGTCGGGAAGCTCTCCTGGAGGAGGAAGCAGCAACCCACTCCAGGATTCTTGCCTGGAGAATCCCATGGACAGAGGAGCCTGGAGGGCTACAGTCCATGGGGCTGCAAAGAGTTGGACACAACTGAGGGTGCATGCACAAAAAGAAGGCAAGGAAGGAAGCAAAGAGGATTTGTATTTATTCAACCCCATTGGGATGGGCAAAATTTACTCATTTCCCCAGTTGAACAGAAGGCTTTGCAAAACAAACAAAAAAATTGTTTCAAAAAATAAAAAAAGAAGAAAAACAAACAAACAAAAAAGCTGTGCTGTTGATTCAGTCAAAACAACTGAGAGAAGCAACAGCATCTTCCCGCCCGTGTGCCCGCATACTTGGGGGCACCTCAGCCTAGGGGGGAGCCACGCTCCACCACCAGAAGGGAGAGAAGAGCAGCGAGCAAAATGATCTGTTGGCGAGGAGGTGTTTCCACAGAAAACACAATCGTTGAGGTAGTAGTCGATAGTAATTATCACCACACTCACCCAGACGCCTCCGAGGGGGCCGTCTGCCTCTTCACCGTGCACACGACAGGTAACCCGCTCACTGGCCGTCCGCTAGCCTCCCGGGGAGGGGAGCCGGGATCCCTCTCAGCAGTATTTGAAAAACAAGCCAGACATATCTCAGACTCAGGAGATACGCTCAAAACTAGGAAAAATTGATTCTTGTTTCCATATTCCCTGCCAGATATTGTAGTTCTGCGCGGCTATATGCAGATAGAGGAGTCGCTGCAGCTTATCAGGGCCGTGATAGATCCCACGCTGTCTTTAGAGGAATAAATCATTAATTTAAATCGTGTGGGCTTCTCCTGTTTGTAGCAGAGCTGCTAGCATTTAACTCATTTTCTCCCCTTTGGGAAAACATTGAGTGACATGGGCGTGGGCCTGGCATTCAGGCTAATCTTTTTTAAAGGCCATTGTAAGGTACTATGCAAGGCTAACTGTCTGCTAACTGTCTGCCTGGTCTTTTTATTAGAAGATTTTATTCTGAAAATTAAGATTACAGAAGTAACACACACCTGTGGGAAACTCTAGCGATTCCAGAAACGTGGGAAGTGAAACCGTGTCTGAGTCTGCCGGAGAGGAAGGAGCGTCGGAAGCCCTCAGGAGGCCTCCTCCTCTGGGCACCGTCCGCTCGCTCCTCGCCCCTCCATTCGAGAGCTTCCGATGCCGCCTGCTCGTGCCCGGCCTCCCAGGCTTGGAGTGACTCGCTCGTCCACCTGCTGGTCACTCACTTGTACACAAGGTCATCTTTCCGACCTCGTGGGCATGGCCCTGCTGGGTGCCAGGGCATCTCCTGACACAGGAGGAAGCGGGACGTGGTGTGTCTCACGAGGGAGACCCACGCCTGGGAGGATGGTCAGGGTCACTGGCAGGGTCCCTGGGGGCAGCCCAAAGTGGCCCAAGGCATAGGGAGAGGCCTTGTGTCCTCGGGGCGGGGGACCGCTGCCCACTGCTGTGGTGACCTCCACGGGTGGAGCCGGGGTGCAGCTCACGCTTCTGAACATCTGGGAGCCTAATTTCAGTTACTTTCCTGTGCCATCCAGCTCGTCAGACCAGCCTCCTGTAGCAACAGGGGCGTGGTCAGTGAGGGACAGCTCAGCTTTTAGAAGTGCTTGTTGTCCCAAATGTTCCAATAAAGAGACTGGAATTCTTCCCACGGGTGATGGGGTCCAGCTAGCAGAATGTTGAACTCCATTGTGAAGATTCTTATTCGAGACTCCCTCCAGCAACCGCAGGGTGCAGACATCACTCCCGTTTCACAGAAAGAAAGACTGCAATTCAGAGAAGGGACTGGCTCAGGGTCTCCTAACCTGGAGCCCGTGTCTGACTCCAAACCAGAGCTCCCCTCGGAGGCAGCGGGAAGGACTTAGAGGCGCTACCTTGACCACCTCATGTGTAGAAGCAGCTTACTTCATGTGGCTGCTCATGATTCAGCCTGGAGAAGCCTCCGTCTCCCCTGAGCAAGTCTTCATTGAAACTCACTGCTCACCATGCGTGCACCTGGGACTTGATTTCGACCAGGCTCTTCGCTGAGCCTGGAGACAGAGCATGAGCCCCATAGTCCCACGGCCCAGAGGGGAGACAGATCGCCGTGGGCACCACGCGGCCAAGGAGCCGGCATGCACCTCTGGAAAGGTTAGGGAAGATTCCCGGAGCGGGGAGACATTTGAAGGTGAAGGATGAGGAGGAGTTCATCATGTGTGTGAGAGTTGGGCCTGGGAGGGAGGAGAGAACTTCCAGGTAGAGAGAATCGCCTTTGCAAAAATATGTGGGTGAGACAGAGAAAGAGAGGGAGAGAGACGGAGAAAGAGAAAGAGAGAGATGGGAGAGAGACACAGAGAGCGGGAGATGGGGAGAGAGACAGAGATGGAGAGACAGAGACAGGTCCGAGGGCACACAGAGACACAGATACAGTGGGACAGGGTGCAGAGCTGAGCAGGAGAGAGGGAGAGGGGGGTGTCGGGGGCGGGGAGCGGGGTCCCTGGGAAGCCCTGGGCTGGCAAGTTGCCGCCTTCCTGGGAAGCCGGGTGCGCTGAGCTGAGCACCGGGAGTCGAAGGTGCCCATGTGAACAGACAGGGTCACGGTCACAAGATCTGGCTGAGGTCCTGCTGCTGCCGCTGCCANGGGTGCATGCACAAAAAGAAGGCAAGGAAGGAAGCAAAGAGGATTTGTATTTATTCAACCCCATTGGGATGGGCAAAATTTACTCATTTCCCCAGTTGAACAGAAGGCTTTGCAAAACAAACAAAAAAATTGTTTCAAAAAATAAAAAAAGAAGAAAAACAAACAAACAAAAAAGCTGTGCTGTTGATTCAGTCAAAACAACTGAGAGAAGCAACAGCATCTTCCCGCCCGTGTGCCCGCATACTTGGGGGCACCTCAGCCTAGGGGGGAGCCACGCTCCACCACCAGAAGGGAGAGAAGAGCAGCGAGCAAAATGATCTGTTGGCGAGGAGGTGTTTCCACAGAAAACACAATCGTTGAGGTAGTAGTCGATAGTAATTATCACCACACTCACCCAGACGCCTCCGAGGGGGCCGTCTGCCTCTTCACCGTGCACACGACAGGTAACCCGCTCACTGGCCGTCCGCTAGCCTCCCGGGGAGGGGAGCCGGGATCCCTCTCAGCAGTATTTGAAAAACAAGCCAGACATATCTCAGACTCAGGAGATACGCTCAAAACTAGGAAAAATTGATTCTTGTTTCCATATTCCCTGCCAGATATTGTAGTTCTGCGCGGCTATATGCAGATAGAGGAGTCGCTGCAGCTTATCAGGGCCGTGATAGATCCCACGCTGTCTTTAGAGGAATAAATCATTAATTTAAATCGTGTGGGCTTCTCCTGTTTGTAGCAGAGCTGCTAGCATTTAACTCATTTTCTCCCCTTTGGGAAAACATTGAGTGACATGGGCGTGGGCCTGGCATTCAGGCTAATCTTTTTTAAAGGCCATTGTAAGGTACTATGCAAGGCTAACTGTCTGCTAACTGTCTGCCTGGTCTTTTTATTAGAAGATTTTATTCTGAAAATTAAGATTACAGAAGTAACACACACCTGTGGGAAACTCTAGCGATTCCAGAAACGTGGGAAGTGAAACCGTGTCTGAGTCTGCCGGAGAGGAAGGAGCGTCGGAAGCCCTCAGGAGGCCTCCTCCTCTGGGCACCGTCCGCTCGCTCCTCGCCCCTCCATTCGAGAGCTTCCGATGCCGCCTGCTCGTGCCCGGCCTCCCAGGCTTGGAGTGACTCGCTCGTCCACCTGCTGGTCACTCACTTGTACACAAGGTCATCTTTCCGACCTCGTGGGCATGGCCCTGCTGGGTGCCAGGGCATCTCCTGACGCAGGAGGAAGCGGGACGTGGTGTGTCTCACGAGGGAGACCCACGCCTGGGAGGGTGGTCAGGGTCACTGGCAGGGTCCCTGGGGGCAGCCCAAAGTGGCCCAAGGCATAGGGAGAGGCCTTGTGTCCTCGGGGCGGGGGACCGCTGCCCACTGCTGTGGTGACCTCCACGGGTGGAGCCGGGGTGCAGCTCACGCTTCTGAACATCTGGGAGCCTAATTTCAGTTACTTTCCTGTGCCATCCAGCTCGTCAGACCAGCCTCCTGTAGCAACAGGGGCGTGGTCAGTGAGGGACAGCTCAGCTTTTAGAAGTGCTTGTTGTCCCAAATGTTCCAATAAAGAGACTGGAATTCTTCCCACGGGTGATGGGGTCCAGCTAGCAGAATGTTGAACTCCATTGTGAAGATTCTTATTCGAGACTCCCTCCAGCAACCGCAGGGTGCAGACATCACTCCCGTTTCACAGAAAGAAAGACTGCAATTCAGAGAAGGGACTGGCTCAGGGTCTCCTAACCTGGAGCCCGTGTCTGACTCCAAACCAGAGCTCCCCTCGGAGGCAGCGGGAAGGACTTAGAGGCGCTACCTTGACCACCTCATGTGTAGAAGCAGCTTACTTCATGTGGCTGCTCATGATTCAGCCTGGAGAAGCCTCCGTCTCCCCTGAGCAAGTCTTCATTGAAACTCACTGCTCACCATGCGTGCACCTGGGACTTGATTTCGACCAGGCTCTTCGCTGAGCCTGGAGACAGAGCATGAGCCCCATAGTCCCACGGCCCAGAGGGGAGACAGATCGCCGTGGGCACCACGCGGCCAAGGAGCCGGCATGCACCTCTGGAAAGGTTAGGGAAGATTCCCGGAGCGGGGAGACATTTGAAGGTGAAGGATGAGGAGGAGTTCATCATGTGTGTGAGAGTTGGGCCTGGGAGGGAGGAGAGAACTTCCAGGTAGAGAGAATCGCCTTTGCAAAAATATGTGGGTGAGACAGAGAAAGAGAGGGAGAGAGACGGAGAAAGAGAAAGAGAGAGATGGGAGAGAGACACAGAGAGCGGGAGATGGGGAGAGAGACAGAGATGGAGAGACAGAGACAGGTCCGAGGGCACACAGAGACACAGATACAGTGGGACAGGGTGCAGAGCTGAGCAGGAGAGAGGGAGAGGGGGGTGTCGGGGGCGGGGAGCGGGGTCCCTGGGAAGCCCTGGGCTGGCAAGTTGCCGCCTTCCTGGGAAGCCGGGTGCGCTGAGCTGAGCACCGGGAGTCGAAGGTGCCCATGTGAACAGACAGGGTCACGGTCACAAGATCTGGCTGAGGTCCTGCTGCTGCCGCTGCCAACCAGCCAGGCAAACTTGGGGCACGTTTCTCAGCGGCTCTGTGTCTCTTTCCTCACCTACTAAAGAGGGCTAGAGTACCCCGTAGGTCTTGGGGGCTCCCAAATCTCCTGTGGTCTGGTTTTAACTGCCTCCAAGCTCTCCAAGAGCACAGATGGGCCTTGGGAAGGTGAGGGGACGAGCTGCCCCCAGGGCAGCGGCCGTTGCCCTGCCACTCCAAACCTCTGAGGAGCATTTGTTCCTGGAGCTACAACACAGGAATCAAAGGGCAGTAGGATTCCTGGGGTACCAAACCCCACCCCGTTAAGGCCTTAGGGCTGCAGAAGAGGCGGGAGCCAGCACAGGGAGCCGGCGTGTATCCAGGGTGGGAGGGGGCGTCCTCCCTGGGGCTCCTTTCCCCCTCCCTTGGCCTTGAAAGGCTGTGATGTAATCCAACCAGAGGAAGGATACAAACTTGAGATGTTCACTGTCTGAGAAATACAAACATGCCTGAGAAATTACAACTGTGAAAACTGGAACAACCTGAACACCTCTCCATAGAGGGATAGCTCTGGAAATTACATGCAGCCATATGTACTGTATTTTGGAGCTGTGAAAATACATGTTTATGAAACATTAGTGGCCTGTAAAAATGCTCATCACAAAATGTTAGGGCAAAAACCAATTCCTATTTTCTGGTTTTAAACTATGAGTTAACCATTCAAAATTAAATTTAAAAAGTAATAAAATATATGAGAAAGTTTGACAACAACCACATACATGTGTCTGTATGCAAAGATGTTCACATGTGTGAGCATGTGTGTGCAAATGAAAGAAAACACACAAGTAACATGTTAAGGAATGTGATCTCTGGGAAGGGGAATTTGGGAACTTTGTTATTTTTTTTTCCTCTTACATTTTTCTCTATTTCCAAATTTTTGTAGTAAGTATGTATGAAGTTTTTGTTTTATACAAATGAAGTAAAAAAAAAAGAAAACTAAAAAATGGAGATTTGCATAACTTTGGTGGGATGGTTCTGGGTCCAGTGCTGGTGTCATTGGTTTAAAGCATGCTGCCCTGTTACCTAAGTGTTCATTGACACAAGAATGGATAAGCAAGATGTGGTACATTTATACAATGGAATATCAGCCACGGAAAAGAATGAAATAATAGACCTAGAGATTGACTTACTGAGTGAAGTAAGTCAAACAGAGAAGGAGAAATATCGTATGGCATCCCTTATATGTGGGATCTAAAAAGAAATGATAAAAATGAACTTACAAAATGAAAACAGACACACAGGCTTAGAGAACAAACTTCTGGTTGTCAGGGGAAAGGAAAGGAGAAGTAGGGATCGACATGCACCCCGGGATGGACATGTACACACTGCTGTATTTAAAATGCATAACCAACAAGGACCTACTGTAAGCACAGGGAACTCTGCTCAGTGGTACGTGGCAGCCTGGATGGGAGGGGAGTTTGGGGGAGAATGGATACATGTGTATGTATGGCTGAGTCCCGTTGCAGTTCACCTGAAACTATTATGACATAGTTAATCAGCTATATCTGAATACAAAATAAAAGTTTTTAAAAATTTAAAATAAAGCATCCTTCCCTGGGCTAACTGCAGGCATCCTGAGACCTGGCTTTTGGATATTTTCAGTCCTGCAGATCCTCCGAATTAAGAGACTAGTGCAAGAGGTATCCATCTGCCCGGAGCTGGTCAATGTGATGGCAGGCACAAACCACAGCTCAGAAAGGCGTGCCTGAAGATCGGCTGAGGGCATTTGCTTTAGAGGGAACATGCTAGGTTTGGAGGCGAGACAAGGCCGTCCTCCCTGGATTGGTGTACAGACAAAGTAGCACCAGGGAAGCCATTCTGAGGAGCCAAGGGAAAGTGCTCCGTCCGTGACCTTCTGGGGGGGTTCTGTTCTAGGCGTGATCTTCTGGGGGTTCTGCTCTAGGCGTGACCTTCTGGGGGCTCTGCTCTAGGAAACCACAGGCTGAGAAGTCCGTGGTGGGTGCTTGATGCTCTGAAGGGCGCCCTCTCCACACCCCTACGCCTATGTCCCCAGAGCCCAAACCCTATTCTCCAGCCTCGAGTGATTCACGTCTCGAAGATAACGTTGCCCAGTGCTCGGGCTGTGTTCTCCCTTGAAATTCTGCCTCTGGTTTATAATGATTCAA
Organism: Raphicerus campestris; assembly: GCA_006410735.1. Lineage (NCBI taxonomy): Eukaryota > Metazoa > Chordata > Mammalia > Artiodactyla > Bovidae > Raphicerus > Raphicerus campestris. The sequence continues at coordinate 1,022,010 of SJYW01042787.1, forward strand.
ATAGAGACTTCAGAGAAATACGGCCTTCCATGAAAAAGNATGTGTGTGCAAATGAAAGAAAACACACAAGTAACATGTTAAGGAATGTGATCTCTGGGAAGGGGAATTTGGGAACTTTGTTATTTTTTTTTCCTCTTACATTTTTCTCTATTTCCAAATTTTTGTAGTAAGTATGTATGAAGTTTTTGTTTTATACAAATGAAGTAAAAAAAAAAGAAAACTAAAAAATGGAGATTTGCATAACTTTGGTGGGATGGTTCTGGGTCCAGTGCTGGTGTCATTGGTTTAAAGCATGCTGCCCTGTTACCTAAGTGTTCATTGACACAAGAATGGATAAGCAAGATGTGGTACATTTATACAATGGAATATCAGCCACGGAAAAGAATGAAATAATAGACCTAGAGATTGACTTACTGAGTGAAGTAAGTCAAACAGAGAAGGAGAAATATCGTATGGCATCCCTTATATGTGGGATCTAAAAAGAAATGATAAAAATGAACTTACAAAATGAAAACAGACACACAGGCTTAGAGAACAAACTTCTGGTTGTCAGGGGAAAGGAAAGGAGAAGTAGGGATCGACATGCACCCCGGGATGGACATGTACACACTGCTGTATTTAAAATGCATAACCAACAAGGACCTACTGTAAGCACAGGGAACTCTGCTCAGTGGTACGTGGCAGCCTGGATGGGAGGGGAGTTTGGGGGAGAATGGATACATGTGTATGTATGGCTGAGTCCCGTTGCAGTTCACCTGAAACTATTATGACATAGTTAATCAGCTATATCTGAATACAAAATAAAAGTTTTTAAAAATTTAAAATAAAGCATCCTTCCCTGGGCTAACTGCAGGCATCCTGAGACCTGGCTTTTGGATATTTTCAGTCCTGCAGATCCTCCGAATTAAGAGACTAGTGCAAGAGGTATCCATCTGCCCGGAGCTGGTCAATGTGATGGCAGGCACAAACCACAGCTCAGAAAGGCGTGCCTGAAGATCGGCTGAGGGCATTTGCTTTAGAGGGAACATGCTAGGTTTGGAGGCGAGACAAGGCCGTCCTCCCTGGATTGGTGTACAGACAAAGTAGCACCAGGGAAGCCATTCTGAGGAGCCAAGGGAAAGTGCTCCGTCCGTGACCTTCTGGGGGGGTTCTGTTCTAGGCGTGATCTTCTGGGGGTTCTGCTCTAGGCGTGACCTTCTGGGGGCTCTGCTCTAGGAAACCACAGGCTGAGAAGTCCGTGGTGGGTGCTTGATGCTCTGAAGGGCGCCCTCTCCACACCCCTACGCCTATGTCCCCAGAGCCCAAACCCTATTCTCCAGCCTCGAGTGATTCACGTCTCGAAGATAACGTTGCACAGTGCTCGGGCTGTGTTCTCCCTTGAAATTCTGCCTCTGGTTTATAATGATTCAAATAGAGACTTCAGAGAAATACGGCCTTCCATGAAAAAGTCTCAGTAAATACACTCCTCAAAATTTTCATTCTTAATATATCAGTAGCTTTTCAGTTCATTATAGTGTTATTAGTCAGTCTTCATAAAAGTGCTATGTATCTTTATTAAAAATGGAAGTTCACATCATTTTATGTTCCCATAAAAATGGGTGGTGGTAGCTTTGATTAATTTCTTCACATACAGTGAACTTTACAGCAAATTGGACAGTGTAATTCAATTCCTATTTCTGCAGATTTTTTTTTGTTGGTAGAAAATTGATATCATTCATATGTAATCATATTGCCTTTGCAAGAGATATTTAAGAAATAATATCCTGAGGTAATGATCGCATGGCTTAATTATTAATACGTACTTTCACACATGGCAGTGTGCATTCCTTTTATCAAGCCTGACTTCTATCAGAAAATATTTCTTCAATCTAAATTCAGCCTTGTGCCACCAGCGTGCACAGGAGTATGTGCATGTATGTGTGAATTAGCTTTTCAAAAATAGTTTCCTTCTTTAATGGCTCAGCATCATTTCTAGGGCAATCACTGGTTTTTAGTGGGTTAGCAATCACACCCTGAAGGTCCAACAGACAGACACTTGAAAGGTCAGGTTTAGAGTTCAAAAGTGCCCTTGCTCTCTTGTGCAAATGCCAAGCAAATCGATGGGGTCCCTTTTTGCTTCAAATAACTGCCAACCAAATCTCGAGGTTTTTCTGACTCTGGGTGTTGCTTTGGTTCGGAGTTTCCAGAAAAACAGAGGGAGACAGAGAGGTCTATTTCCAGGGATCAGTTTGTGTGATGGTGGAGGCTGGTGAGTGAGAAATCTGCGGGGCAAGGGGGCAGCCTAGAGACCCAAGGGGCAGTCCTACAGACCCTCCTAACTGATTAGAGATTAGAACAAGTGGAATCCACCTAGAGACCGGGGCGAGTGGGCATGATGGGCCTGAGTCTGGAGGAGAACTCTTTCTTCTTCAGGAATCCTGTCTCGGTTCTGACAGCCCTCTCTGACCAGATGAGAACTTACCCTAACATCAGAGAGAGTGACCAGCTTCCCTGGTGGTTCAGATAATGGAGAATCCACCTACAATGCAGGAGACCCAGGTTCAGTCCCTGGGTCAGGGAGGTTCCCTGGAGAGGAGCACGGCAACCCACTCCAGTATTCTTGCCTGGGAAACCCCACGGAGAGAGGAGCCCAGTGGGCTACACTCCACAGGGTCACAAAGAGTTGGACACGACTGCACGACTCACACACACACAACCAGCTTTACCAGTGTTTCCTGACTGTAGTGTTGCCCACACCTAAGAAACCACCTCCACAGTGATGACTGGTGTTTGACAAAACCCGGGCACCATGACCAAGGCTAGTGGATGCAGAAAACTGGTCAGTCCACGTGTTCTCCTCAGCACCTCCATGGCTCATCCTTGCCACCTTCTCAAGGGCCAGGCCCTGTGGGGCTCCTGTGGCTCTGCGTCCCTCAGCTCTCAGCCCCCTTGGCCTGACTCCTAGAGGGCAACAGCACTTCGCTCCTGGAATTCCTGTTCCCAGCCCATCTTCCAGCTGCCCCCCAGGATGCTCCAGCCTTTCGGTGGTCCAGGAGACTGAGTCGGGCTAGAACTGAGCTTGGGACCTGGAAGGGGAAACAGAAGACCCTCCCCCAGGGGCGGCATGGGCTGTGCCCTCAAGTCCAAGCTGGTGGCGGAGGCCAGGGCTCAGGGCATTGGGGGAGGTGGATGGCTGGGGCCTGCAACCCACCTGGATGGACCCACGGCCATCTGCTATGTGAACCTAAAAGTTAGCTGATTTCTCTTTGCACAGTCAGAGCTCTGATCCGTGCCAGCTCGGGGGGTGACTGAACCTGCCGTGACCATGGCCCCCACAGTACCAGGCCTCTTGTCCCCAAAGCAGGGTGGCTAGTGGCCAGGGGGCTGCTTCTCTTCAGGGGGCCCTTGTGGCCCTCAGCTGTGAGCCTTTGGAGGATGCCCAGCTTCCTGCTGCATGTTCCAGCCTGGTCTGGGAACACAGCCGTCCCTGAGTGCCATCTGTGGAGGCCCCTGGGCACCATGAGCACTTCCAGGAGGAAGTCCCGGGACATCCTGGGGTCCCGGCAGGGAGAGTCCTGGGCGGTATTAGGGCTGTGGTCCGAGGCCCACCATGAGGGGGAACGGTGAATCTGTTCCCCGCGAGTCACTGTCCAGACTCCCCGGCAAGGTGCTGCGCTGCCCCAGGGTTACGTGGAGGCAGGAGATGGTCTGAGTCAAGGCGCTCCGTCCCCTGGCGGGCATTGTCTGGACGGTTGAGAGAGAGCTACCCGGGACTGTTCCAAGAAAGGGGAATCGGGCCAGAGTATTGGGATTTGCAATAAGCAGACCTCGAGACCTCACATCCAAGGGGAGGACGCCTCAGGCCATGAGTGGTCAGCCAGATGCCACCAAGGGGCTGGGGACTCAGAAGCCATGGGACATCTCCCCAGCCCATCAGGGAAACGTCCAGGAGTCCCCGTGGTGGGCAAGGCTGTCCCTCCAACAGGTGAAGAGCTCCCCCCGGAGAGCCTGGCTGACCCAGGAGGCCAGATGGCTAAGCGGCAGGGTTGGGGTCTGCCCAGAGTGGCAGGCTTCCTGAAGAAGACCGCCTGGAAGGGGCAATACAACACGAGCAAGTGTGAGGCTTTGATGTCATTTAGCTAGATCACAGACGTCTAAAGCATGAAAACGTGTCCCCTCACTGTTTAAAAACAAACCACCCCTGTGATATCTAAATGAAGAAAGCAGAGCGATCGGGTTCCGTGAGGGTGGCCCCAGGCCGAGCAGGCTTCTGCGGGACCGTCCGCCTTGGGGGAGCCCTGGGAGGCGGCGCTCCCATGTCAAGAGGACAAACGTGCCCCAGACAGGGCCCTGGACACCCGAGGAGGTGCCCAGGGCCATCAGCAGCTGGACCGTCGGGTGGGGAGGATGAGAGACCCCAGACCCCGGGCGTGATGCGGAAACTGCCCTGGGGCCACTGTGAATGGGCTGGAACACGTGTGTCGAGGGGGCGGGTCCCACTCGGGTTTGTGCTTACCGTTTCTGAGCTGAAAAACAGAACTGAATTCGTCGCAGCAGAAAAACAGAGACAGCTCTGAGTTATACTGTAATTCACTGCAGGAGATTTATGAATATGATTTTCCTGTAAACTTCAGCATTTTTCTCTTTACCTGCAGTTGGCACAAAGCTGTGTACCCAGCACGGTTCCCACCCAGGCCACGACAGGCCCACGTTGGCACACGCGCGGTACACAGCCCCGTAAATCATGGCTGTGTGTTTACTTTTCTGATCAGCTACCACATCAAAACTTCGTAAGTGGCTACTCCTCATTTAAAGGTCTAGTAAAACTGCAATTACGATGGCAGTAAGATGCCTGGTTTCAAAAAGCACCTTATATAGTTTTACAGATGTGGTTGGGAACACTTGTGCGGTTGTGTTTACAAAAGCGAATGGCTTCATTAACAATGGGACCCCAAGACAAAGATGCAAGGTGGAGTTGTGATAACTACCTAGGCCTCAGATGCTTGTGAAGAAGAGAGACTGGAAGTCACTCTGTCGTGTCCGACTCTCTGTGACCCCCACGGACTGTAGCCCACCAGGCTCCTCTGTCCATGGAATTCTCCAGGCGAGAACACTGGAGTGGGTAGCTATTCCCTTCTCCAGGGGATCTTCCTGATCCAGAGATCGAACCTGGCTCTCCTGCTTTGCAGGCAGATTCTCTATCACCCGAGCCCCCAGGGAAGCCCCCTTTGAAGTTCCAATACTTGAATTTAACTTCTCAAGTCATGGCAATTCATTCTACTTCATTAAAAAAATTGAGGTGCATCTTCAATCGGCATAAGATACCAGTGAACTGGAGCATTTGGGGCAAAAACCTGGAGGATGCAAAAGGCGGAGGGTATTCTTTGAAAGTAAGGAGGTAATACATGAGGGCCAGCCTCAGAGCTGAACTGTTGGGCCAGTGGGGACGGCCATCTCTTCCCAGGTCACCAGGCGGACACTCAGGAGACGTGATCCTCTTGCTTTTCCCCTGTGACTTTGGGAAACAGGTCTGGCTGGGAGGGGACCTCTTCTCCTGTCCCTCCCTCCATCTACCAGGTGTTCAGCTCCAGATGATGGGGTCCCTCTTCACACATTCTGGGTGCGTATGGATGAGAGTGCCACTCTCCCCCCACGTGGATGCTGCTGGCCAAAACAGCCCATTTTCAAAGTGTATCTTTTGAAAAATAAAACCTCAGATTTGCTGTAAATTCAGGCCAGGGGAGAATCTAGCAGATGGGCAATGTTTAAGTTACAAACCTAAGGGAAGCTTTTGCATTTAAAAAAAAAAAAAAAAAAAAAAAAACCTCTTAAACTGAAGCTCTTAAAATAAAGAAAGATTTTCTGTTTTCCATAGTGACTCACTAAACCTTTATTTAGACAGTTGGTAAAAACACCACATCACATATTTCACATGTTGTTTTTTTTTTTTTTTTTCACTGCTGTAGCTTAAAAGAGTATCGTGCTTTTTCTTCTAGAGGGAAGCAGAAATCTACAGTAAGGCGTTTTTGCCTTTTTTTTTTAATGGAACCTCAATGTATTTGGAAATGGTGACTGTTCCCCGTCAGAGCCGTTTGCACAGCACCCTCTGGTGCACGCATTAAGGAGACGGATTAGGGCTGTTCTGGGGCTTTGTTCATTTGCTGTTCAACATTTCCCAGAGACGAATTTTAATGCTCATTCAAAAATACAACGAAAGCCTAATGATTTGGGATCCATCACCTTAGCATTCCGCAGTGTGTCTGCAGCCACTCTCGCCAGGCTGCAGGTTGGCTGGGAGACGGCAGAGGGATGCGGACGCCTGCAGCCAGGCAGGGAGGGTCCATCAGGGCCAGCGGCTGCAGACGAGAGCCCCAGGCCAGGGCCTGGAGAGGAGCTCGGGAGCCAGGCCAGGGCGCAGGGCCGTTACCGCACACACAGGACACTCCCTCGGCCTCAAGAGCAGTTGGCCTGAGAGTTACTTCTAGGCCTTCTTGAGAAAGATGAGACCAGGTGCCCCAGTGTGTGTTAGTGGGGGGTACGTACACATGTCTCATATATACACACTCAAACATATACACATGCACACACGCATATGCACACACGAACATGCATATATACTAACATACACACATAAACACATGCACACATACATACATATATACACATGCACACACATACCCTCACACATACATATACGCATGGGTGTGCACACATGCAGATGTGCATGGAGTGCACACACTCATACACACAGAGCACACCCTAGGCCTGGCAGGTCCAAGGCCAGGAGCAGAACCTCTCATGCCCCGCCCTCACACCCGGGCCACTCAGCCTCGCCAAGCACACCCTCAGGAAGCGACCCCCAGGGAAGACGCGCACCCTTCCCCGGCACGCGGGCGCTCACCTTGGAGGGGTCTCCACTGGCGCTCAGGCACTAGCTTTAGCCCTGAGACTGAGTTCCTTTTCCGGTCCTTCCTCCACCCACCTTGTGACCTTGTCTTCCCGACACCAACGGCAGCCCAGGGCAGCTCCAAAGCCCCTCTGAGCCCTCTCACCCCGTGGGGGCAGGGAGCTGCCCAAGCTGCCTCCAGGGAGATGGCTTTGCCCAGTGCTCTCTGGGCACTGGAAATGCGAGTCCCTGGCCTGCAGTTCTGCCCAGGCAACCACGGCCCAGCCACGGTCTTCCACCCTGGCCGGCCATCCAGGCCCCTGGTGCCCACACACCTGTGACTTCTGCCCCTCTTGTGTCAGAAGTTCCTGGATTTACACAGCCCTCGTGTTCACCGAGAGCCTAACATTTGCTGTCAAGAAAAGGAGCGCTATTTTGGTAAGGGACACACGCTCCCAGCCAGGCAGGGACAGTGTCCTGTCACCTCTACAGAGTCGCAGCAGGCGCACAGCAGCCTGTCATCGCGGCAGCCGGTGCCCGTCACAGGGCCCCGCTGCGGGGCAGGCGCAAGTCCGGGGTCCAGACATACCCAGCTCCCGCGACAGGCATGCTCTGGGCTAGGGCTGGGGCTGGCCCAGGGCAGGGGTGAGGCAAGGTCGGGGGCCAGAGTGCCCCTCTGACCTCCACAGCAGGATGGCTTGTGTTGGGGTGAGGGCTGGGGCCCTGAAGTATGCCTGGGGGCTGGGGTCCACCCCTGTCTCAGGGAGCCAGGGGCATCTGAGGCCAACTTGTCTCCAGGCAGGGCCACAGCACCCGGGCTCCCCTGCCCCACAGTGGGGTCCAGCGTGTTCACTCGTGGAAGTGCAGAGTCAGCGGTTACTCTTCCACATCCAACATGCCACACACAGTCCATCCCTGACCCCATCCAGGGCGCAAGACCCTGACACAGTCCATACTCACAGTTTGCGCACACCTCATTCCTGTGCACAATCCACACCCCACACGACTCATATTCACAAAGCCTCACACACGATTCACACTCACATGCACAACTCATCCTCAGATGCACACACTCACACTCAAGCATCCAAATGCCCAGGTGACAAAATCATTCAGACACCAGGGGACCGGGAGCCCCCGAGGGCAGGAGAGGTGTGTTTTCATCCATCCAGTGACAGTTTGTTGAGCACCTGGAGTTGTCCAGAGCTCACATGGAATCCAGCCTGCTGCCAGGAGCTAAGAGGACTCTGATGAAAACCCGAGTACTGCGCCCGAGCCAGGGATGGCTCTCAGCTCTGCAGGGTAGGTGCTACTGGCTTGCCCAGGACAAGCTGGTAACTATCTAGCCACATGAGGACTTGCTGAGGCCTGGGGATGCTCCTTCTGCTGGTTGGGCTGTAGTCGTCTTCCCTGATGTGGTCGTTGCAAGGGGCAGCCTCGATGCCAGGGCTGGGGGAGATGCCAGACACCGCTCTGCTTCTGCTTCCGTGTGATCGCTGACACCCTCTCGGCAGCACCAGCCTACTCTGGCCTCTGACTTCGGGGCGGTCATTTCTTAGAAAGCACCTGGAAAATAACAGCAAGGCAGCTGCCCGACACAGGCCCAGAGGAACCGCACTGTTTATTGGTCGTACTGATGAGGTCAAACTGCTCATTGCAAAATCTGAGATAATTAGACATCATCGCCTGATTGCATCCTTCCTCCTTCATGTAACATCTGGGATATCAAATTTTAAAAACCCAATAAAAATAGCACATGTTGTTCCCATGCCCCTGTTTTGCAAATACTGTACCTTTCTCTGCAAAGACACGGCAGTGGGAGAGAACAGGGTGTGGGGATTCAGTGTGGGGGCATCTCAGTGGGAAAAATGGGGACGTGTCCCCACCAGACGGAGGAGGAGGTGGGGCTGTGTGTGGCGAGCTCGGGGCCCAGGCGGAGCCTCTGCGCTTCCCCCGGCCCTTGGCCCCTGGGTGGATGGAGGGTGTGCCTTCTTCACCCTCCAGGTGTGGAGAGTCTGTGCTGTGCATGTACCGCAGGCCTCTCTGCAGGTGGCGGGCCCAGGGGAGGCTGCAAGCTGGTGCCCTGACCTGGGACCCTCCAGCCCACCCTTGCCCCCAGACAGCAGAGAAGGGTGCTGGTCACCCTGTGGGCTGAAGACCCTGCAAGGAGGTCTGCTGGCAACCCTGTGGTGCCAGGTGAGAAGTGGAGATGGGCATGAGGGCCCAGCGTGGGAGAGGCACTGAGTCTCACTGGGCCCCGGCTGGTCCTGGGTGGAGGGTCCAGCAAGCCGGCCTGTGGAGCCTGGGAAGGGGGTGTGGCCTGGTGCCCCTGCTCAAGCAGCACAATGATTTATGCCCAGTCCTGGCTCAGAGCCGGGCCTCTGGGACTCCCTGGTGGTCAGCCCGAATGACCAAACCAGAGCAGGCTTGTTACGGTCATCTCTTTACCACACGTAGCATAAACCACACGAGAGTGGGAGCCAGGCGTGGTAGGCAAGAAATAAACAAGGACCTAGAATCGCTGTCAAGGGTGGAGCTTCTGAGAGACACCCCCCAGCGCCCATCTCACACTGCCTCCCGCCGCACCTGGTCCCCAGATGGCTCTTTCTGACCTCAGCTGCTCCAGGCTGTGTTTCTGGAAGGCTCGGGTGGTAGTGCCGGTCCCAGGAGGCTGAGTCACCTGCCCCCATCCATGTCGGGTCTCACCCTCCATCTGGGCCACGAGGGGAACACCCAGGCCTCTCCCGCCCCAGGTCTGCAAATCCTTAAAGTGGGGGTGGCAGGCCCTCCTGAGGTGTGGGTACAGGGCAGGTCTTTGCATAATAAATGTTGGGCTGCACAATAGCGAACCATCGCCCCACTCTTCCCCACACGCCCTTGGGGAGACGCCTGAATCATGGTCCCGGCCACACGTCCTCTCCAGGTTGAGGGTGCTCAGCCGACACCTCACTTCACTCTCCTTTCTCCCTGGTCCTCTCGGTGAACCGAGGTCTCAACCTCAAGATGTGGGGAGGCTGCAGGGTCTCTCACGCACTGGGAACAGATCTGATTCCTGGGGTGAAGGGCGGGCGGTCCAGTTGTTTCCAGGAGGAATAAGGTGAGCGTTTCAGGACCAGCCCCTGTCTGGTGGACAAAGTCCACATTACCTGCTGAGCCCCGACTTCTGCTCTCACCCTCTCCTGCTCATGAACTATTTCTGTCTCCTGATGACTGACCACAGAAGGCGGTGGGGAAAGACGGAAGCGATGATGCTTATTAAACACTAATCCTAACATTCAAACAATGGTAGTCTTCCTATCATGACAAATGTTGGCAAATTTGCTTTTCTCTGACCTTGACTTGTCCTTGTAGAACTTGACCCTGCTCACTGGACCATCTCTGCTCATCACTGTTCACACCGAGTTACATTTCTCAAGAGCTGGCAGTCCTGTCAGCCTCACTCAGCTGGGAACCTAGTGCAAACCCCCTGGCAATGCCTTTTTGAGAGTCTGACCATTGAGCTCGCTTTGAACACCACATGCTCACTCTGATAGAATCTCCACTGGCAAATCCCTCCTTCAGGTAAGACCTTCCACCCACTGCTTTTGGGCAAGTGCAGGGCGACTTCTCTCCTTTGACTGGACGCCACTGAATGCTAGGAGGGTACGTGCATGCTGCTTCAGACTCTTTGTGACCCTATGGACTGTAGCCCTCCAGATTCCTGTCTCCATGGGATTCTCCAGGCGAGAATACTGGAGTGGGTTGCCTTCCTTCTCCAGGGGACCTTCCTGACCCAGCACCTCCTGCACTGCAGGCAGGTTCTTTACCCACTGAGCCACCTGGGAAGCCCCCTAAGAGGGTAGAGAAGATAAAGAAAAATCTGAAAAGGGGTTGCAGGGGTGGGGGACAGGGGTTTGGGGAGACAGGGAGAGGTTGGTAAGAGTTCAGACTTTCAGCTGTAAATGAATAAGTTCTGAGGGTCTAAAGTACAGCATGGTGACTAGAGTGATAACGCTGTGTTGTATAATTGAAATTAGTTATGAGGGTGGAACTTAAATGATCTCACATAAAGACACACTTGGACGGTAGCGATGTGTTAATTAACTTGATCGGGGGACTCCTTTCACACTGTGCACACACATCAAAGCATCCCTGTGTAGACGTTCACTATCTCACACATCTATTTGTCAATTACACCTCAATAAAGCTGGGGAGACAGGTGGAAGAGAAGACCACAAAAATACTGAGAGACAATTGAATTTAGTTTTTCTTTTTCTTTTTCCAATTGTTGATTTTAAAATCAACAACAGAGTACAGATACAATTTTTGGTAAATAAAAGGTATATTTAACTCCATTTTATGGCCACCTATAATTCAGAAGAAAAGAGGAAAGGGCAGAAAGAAAGTTGGATGAAAGTTATGAATGTGTTGGGACATCAAGGGAAGAAGGTGGAGGGGAGAGAAAAAAGAGAGACAGATCCAGGGAGCAAAGTAGGAAAGAAGAGGACAGGCACAGGATTAAAAAAAGAAATCAAGGCACGGAAGAAGTAAAAAGACTGTCAGGAAATAAAATGATGTGTGGATGCATATGTACTCAGCCGTGTCCGACTCTTTGTGACCCATGGACTGTACTGTCCATGGAATCTCCCAGGCCAGAATACTGGAGTGGCTTGCCTTTCCCTTCTCCAGGGGATTTTCCCAACCCAGGGATTGAACCCAAGACTCCTGCACAGCATTCGGGTTCTCTACCACTGAGCCGGTGGAGTTTGCTCCAAAATAACTCACCTGGACGGTGGAGGGGAGGGGTCGTTGGAAGCAGAGGCAGCCTAGGGGGCCCTGGCTATTTGGGGAACTTGATGATGGGTACCTGCGGGGAGGGGGACTCAGGACACTGTTCTGTCAACTTGTAGGTTTCAAAATTCTCCATGAAGATGGAAAAGATTATCCAGTCTTTGGAAGTTAGGGAGCAGCCTACAAAAGAACACCCTCGCCTCTGACAGCAACGGCTGCGTTCGGAGGTTTCCAGGCCCTGACTCAGGTCTGACAACCTGCTAGAGGGGCCTGTAGGACTTACTGAGGCCCCTGTACACACAGGGACGGTGTGTTACAGTGAAAGGAAGTGGCTGAAAATCAGCCCAGGGCAGAGACACCCAGGGTGCAGCGGAGACCTGCGGAGTCGGAGGCTGCTCCCTGGCAGGGCCAGTGACAACCACGGGGGCTCACAGAGGCCCGGTGTCCAGGCCTTCATGGGGCTTGACCCCATGGACACTCGGCTGCTCTGAGCCTCCTGCCCTCTGGAGGTCAAGTGGATCCCATGTGTGTGAATCCCCCACAGCAAATCAAGACGCTAGGCTGTCTGCTTTCCGAAGGGATAAAAACTCCCCAGATCGCTTCTTGGAGAGGTCATCCTCTTTCCACTCACCCGGGCCGGTCTGTCCTGAATCACGGTGTTGCAGCTCCCACAGATGATGGTTCTCTGATTTTGGGGGGGCCCTGGTATGGCACCATGGGGGACATTGTTCAGTCATCTCAGCAGGGGCGGGCCTGAGTGGAGCAGCCACCGGGCACCAGAGCAGGGCACCTTCCCCCCAGAGACTTCTGAGCCAGGCCTGGAGGCAGGACTGACGTCCTGGGCAACTCCCCTCCCATATCCACACTACTCTGCAGTGATGCTCCGAGGACCACGTGCCCCAGGGTGGATGGACTCTGGCTGCTGCAACATGGCTCAATGGCCGCCGCCCGGACCNGGATGAAAGTTATGAATGTGTTGGGACATCAAGGGAAGAAGGTGGAGGGGAGAGAAAAAAGAGAGACAGATCCAGAGAGCAAAGTAGGAAAGAAGAGGACAGGCACAGGATTAAAAAAAGAAATCAAGGCACGGAAGAAGTAAAAAGACTGTCAGGAAATAAAATGATGTGTGGATGCATATGTACTCAGCCGTGTCCGACTCTTTGTGACCCATGGACTGTACTGTCCATGGAATCTCCCAGGCCAGAATACTGGAGTGGCTTGCCTTTCCCTTCTCCAGGGGATTTTCCCAACCCAGGGATTGAACCCAAGACTCCTGCACAGCATTCGGGTTCTCTACCACTGAGCCGGTGGAGTTTGCTCCAAAATAACTCACCTGGACGGTGGAGGGGAGGGGTCGTTGGAAGCAGAGGCAGCCTAGGGGGCCCTGGCTATTTGGGGAACTTGATGATGGGTACCTGCGGGGAGGGGGACTCAGGACACTGTTCTGTCAACTTGTAGGTTTCAAAATTCTCCATGAAGATGGAAAAGATTATCCAGTCTTTGGAAGTTAGGGAGCAGCCTACAAAAGAACACCCTCGCCTCTGACAGCAACGGCTGCGTTCGGAGGTTTCCAGGCCCTGACTCAGGTCTGACAACCTGCTAGAGGGGCCTGTAGGACTTACTGAGGCCCCTGTACACACAGGGACGGTGTGTTACAGTGAAAGGAAGTGGCTGAAAATCAGCCCAGGGCAGAGACACCCAGGGTGCAGCGGAGACCTGCGGAGTCGGAGGCTGCTCCCTGGCAGGGCCAGTGACAACCACGGGGGCTCACAGAGGCCCGGTGTCCAGGCCTTCATGGGGCTTGACCCCATGGACACTCGGCTGCTCTGAGCCTCCTGCCCTCTGGAGGTCAAGTGGATCCCATGTGTGTGAATCCCCCACAGCAAATCAAGACGCTAGGCTGTCTGCTTTCCGAAGGGATAAAAACTCCCCAGATCGCTTCTTGGAGAGGTCATCCTCTTTCCACTCACCCGGGCCGGTCTGTCCTGAATCACGGTGTTGCAGCTCCCACAGATGATGGTTCTCTGATTTTGGGGGGGCCCTGGTATGGCACCATGGGGGACATTGTTCAGTCATCTCAGCAGGGGCGGGCCTGAGTGGAGCAGCCACCGGGCACCAGAGCAGGGCACCTTCCCCCCAGAGACTTCTGAGCCAGGCCTGGAGGCAGGACTGACGTCCTGGGCAACTCCCCTCCCATATCCACACTACTCTGCAGTGATGCTCCGAGGACCACGTGCCCCAGGGTGGATGGACTCTGGCTGCTGCAACATGGCTCAATGGCCGCCGCCCGGACCTTCCTTGCACAGGGGAGGAGCCTGTCATGGCCGAGGGAGATGCTTTCCCACATCATGCTGGAACCCCTGAGTGGGCCTGTGTCAGAGACGACTTCCAGTCCTATGGGAGCTGACCTGACAGTCTGGAAAGCCGGAGGACAGGTGGGCGGCCCTTGGGACCCTCCCCGTGGACTCTGCTTAACTGAGATGCCCCTCTGCCTGCAGACCCAGCCTGGCCCCGGCCACCCCACGGCCCCCTCAGTCCCACTTCCCAGCACTGAGCTTCCTCCTGGGCAGCTGGAAGCACCTCCATGGTCGTCACCCTGCCCAGCTCCTCAGCCCAAGGCACAGGCCTCCAAGGAGGAAGCGGTGCCCATGGAGAGAGCAAGATGGCCGGGCCATAGCTAGACCGTCCAGGGCGCGCCTCCCAGTGCCGAGTTTGGAACAGTGACCTTTGATGGGGCAGCTGGGGGTGAAGCAGCTGGGCAGGTCTGGGTGGCCCAATGGGCCTGGTGGGTCCCCAGCAGCACCTTCCAGGGCAAACCAGCAACGTGTCCCCCGTGGATAACTCACCCAGTGACAAGGATGCCCACCGCATGCCTTTCCTCACAGGGTTGTGGGCAACTGTTCTTTAAGGAGTCTATCTTCTTCTTTACTCTGCTGTCTGCTGCAGAAGCAGGGTGGACAGTGATTTGTGGTGTGGGTGGGGATACACCAGGGCCACCAGCTTTAAATACACTCGGCTCCCAGGGGTAGAAGAGGGACTGGTGAGATGACCCCCCACAAGCCTGTCGATTCTGCACAGTCGAGGATGGGGCGAGGAGGCCACAAAATATGGGGCTCACCCTCCTGCCCTCCAGGAGCAGCTGGTCACTCTGTTCCCCAGCCTTGGAGGCTGTGGATGATGCTCCTTCCGTGGCTCAGAACCTGGGGGCCCGAGGGCAGTAGGCCCCCTCTGCTCTGGCGCCTTCGGAATAGTCCTCAGGGTCTCACTCTGTAGACCCCGACAAGCAGGAAGTAGTACTTGGGTTTTTTTTTCCCCCTCTGCATTAAATGTATAGAAACAATGTTTTGCGGGTTTATTTTATATGTTTAATTACCGCATGCGTTAGCTTTACCTTGAAATAGAATATTCCATGGTAACTGCTATGAGGAGCTTAAAGCTGTTGGAGGCCAGCGAAATGTGACTGTAGCAAAGTCCAGAAATAACTCTAAGATGGAGAATAAACTGCATTGAAGCCACACTCTGAAGGAGCGCAGATGGTAATATATAAGCCACTGAAGTAAAGTTCAAGTGGTGTGTAAATGTCACGGGTCGGGGATATTAAAATGCCACATTACGGCGTGCGCGGGGTGGGCGGGGCTCGGCGTGATTAAGTCCCGGGAGGCAGCGGCGGGCACTTCGAGGGATGTTCACGTGGGCTGCGGGCGCGCCTCACCCGGCCGGCTCGCCATCCAGGGGCGCGGTGGCCAGGGCCTCCGCTGGCCGGGAGACGCCATCGGGAACAAACGCCCCTCCTTCAGATCTTCTCCGGTGTCGGGAGGCCAGCTGGACCCTGCCGCTCCCGCCTTGGTGAACCGGATCCCATTCCCATCCCATTCCCGGACGGGTGCCCTCCCACCCACCCCCCAAGCCAACCAGTTGGCTGTTTCTCGAGCCCCTAGTTCATTATTTTTGTATAAATAGAGCTAATTCACTCTCCTTTAATCCGACAAGCGTTTAGGGAGTACCTGCTATCCGGGGGCTGCGTTTGGTCATTGTCACCTAATTATTTCCCAGTGGAAAGTCAGCAATGAGGATGGAAACCAGGCTTGCTGGGTTGCAATAGGAAGCTTCTGGCTTCCACGCGTATAAATCAAGGCCTTGGCGATTGCTGGGACACGTCAATGGCCAAAAGCACCCAGCGTTGTGTGCGAGGTTCGATTGGCCTGTTTGGTTGGGGGGGCGGGGTGTGCAGATAAACGGGCACTGGAATACAGCGACCCCAGCTGCCGGATGAAGGGACAGGCACTGTCCCGTGAGCACGTCCACTGAGGCCGGAGAAACCAGGGCGGAGGCCTTCTACCCAAGAGAAGGTGAAGAGCAGCCAGCCTGGTGGGAGATGCCTAACAGGAGTGTTCACACAAGACTCCGTCCCCTCCCATGACCCCCGTGCCCAGCAAGCCCTCAGAGGAGCACTGCAGCAGGCATATTCATCCCCACCCCGGCCCTGCTCGTCCAGGAAGAGCCCCCAGGAGGGAGCACGCTTCCCCAGGAGACGCCCAGCTCTGTGCCCCAGAGCTCAGAGGGGAGGTTTGCTGGGACGTCGGGCTGAGGTCAGACGATTCTGGGTTTCGTCTTCACCGGCGTCGAAGGTTCCCAAGCCATCCCAGCCAGCCAGGCAGGGGCACAGCTCTCAGAACTCTGCCCACCTGGCTGTCTTGGTTGTGGGAATTCACTGGCGGTTGTGACGATATGCTTGATCATTAGGGTTCGTTTTTTATCATTTTCAATCAGGCTTCAGCACTATGAGAAATCTGTGAAAAATAGGAGAGCTCCTTTGTTGCAAATAAAGGAATTATTTCTAGGAATGGCTCGCCCTGAGCTACTCCACCATTAATGCAGGGACCCTCCTTCCCTGGCCCCCGGGGCCTCACTCAGCTGGGGGCTGGAGCCCCACTTTATGTAACGAGGCTGAACTGCCACTGCCTATGTTATTGATCAGCAGAGCCCCTCGGCCACCAAACCGGTGGAGAAGCCCACAGGCTTGTGTCTGAGGGTTTGATTTTTCCACCTGGGCCCCACATTTCCCAGGGAAAGTGGAGAAAATCTTTGGGGACGCTGGGTGAAGAGCCTACTGCAGCCAGTGGGGGACATGATTCGCTTTTGATGGTTCTGCCAGGCCTCAGGGCCCGTGTAACAAGGAAAACAGCCCATCATGTCCCACAGCACCTGCTGAGCTTGCCCGACCCCTGCGGCCCCTCCTCGAGCAGAGGCAGGGGTCTGAGCTGCTCTGGGCTTCCCAGCAACCAGGGGACACAGCACCAGGACCACGCCAAGCTGCTTGCCAACTGACACCGGTTCAGAAGCGGTGCCGTTCTGGCAAAACCAGTGACAAATAGACATCTTGCTAGTCGGAACCTGAATATTACTGCAGGCGTGCACTGACGTCAGCAATAAACAATAATAAGATTGCAAACTACTGCTCTTTATAATAAAATTATGCTCCCTTTGACATATTATAAATCTAATAGCTATTACATCAGCACCATAACTATATATCATGTTTATCTTTTAAATACACAGAGGGTATTACATGGCTCAACCGAAATGACCAGATTTATTGTTACTGGGTGGTCACAGCCCTTATTACGTCACAGGTGAATAACCGGTAAGAACAGAAGGGAGACACAGCTGCAGGGGCTTTCTGTCCCGAGGCTTTGGGGCAGGGAGGGGCCCGAGGGTGGCAGCGGCTGCTGAGTCCAGAGAACTGCTGGGTACTACATGGAGGTGTGTACACCAGCTCCTGAGGTCTCGATGCAAAATTAACGTCTAGGTAATCGGTTGGTTCCCAAATGGCCTTTATAAGTCATCTCCTCCCTTCCTAGGAAGCAGTGATTTCAGCAGCCTTGGGGAAGCCTCAACCCTCCCATCAACACAGAGATGGTCTCTCCACCCAAGCTGGTGCCCACGTTTTTGTTTCCAGCATTTTCTTAAAATCAAGGGCCCAAAGCCTATGGAGACAAGGGCTGAGGACCAGACTTCTGATTGAACGATGATGANTCTCCTTTAATCCGACAAGCGTTTAGGGAGTACCTGCTATCCGGGGGCTGCGTTTGGTCATTGTCACCTAATTATTTCCCAGTGGAAAGTCAGCAATGAGGATGGAAACCAGGCTTGCTGGGTTGCAATAGGAAGCTTCTGGCTTCCACGCGTATAAATCAAGGCCTTGGCGATTGCTGGGACACGTCAATGGCCAAAAGCACCCAGCGTTGTGTGCGAGGTTCGATTGGCCTGTTTGGTTGGGGGGGCGGGGTGTGCAGATAAACGGGCACTGGAATACAGCGACCCCAGCTGCCGGATGAAGGGACAGGCACTGTCCCGTGAGCACGTCCACTGAGGCCGGAGAAACCAGGGCGGAGGCCTTCTACCCAAGAGAAGGTGAAGAGCAGCCAGCCTGGTGGGAGATGCCTAACAGGAGTGTTCACACAAGACTCCGTCCCCTCCCATGACCCCCGTGCCCAGCAAGCCCTCAGAGGAGCACTGCAGCAGGCATATTCATCCCCACCCCGGCCCTGCTCGTCCAGGAAGAGCCCCCAGGAGGGAGCACGCTTCCCCAGGAGACGCCCAGCTCTGTGCCCCAGAGCTCAGAGGGGAGGTTTGCTGGGACGTCGGGCTGAGGTCAGACGATTCTGGGTTTCGTCTTCACCGGCGTCGAAGGTTCCCAAGCCATCCCAGCCAGCCAGGCAGGGGCACAGCTCTCAGAACTCTGCCCACCTGGCTGTCTTGGTTGTGGGAATTCACTGGCGGTTGTGACGATATGCTTGATCATTAGGGTTCGTTTTTTATCATTTTCAATCAGGCTTCAGCACTATGAGAAATCTGTGAAAAATAGGAGAGCTCCTTTGTTGCAAATAAAGGAATTATTTCTAGGAATGGCTCGCCCTGAGCTACTCCACCATTAATGCAGGGACCCTCCTTCCCTGGCCCCCGGGGCCTCACTCAGCTGGGGGCTGGAGCCCCACTTTATGTAACGAGGCTGAACTGCCACTGCCTATGTTATTGATCAGCAGAGCCCCTCGGCCACCAAACCGGTGGAGAAGCCCACAGGCTTGTGTCTGAGGGTTTGATTTTTCCACCTGGGCCCCACATTTCCCAGGGAAAGTGGAGAAAATCTTTGGGGACGCTGGGTGAAGAGCCTACTGCAGCCAGTGGGGGACATGATTCGCTTTTGATGGTTCTGCCAGGCCTCAGGGCCCGTGTAACAAGGAAAACAGCCCATCATGTCCCACAGCACCTGCTGAGCTTGCCCGACCCCTGCGGCCCCTCCTCGAGCAGAGGCAGGGGTCTGAGCTGCTCTGGGCTTCCCAGCAACCAGGGGACACAGCACCAGGACCACGCCAAGCTGCTTGCCAACTGACACCGGTTCAGAAGCGGTGCCGTTCTGGCAAAACCAGTGACAAATAGACATCTTGCTAGTCGGAACCTGAATATTACTGCAGGCGTGCACTGACGTCAGCAATAAACAATAATAAGATTGCAAACTACTGCTCTTTATAATAAAATTATGCTCCCTTTGACATATTATAAATCTAATAGCTATTACATCAGCACCATAACTATATATCATGTTTATCTTTTAAATACACAGAGGGTATTACATGGCTCAACCGAAATGACCAGATTTATTGTTACTGGGTGGTCACAGCCCTTATTACGTCACAGGTGAATAACCGGTAAGAACAGAAGGGAGACACAGCTGCAGGGGCTTTCTGTCCCGAGGCTTTGGGGCAGGGAGGGGCCCGAGGGTGGCAGCGGCTGCTGAGTCCAGAGAACTGCTGGGTACTACATGGAGGTGTGTACACCAGCTCCTGAGGTCTCGATGCAAAATTAACGTCTAGGTAATCGGTTGGTTCCCAAATGGCCTTTATAAGTCATCTCCTCCCTTCCTAGGAAGCAGTGATTTCAGCAGCCTTGGGGAAGCCTCAACCCTCCCATCAACACAGAGATGGTCTCTCCACCCAAGCTGGTGCCCACGTTTTTGTTTCCAGCATTTTCTTAAAATCAAGGGCCCAAAGCCTATGGAGACAAGGGCTGAGGACCAGACTTCTGATTGAACGATGATGAACAAGCATGTGGACATCAGTTTATATCATGAGAGGAGCCCAAGTGCTCACAGAGTCATCCCTCTTCCCCAGATGCAGACGAGGGGACTCGGGGAGGAGGGGCGCCCAGCTCCCAGGAGGAAAGGCAAAGCTCAGAGACATGGAGAAACCACTCAAGGCCCCCCTGGAGCGGGACACTCAGGGAAGGCTCTTGGTGTCAGTGCAAGCCTGGCCTGCCTTGGGCACTGAGACGAAGCCACCCAGGCAGAGGCCCCTCCCAGTAGATGCCCGGGACGGGTGATGCCTCCAGCAAGGCATGCTGGCAGAAGCAAGGGGCTGGAGGAGACACCAGGTCACGCTGGGTTTGTCAGCAGGGTCCCCTTCGTGTCCCAGGGGCACTGGGGACAGGTAAGCTGTCCTGGTCTATGATCCCCGGAGGGTGGGCGTGACTTGTGTGCAGAACCAAGTTCCTCTCACCTCAGCTGAGGTCGAGTCACCTGTGACCCCCATGGGGTCCCCAACCCCAAAGCCTCAGACAAGAGGCCTCACGGGCAGGGGAGGGGTTGCAGCCGTCGGGGGGCCGTCTGCTCTAATGGGAAAACTGCCTTGTGCCGACACCCCGAGACTGTGGAGCCCACAGAGTGAGGCTTCAGGTTTGGCACTTGGTCCAGAACCTTCTTGATGAAAAAAGGTTGTCTTCATTAAGAGCATTAATATTCATGCGGCATGGTAATTTTGACACAGAAAAGGTCTCCGTAACCTTTTCTTGTGTGAGAATTTTTTACTTCTCAAGGAAATTACAGTCCAGCAATGACTTAATTAATGCTGGGTTTCTTGGGCAGGTTTGAGGAGCTGTCAGTTTGGGCTCGCCGATCTGTCAACGGGAGCGCAGGGCTGGGGCTGGCGGTGAGGGAGGGGACCGCCACCCCAGGGGCCTCCAAGCTGGGGGGAGGCGCTGGCCCACATTCGTGCTAATTTAGCCACCGGCTCTCCCTAATGCTGGGTCATTTGTTATTGGGATGGAGGGCACAGCTTGAATTAATAATCCATTTCTCACCCCCACGTATTTATTCTTTTGATTAGAATGATTCCGCTCCTAATCTGTTTGGCTCTAAGTCTGGGTGAAGAGTTGCGAGATGGGTGGCCAGGGGCCCAGGAGGGAGCGGCCCACCAGCAGCCTTTAAGGGAACGAAGGCTTGAAACCATCCTACTCTTTGAAAAATAAGCTTTCTCCCAGGAAAAGAGGCTGCAATCCTAGGAGAACTGGGGTGCTCACAGCCAAGGTCACCTTCCAGGGCCGAGCTGGCCGTTCCTCCCAGGACAACCCGACGGGGAGGCAGGCTGAGTGGCACTGGGACCCTGCCCAGGGCACGTGCGCAGTGGCCAGCACCTGCTCTCTGTCCAGTGGGGCCCCCGAGTCCCGGCCGGGCACCTCTCCTGCCCTAGTGGCTGCCAGCCCCGGCCTCCTGCTGTTGTTTCCTGGGCCCCGGTGTGGACTTTGAGACACTTAGAGGGGGGCGTCTAGAGAGAAGGACTCCCTATCGGGAACTAGCATACCCCAGCTCGGCTCACCCCAGAGCTGACTCTCATAAAGCAAGGGGGCGGGGAAGCTGACCGGCCCCTGGATGGCCGTAAATCCTCGCGCGCACGCGCTTCTCTCCAGCCGGAAGGACAGCCAGCCCCTGCGTGCCGCGCCAACGCGGGTTTAATTCCCTGAACGCTGGCCCTGCGGGCGCATTCTTCTGCGTCAGCCCCCGGGTGGAAACGCCGAAGGTGAAGCCACCCCGGAGCCCCAGGAGCCAGAGACAGCAGGCTGTCCAGTGTCATAGCTAAGCAGAAGCTTCCGGAACGCCGGGGGCCAGGGCCTGCCTCCGCACGCAAGTCAGGAGGGAATGATGTTTGCGGTTCGCACCGTCCAAGGCAGAGGAGCAGGAGTGAAGGGTCAGCCTCCAGCCGCAGAGAACCAGTCACGAGAGTTTCCAACGTGGGGACGCATTGCCGAGTCCGCGGCACATAATTTAGAGGCAGCCCCGAGTTCCTCTCTGCGTTCGTGAACATAAACCCAGGACACCAAAGGAATCAGNCATGCGGCATGGTAATTTTGACACAGAAAAGGTCTCCGTAACCTTTTCTTGTGTGAGAATTTTTTACTTCTCAAGGAAATTACAGTCCAGCAATGACTTAATTAATGCTGGGTTTCTTGGGCAGGTTTGAGGAGCTGTCAGTTTGGGCTCGCCGATCTGTCAACGGGAGCGCAGGGCTGGGGCTGGCGGTGAGGGAGGGGACCGCCACCCCAGGGGCCTCCAAGCTGGGGGGAGGCGCTGGCCCACATTCGTGCTAATTTAGCCACCGGCTCTCCCTAATGCTGGGTCATTTGTTATTGGGATGGAGGGCACAGCTTGAATTAATAATCCATTTCTCACCCCCACGTATTTATTCTTTTGATTAGAATGATTCCGCTCCTAATCTGTTTGGCTCTAAGTCTGGGTGAAGAGTTGCGAGATGGGTGGCCAGGGGCCCAGGAGGGAGCGGCCCACCAGCAGCCTTTAAGGGAACGAAGGCTTGAAACCATCCTACTCTTTGAAAAATAAGCTTTCTCCCAGGAAAAGAGGCTGCAATCCTAGGAGAACTGGGGTGCTCACAGCCAAGGTCACCTTCCAGGGCCGAGCTGGCCGTTCCTCCCAGGACAACCCGACGGGGAGGCAGGCTGAGTGGCACTGGGACCCTGCCCAGGGCACGTGCGCAGTGGCCAGCACCTGCTCTCTGTCCAGTGGGGCCCCCGAGTCCCGGCCGGGCACCTCTCCTGCCCTAGTGGCTGCCAGCCCCGGCCTCCTGCTGTTGTTTCCTGGGCCCCGGTGTGGACTTTGAGACACTTAGAGGGGGGCGTCTAGAGAGAAGGACTCCCTATCGGGAACTAGCATACCCCAGCTCGGCTCACCCCAGAGCTGACTCTCATAAAGCAAGGGGGCGGGGAAGCTGACCGGCCCCTGGATGGCCGTAAATCCTCGCGCGCACGCGCTTCTCTCCAGCCGGAAGGACAGCCAGCCCCTGCGTGCCGCGCCAACGCGGGTTTAATTCCCTGAACGCTGGCCCTGCGGGCGCATTCTTCTGCGTCAGCCCCCGGGTGGAAACGCCGAAGGTGAAGCCACCCCGGAGCCCCAGGAGCCAGAGACAGCAGGCTGTCCAGTGTCATAGCTAAGCAGAAGCTTCCGGAACGCCGGGGGCCAGGGCCTGCCTCCGCACGCAAGTCAGGAGGGAATGATGTTTGCGGTTCGCACCGTCCAAGGCAGAGGAGCAGGAGTGAAGGGTCAGCCTCCAGCCGCAGAGAACCAGTCACGAGAGTTTCCAACGTGGGGACGCATTGCCGAGTCCGCGGCACATAATTTAGAGGCAGCCCCGAGTTCCTCTCTGCGTTCGCGAACATAAACCCAGGACACCAAAGGAATCAGCGCCCGGCGGGGTGGGGGGGCAGCAGCATTTCAGAGGCCTGTGCGCTGCCCCTGTGGGGGTCTCTTCTGGATCGAAACTGATGGAGAGAGGAGGGGAGGGGGTGGGGGCTCGTGCCCTGCTCAGCCCCCAGTGGGGGTCAGTGGTGGAGCCTACAGATGGGCACCAGAGCGCAGTTGGCCTCTGGGGGCCACCCCCAAGCTCCTGAGAGGTGTGGAGGCAGCCCAATGCAAGTGGGAATGCTGGCTTTTCAAGGCCTCGCTGCATCCCAAACTTACGTTTTCACAACTGTGATGAAGAACCTTACCAGGAGGAAGGAAAGGCCCCTGCCTATCCACCTGTACTAAATTCTCCAGTGAACAAAGTGCCGTGCCGAGTCAGGTGAACTCTGACGGCTGCCCAGTGGCTCCGGCCCGGAATCCTGTCTCCAAGGGCGGAGGTTAAATAATGCATCCTGTGTTTTTAATATCGTTAGGGAACCAAACAGAATAAATATTTCTCACCCTAGAGACCAACACAGAACACGCTGCCCCTCGTCCAAGGCGGGAGGAGGGACTGGGAGCTGGAGGTGACATGGGAGATTCCAGGCCTGGAGTCGTGGAGGTCCCATGAGGTCTCGGGGACCCTCAGGGAGGGCTCAGCGGGGACGAGTCTGTAAATCGAAACACGCACAGCTTGTGCGAGGAAATCAGAGAACTCAGCCTCCAGGGAGAGACATCAGGGGACCATCAGCCTGGCTTCCAAGTCCCGTGTTTCCTGGTTTGGGATAGTGAAAGTGAAAGTGTTGGTTGCTTCAGTTTTGTACAGTTATTTGTGACCCCATTGACTGTAGCCCGCCAGGCTCCTCTGTCTGCAGGATTCTCTAGACAAGAATATTGGAGTGGGTGGCCATGCCCTCCTCCAGAGCGTCTTCCTGACCCAGGGATCGAACCTGGGTCTCCTGCATTGCAGGCAGATTCTTTACTGCTTGAGATACCAGGGAATTCAGGTCTATGATAAGGCTACAGTAAATTCCTACCCTCTCTGGAAAACACCTCCCAATCTTCCCTTCCACCCCCTGGTGCTTCAGACATTTATGAAGAACCAACCAAGTGCTAGCACCAGCGTCACCTGAAGAGCAGCATCAGAATCCCACTGTTCTCACCCTCTCCTCTCTTTGCAGAAGCCAGACTGAGGTTTCGGCCCTGAGGCCCTCGGGGCCCCTTGATCCTGGGTTGGGGGTGTCTGTCATCATGACAGGGTTGTTCAAAATGGAACTTCCCTTTCCTCTGTCTCTAAATAAGGGGAGAGCACGGCAACCCCGGACACGTGATGGAGGTCACATCAGCCTCTCTACCATCGTCACCACACCACTGACCCCTCACCAGCTGGTCCAGGACCTGGCCTCAGTCCCTGGACACTTGCAGAGCTGACTCTGGCTGTACATGAATGAACACACCCCGCACAAGCAAAGCCGCCTGTGGCTCCTGTCGCTGGAGGAGTAGAGTGAGAGAAAAGAAATCTCCACCGAATCAGGAGGCTTTGTGCGTGGGGGGCTGAGAGCTGAGGTCCCAGGGGTCAAGTCAAGTGAAACCGTGTGCTATGTGTGAACCCCCCGGTGGCATGTTTGAACTGTGGGGGGTGGGAGCTCGTGGTCAGTTCCCAGGCTGAGGCTGGCTGGGAAGGGGTCAGGGTCCACTGAGGGATGAGCAAACAGTGGGCAAGTAGCAATGACTCTGAAGCAGGGAAACCCCCTAGCTGTGGGCAGGGACCACCGTGGGCGGCAGGCAAGGAACCACCCCACCACTTGCTTCCACACTGTGGGGTACATGCTGCACCTTGCCAATATCACATCCTTATTGACTAAGGAAACTGGTTGTGTTCAGGTATCAGGCACAGATCTCTTGATTCCAAGGAAGTTGGTTCCTTCCCTCAGCCCCAAGGAGAGGATTACAGTTCATCTGTATCTGTGTAACTCGGTGATATATTTCTCAGTGTTGGGTCTAGAAGCAGGCACTGGACCTGGTATTAACCAGTGGGTCAGGCAGAGACATCTTCCAGAAAAAAGTTTCCTTATCAGATAAAATGACGGGGGTCCCTGAAGAACATGCCCCCTTCTCTGTGGCCTGTCTTACCGTGTGGCTGTGATGTTTGGAGCCACAGCAGCCATTCTGAGGTCCTGAGATGATCATTGTGAAGCTATAACGTGGCGAGCATGTCACAGACACACAAAAGGCGCACGGCCAAACAGCTGCAACTGCCTAACCCACTGCTTGATCCCTCTCAACAGGTGCTGCATCCCATTCCAGGCAGAGCCCTGGGAGGGAGGTGATGAGAAACGGCCAGAGGACTTCAGAGGTGGAGTTGGCCATGAGAGCATGTCATGTAACCTGTGATAGGACGGGAGAGGGAGGGCCTGCTCAGGGCTGCAGAGTCACATGCGCTGGGCTTCTAGCGCCTGGTGGAAATGGGCAGCCTGGGGCCCGCGGCACCGTTGGTCCAGGGGAGTCTGACACCGTGGGTGGCTGTGTCTGGGCAGCACTGCCAGGGTCCTGGAGCAGCAGTGGGAGCTGGCTGGGACACAGAGCAGCCTGGAAGCTGGGGGACAAAGCGAGCTAGGCTGGGGGCTCCCGAGGCGAGACTGGGGACCCAGGATGAAGTCCTGAGGACCTGCAGGCTCGTGTGGTGGCAGGAGGTGGCCCTTGGGGTGCAGTCCTGGGAGAGCCAGTGCCCCCGCCCGCACCCCCAGGGCAGTCAGAGGGCGGCTGAGCGGGGGCACCGGGGGATCACCACCAGGCTGTACGCAGGGGCAGCAGAGGGACCTATGGGCACGTGAAGCACCTGGTCTTCCGGCCCCTCCTCCGCCCCGCACCCGTGCAGGACACTGAGGCCGTTACGGGGCCGAATCGGGCCTCTGCTGCCACCGTCAGAGCACGCGGAAGGAGTTCCGCGTACTTCCCACTCTGTGGGACTTCGTTTTTGTCTTTCTGAGGCGCACGAAACGCCCCTATGTCCAGAGCAGAGAAGCCAGCGGAGACTGAAGTCGCCAGAGGCCCCCTGGAGCCTGACCCACTTTATTTCAGAGGCCCCTCCAGTTTCGCCCATGGCTCGTGTGACCACGGGGCGAGCTCACGCTCGTCCGCAGACCGGGCCGGGGGCCAGGGGCCGGAAAGGACGCGGCGGTGGTACCCACACGGGTCACCAGCCCCAGGGCCCGGAGCACCTCGGCCTCAACCCAGCGCTGAGCATGCCTCGCTTACACAACCCGCCGCAGACAGAAATGTTCCTGCAACCACACTCGTAATTCCCCTGTTGTGTCATAACTGCGGGGTTGTACTTCATAGCGGGGACATCTTAGTCTAGAAATATGAAAATATCCTGCGTGTAAACGCTGTTTTTGTTTTCAAAACACTTCCTGATGCTCGCTCTTATTTCAGAACATTTTCTAGGAAGGCGGAGCTCCACGCACCCGCAGGCAGGCCCGTGGGCAGAAAGGGGACATGTGGCCGAGGTGGGTGAGGGGTCTCAGGCTGGGCATCGCCAAAGCCCACGGCCCCCAGCCCCCAGATGGGCTCCGGACCCCTCTGTGTCCCGTGGCTGGCAGGAGCCCTTGGCCTGGAGACCCCCGAAGGAGGGCGGACAGCCTTGGGTCCCTGCTGCTGGGCCCCCAACCCGCCCAGAGTCCTGAACCTCTGGGAACCGAGGCCTGGCTCCCAGGCCCCGTGCTGGAGTCTCTTCTGTCGAAACTTCCAGAGCTGGGAGTGAGCCCAGAAGGGCCAGAAGCCCCTTCTCTTCTCTGCAGCCTGTGGCCCCCGGGCTGTGCTCCAGACACCTGTGGGTCTCGGGGGGTGGGGCACAGGGGTCCTCTGGCTCTGGGGGCTCCCCTGTGGCTCTGCTCTATGTGCACCCTATTCTCAGGGCGGGCTCCCCTGGGGTCGCAGGTGCAGGGGACCTCTGCCCCAAGGCTCCTGTGGGCTCCTCTATCCGAGAGGCCCCCAGGTCCGGGCCTTTCTCCTGCACTCCCCACCCACCTGCCCCTGGGGCTCCAAGCGCTAACTCCGGAGAACTGAAATCGGTCATCACATCCCCCCAGGCAAGCCAGCGCCCTCCAACCGCCAGGCTTCTTAGGAGTACAGCACTCCTCCTGGCCTGAAAGTCTGGGCTCACCTCCGACCCCTCAGCTCAGCTCACCCCACCCCTCCCCAGGTGCCTGCATAGTGCGCAGGCTGGGAATGAACACAGACAGCCAGACCGCACCGTCAGCAGCACGAGCAGCGCGTGCGATGAACGTGAGAAGCAAGTGGAATCTTTCAGCGCGTCAAAAAGGCCCAGAGAGGGCCAAGGTNTGGTACCCACACGGGTCACCAGCCCCAGGGCCCGGAGCACCTCGGCCTCAACCCAGCGCTGAGCATGCCTCGCTTACACAACCCGCCGCAGACAGAAATGTTCTTGCAACCACACTCGTAATTCCCCTGTTGTGTCATAACTGCGGGGTTGTACTTCATAGCGGTGACATCTTAGTCTAGAAATATGAAAATATCCTGCGTGTAAACGCTGTTTTTGTTTTCAAAACACTTCCTGATGCTCGCTCTTATTTCAGAACATTTTCTAGGAAGGCGGAGCTCCACGCACCCGCAGGCAGGCCCGTGGGCAGAAAGGGGACATGTGGCCGAGGTGGGTGAGGGGTCTCAGGCTGGGCATCGCCAAAGCCCACGGCCCCCAGCCCCCAGATGGGCTCCGGACCCCTCTGTGTCCCGTGGCTGGCAGGAGCCCTCGGCCTGGAGACCCCCGAAGGAGGGCGGACAGCCTTGGGTCCCTGCTGCTGGGCCCCCAACCCGCCCAGAGTCCTGAACCTCTGGGAACCGAGGCCTGGCTCCCAGGCCCCGTGCTGGAGCCTCTTCTGTCGAAACTTCCAGAGCTGGGAGTGAGCCCAGAAGGGCCAGAAGCCCCTTCTCTTCTCTGCAGCCTGTGGCCCCCGGGCTGTGCTCCAGACACCTGTGGGTCTCGGGGGGTGGGGCACAGGGGTCCTCTGGCTCTGGGGGCTCCCCTGTGGCTCTGCTCTCTGTGCACCCTATTCTCAGGGCGGGCTCCCCTGGGGTCGCAGGTGCAGGGGACCTCTGCCCCAAGGCTCCTGTGGGCTCCTCTATCCGAGAGGCCCCCAGGTCCGGGCCTTTCTCCTGCACTCCCCACCCACCTGCCCCTGGGGCTCCAAGCGCTAACTCCGGAGAACTGAAATCGGTCATCACATCCCCCCAGGCAAGCCAGCGCCCTCCAACCGCCAGGCTTCTTAGGAGTACAGCACTCCTCCTGGCCTGAAAGTCTGGGCTCACCTCCGACCCCTCAGCTCAGCTCACCCCACCCCTCCCCAGGTGCCTGCATAGTGCGCAGGCTGGGAATGAACACAGACAGCCAGACCGCACCGTCAGCAGCACGAGCAGCGCGTGCGATGAACGTGAGAAGCAAGTGGAATCTTTCAGCGCGTCAAAAAGGCCCAGAGAGGGCCAAGGTGCTGCTCAAAGTCGCACCGCTGAAGCTGGGCTGACGAGGACGGGCCTCCACAGTCCCTGCCCCCAAGCAAGTGCCTCCTCTGAAGGCTTGCACGCCCCTCCTAAGATGTCTGGCTGAGCAGGAGACTTAGCACACAGGCGGAAACCTGCTTGCCCTGTGACCTTCAAGCCCTGCACACACAAACACACACATACACAATACACAGAAACACAAGCACAAAATACACACAGTACACACAAATGCACAGAAACACACATATACACAACACACACAAACACAGAAACACAGATACAAACACACATACAACACACATATACACAGAAACACACAACACACACATTACACACACACAGAAACAACATACAATACAAACACAATACACAGAAACACATATACAAACACAGTGCACAAACGTAACACAGAAACACACACAATACAAACACAAAAACCAACAACAAACACACACATACACATACAATACATACGGAAACACACACATATACACAATACACACAAATACACAGAAACACACACAATACACAAACACACAGAAACACACAACACACACATTACACACAAATATAAACACACAATACAAACACACAGAATACACAGAAATACACATACACACAATGCACAAACATGTAACACACAATGCAAAAGCACACACATACACACAAACAGAAACACATGCAAACACACACAACACACATACACACAGAGAAACGCACACACACAAACACACAACACACAAACACACACATATGCACGCTTGCTGGTAGGGCGATCAGCACCTCAAGATTTCTGGGAGTAAAACACAGGCCTGGGCACACCCTAAAACCCACTAACGGTAAAAGTATATCACGGTCAAATCAGAAAGGGTTCCTGCGGTGAGGTGTGAACAGGTGGTTTTTAGGCGATGAGAAGTGCATACATCCTGGCCGCTTTCCTGTCGGCCATGGCCATGGACCGTCACACTCACACCCTGTTTTCTGATTTCCTGGAGGAAGATGTGTTCGCATTTACTCTAGATCCTTCCTGCATCACCTCTCCCCCGCCTCCCCGTCCGCTCCCTCCTGCTGCCCGGCCGCCGGGACGTCTGATTTTTCACTTGCTGATTTAGATGCTCCTGTGACACATCCAACCTTTTAAATAAATCATTCATTTTTCTTAAAGGTTGGCCGTGTCTCAGAGTTGTGATGCACCCGATTTTTAAAATAACTGTTTATTTGATGTTGGCTACGTCAGACATAAAAATAAATGTGACTTGGTGGAATGTAATACAGAGATTTGATATCTGATTTGGAATTTTTCCCCGCTGGGTGTTGTTTAATGAATTGGGGAGATTTTGGCCAGACTCAGGGGAAAACGGGAAGTTCTGTATCGTGTGGCTTCCGGGGCCCCGACTTTCTGAGGCCTCCTCCCCTCTCTGAGGCCCCAGGGGCTCCTGCCAGCCCAGCCTTCTCTCTCCTCCCTGCTCCTGACGCAGCCTCTTGGGGAAGCATCACTCAGAAGGCAGTGTGCTGGCCCCAGGGAATCCTGCCTTGTCAGGCTGGGCCACGCCGTAAGCGGGCTCACGTGACACACATTTGTTACGGGGAAAAGAACTGGGCATATCTGGGACCTAAGACTTGACCTCTAACCAAGACAGGAAAATTCAGAGGTCTTTGAAGCAGAGATATAGGGCAAGAGTTGGGAAGAACAAACTAAAGTACAAAACAACTATGCGTGCTCAGTCGTGTCTGACTCTGCAACCCCTTGGACTGTAGCCCACCAGGCTCTTCTGTCCATGGGGTTCTCCAGGCAAGAATACTGGAGTGGGTGCCATTTCTTCCTCCAGGGCGCCGTCTTCCTGTCCCAGCAGGTGCGCGCCTCCTGCGCCTCCTGCATCGACAGGAGCCACCCCTGCTGAGCTGTTGGGGAAGCCCAGACACTAAATATGCTGAAACTGGATTCCACTGGAAACTAAACTCCAAAGACAAGGCGGGGAGAACATGAGAAATGACCCCCCCCCAAATGATGCCCTAACACTCTTGCACCTCCAGTCTGCATTTGTTCTTATGCACATGCATTGGGGGTTATGTTTTTATTCCAACTTACAAGTGTGGAGCATGCACACCTATCTTTGCCTGTGCTGGCCTTACGGGATACACAACGGTAGCACTGTGATAAGGAATATGCTATTTTATTGCAGAAAGCCTAACGTGGTGACGGACATTATTAGATTCTTAACCACTGGTTATGAACTGGGCATGCTGCAGCATCACAAGGCCAGCTGCAGGCTCCGTGAGTGACGGGCTCACAGTGACGCTCACAGAGGCCCTCTCAAGCTGTCCTGACCGCTACTTCCAGGTTTTCGTTCCATTCCTAGGAAGCCCTGCCCACAACTGCAGTGAGACGCCCGCTCCACAGCTGAGAAGACCAGCATTAAGGACCACGTGGCCATGAACTTTAACTTGGGGACTTTCCTTGCTCACCTATAGTGGAGGCTAACGTACCACTGTCTCAGTCTCCGTGAAGCCAGAAAGACCCCTCTTTTCAGCTCTGGTCTCATGTTTTCAGATAAAGGCAAGTAGAAAAAGGTAGGAATCCTAAAAACCAACCAGGTTCAGGGTAGCACGGTGGATGGGCAAGGATCATGAAGAGCAGCGTTGCCGAGTGGGAAACCCCAAAGCCCAAAAGGACGAGAAGACACTCTCAGCCCCACCGGCAAGCAGAGAGCAGACAGAGAGATGGGCAGGAGACACATGAATATGGTTGTTTGTCAGGGACCAGGAGGAAATGAGATCAAAGGGATAAACAGAAAAACCAAACCAGAGAGGGGCCTTGCAGTGACTGGTGACAGCAATGTCCCATGAAGAGTGTGACAAACAGCCCCTCACCAGACACAGAAACCAGGAAGTGAAAAAGTTGGGGGGGGGGGTGCAGATTTTTGTCTACCAGGTGAATATCCAAACACAATCCTATTTCTGCACACCAGCAACAAACACAAGATGGAACTGCAAGGTGGTAGCATTTACAATACTATCAAGGTCATCAGTTAAATATCAAGACATACCTATAAAAATCAAGAAATAATCTAATAAAACACATGTAAGCCCTTTGTGCCTAACAGTTTAAAACACTTTAAAAAGAAAAAAAAATTGAGAGATAAAAATACAGGGACACGTTGTGTTCATGGATTGGAGGACTAAATATTTAACTGATGTTAATTTTCCTCCTTGGACTTCAAGGAGATCAAACCAGTCCATCCCAAAGGAAATCAGTCCTGAATATTCACTGGAAATACTGATGCTGAAGCTGAAACTCCAATACTCTGGCCACCTGATTCGAAGAACTGACTCATTGGAAAAGACCCTAATGCTGGGAAAGATTGAAGGTAGAAAGAGAAGGGGATGACAGAGGATGAGATGGTTGGATGGCATCACCGACTCAATGGACATGAGTTTGAGTAAACTCCAGGAGTTGGTGATGGACAGGGAAGCCCGGTATGCTGCAGTCCATGGGGTTGCAAAGAGATAGACACAACTGAGCGACTGAACTGAATTTTCCTAAAATTGACGTTTAGGTTAAATATAATCCCAGTCAAACTTGCAGGTGTTTTTCTTTCCCTGTGGAAAATGACAAAGATAATTCCAAAATTCATATATATATGCCAAGAGTCTGAGTGAACTCCGAGAGATGGTAATGAACAGGGAGGCCTGGTGTGCTGTGATTCACGGGGTCGCAAAGAGTCGGACACGACTGAGCGACTGAACTGAACTGTACTGATGCAAAAGGCAAGGAGAAGAACAAAGCAATCTTGAGGAAAGGATGGACTCGGGACCATAGCCAGCTTTCTCTGAGTGTTCCAGCTGGAAGAGAAGACCAAACTTAGGGATGCTGCCAGCTGTCAACCAATCTTGGGCCTTTGGTGCCAGTTGTTACGGAAGTTAATGAGTAGCTTCTGGGCTTGTTGTTGGTGTGAGCCATCCGGCTGTTTATTTCAGTCAAGGGGACTGGCTTCCTGGGCTGCAGGTGGGGTCGGAGCCCCACCTTATATATGGCCTGGCCACTGTCCACCTGCATGTTCCCTCTCTCAAACGCACCAGTCTAAGGGTGTGAGCCCCGCTGCACACGCCCTGTGGGCGACTTCAGAGACGTAACACGCATGCCCTGCCCTGCACGGTTCCACAGCACCGAGCACTGAGCAGGCAGGATGAACCATGGCCTTGGGCCCTGAGTGCTGTGACTCATGGGACAGGAGGGGTCACGTCCTGTTTCTGGTCACGCAGCTGGGTTGAGTCTCTGCAAATGCACAGAGCTACCCACGGGCAGTGTGTACACTCTGCTGTGCACAACTGTGCTTCTACAGAACATCTGAAAAGTTAGTGGGGAGAGACACCCACCGAGCTCCACTGGTGAGAGTCCCAAGATGTTACAAAGGAATTCCAGGGGTTGCTTCTTTCGTGAAATATTTTGCCAAAGATGGATGGTGCTTCAAAGTGTCCTCCCGACCTAGGAGAGTTTTCTTCCCTTGATTTTTCAGAACTATTAAGAATAGGGATTATAATTCCAATAGTTTTGGTAATGGCAGAATTTTCATTCCACGGCCTGTGTGCAGAATGAGCGAGGGCCTGAGTGGGGGTGTGTGTGGCAGAGGCTGTGACAGGAGCCCCGGTGGGCATCCCAGGATGGCCGTGCGTTCAGATGGGAGTCTCCCTGCAACACAGGGGTCCCTTCCCATGGATGCTCGCGGGGGTGCGAACATCATCTGAGCCTGCGTCCGAGCCTGCGTCCCCGGGCACCTGGGGCTGGAGAAGCGCTGCTGCACTCGGCCCCACCTCCAGTCCTCGGCTTCCCCACCTGGACAGGCTCCCCTTCCACCCGTGGAATCTTAACCATTCTTGGATCCACCGAAGCCTCGTTCCTGAGCCCACGGCCCACACCGTGACACGAGTACCTCCCCGCGGCATCCCCCACCTCAGCGGCATTCCCACGTGGGCTGAGGCCGGAGCCTGGACCCCGCGCCTCCCGCATGCCCTGTGGGGCCCACGCTGACGGCTAGCCCCAGGTTGGGCCTGACCCATCTGGGCACCTCCGTGGTCCTTTTACTGGTGCGGGGGTCCCTTGACTCCACCACACCCTCTGGAGACCAGGGGCCAGGCACGCTCGCCTCAAGCAGGAAGGCCCCTCAGCGCGTTTACAGCTGACCCAGTGCATGTCCACAGCTGTCATTACTGTTGTTTCCAACTCACTAACAGCATCCCATGGTGATGGGATAACAAAACATGAGTTTCAGACTTTGCAGAACATTTTCCCTTGAAGGAACTCAGCATACTCCTGTTTGTCCTCAGAGCTACCCGATTACATTCACGGAGAAGTAGGGGTGGAGGGGTACGGAAGTGCAGAGAACCTTCCAGAAGGGCCAGGGCACAGGCGGGAGGCCAGGCCCAGAGCCCCTCCCTGAGGCCCACGTCTTCCTGCCTGAGTGCCCTGACTCAGACCTGCCATGTTTGCCTCTCTTGGTTGGGGGTGAGGGTCTTGGTGGCTGGGTTACTATGACCGTGGCAACAGGATCAGACCCTCAGCTGCCTCCTCAAAGACTGTCCGCTGCTCAGAAGACCCAGAATACACCGTCCCTCCCTGGAGACTGACCAAGGACCTGGTTTCTCAGGCCTGGGACAGCGCTTACCCTGCTGCACGGCAGAACATTCCGGAAAGAGCTGGTTGGAAGGGTGATGTCTCAGGAGCTCAGAGGCAGACATCCTCAAAGCCCACGGGGTCACTGCTTCTCTCAGCACACTTGTACTGACACACACTCAAGCATATACGCTCCCCCTCTTGCACACACAGGCACGCACATCCCAGGCCCTGTGGGGCTGAGGTCATCTTGATGAGCCTCCTCCACTCTTCATGCCTTTTGGTTCTGAAGGCCGTCGTCACTGCCTCCACGGAGAAGATGTTGGTAGACTCTATATTTGGCCCCAGTTATCTTCACTTTATCCTAGAAATATGCTTCCCACCTTCCCCCACCCCACCTCCCCAGCCAAGCGGTGAACATATAAATCTCATCCTTGAGAGCAGCGGGTCTGAGGACTCCCTTTCGCCCAGGTCCCAGGGGAGCCGTTAAGAATTGACAGGCCCAGAGCAGAGAGGTCTAGGTGATGGTGTGGGGCCTGGAGCAGGGGGGCACTGGAAACTGGGGAGAGAGAAGGAAAATCGTGTCCTCAGAGATGAAGTGATTTACACTGAACCACACTCAAAATGACCTTTGCAATTGGTAATAGGCAAGTCAAGGGGCTGAAATGCAACAGACGTGAGTCCACTTTGTGGCTTGAAAAGTGGGAAGTCTGAGAGAGAGACAGCGGTCGGGGTGGGGCGATCTCGGTAGGAGAGGAAAGCTGAGCTGGGAAAAGGCTTGTGTGGAAGGTGAGGACCAGCAGCTGAAGATGGCCATCAGGGGCGGTTTCCGGTGACACACTTCTCACAGGAGAGGGGAGAGGCTGTGTTGAACCTGAGGGTAATACATAGAGTGATTTAGATGCCTGCTGGTGGAAACATCCAGAATGAACCCGTGTAAATACCTGTGCAGATATGGCACTGGGAGGTGTGCTCAGGCCTTTGTAGACTAGATGTTGCTCTGGCCCGGCCACCCTGATCTGCCCTGGATAAAACCCTCGAGGAAGAGCCAATCTTTTCAGCCAAAGTGGCTCCTCTGGAGAAGAGTGCATTTCCACATTTTCTCAGCTCGTTTTAAAAACAGCTGTCGTGATTGCCTCCCCTGACGTCACTCTGGCAAAGCCCAGGCTTTTCACCAGGGTTTCATTCCTAGCTTTGAAGGACATGAGACATTTGGTAAAAAATATTTTTGGTAAATTTAAAGAAAAGCTTAAAAAAATGACTTCGGACTCAGATTAAGGAATGAAAAAGTGCACAGGCCTGTTCTGTGGGGATCATGTAAGTGAATTCATTTATTGTAAAAACCATGAGGTGTCCAAGTGGTCTGACTTGAAGCCAGGAGGAAGGGAGAGCTTCTTGCCTGGCTTCTTTGTTTGAAAGACAACATCTTCATCATTCATCTTCCCCAGATTTCCAGAGAAATGAGACTGGCCAAAGACTCCAGATGTTAATTTTCAGGTTGCCACGGTAACTCGTGACAATCCTGGAGGCCCTCCAATCCACTCTTAGAAGGCAGTGCTCACGCACAGCCTGCGGGCCTGGTGGTGATGGTTAGGGGCGGCCTGCTCCCAAGGAGATCAGTCCCAGGTGGACACCCAGCCGACCGGCAACAAGAGGCAAGTTACTTCCCGACACTCAGGAACGAGGGGACCACTTTCTAGTCGGTGGTTAGGAAGGTCTCACGAACACAGCAAGAAGGATTGGGGCTGAGAGTGAAAGGGAAGAGAGATTGGCCCTGCTGAGGGTACCTTCTGAACCTTCCAGTACATAGGCCTTGACCCAAAAGATGGCATGCCTGATGATAGAACACGTTTCTGTGAATCCAGAATCCAGATCAGAGTCCTGGGGAGTCCTTCAGAGGTCAACAGGGCAGCCACCTGCTTCTGTACAAAACTGAGAGGTGGGTGTTGCAGGGAGTCAGTTCACATTCAGCCCAGTTTTCCTTGGGTTGGAAGAGCTATCCACCTTCAACTGCCCAAAACAAGCAACAACAACAACGCTTTAAGAAGAGAAAACATTCAGAAGACTTGAGACAGAAGCCTGCCACCGTTCTGGCCCCTGACTGCTGCTGGCCACCATTAGGACACTGAGGAAATTTTCCATTCCACGCAAAACACAGGACCATGTGAGCTAGTGGGCTCGTCCTCCAAGCAGGAGTCCAGCACTGGACAGGGTCCTCAGGGCAGGAGGCTTCAGAGAGGATGGCAGGAGGCTGTTTCAGGAGAGATGCGAGGTGGGCCGCTCCCCCAGCTGCCTTCCGCGGCCCCGAGCCTGGGCAGCCTCCTCCCACTCAGGACCCTTGCCGCTGACCCCACCCGGCTCTGCCATCACAGCAGCATCCACCAGTGAGCAGATTCCAGGTGTCACAGGTGGAGGAGTACGTGAGGGAGAGAGGCACCCGGAAAGTGGAGAGGAGCTGGCAGTCACCTGTCCCTGCCGAGGAAACCAGCCCGGCTCAGTGTCTGGATCGAACGGCACCTAAACATCGCCAGCCACCATCGCGTGCTGAGAAGGGTGCTAGCCCCCGACCTCAGGGGTGGGGATGCAGGGCCGTGCCCCTGGGCACCCTCCCCCTGGCTGCAGGGCAGGGAACCTGCAAGGACCTGCTGCTCAGGAGCAGCTCAGGGCAGAACCACAAATCATCATCTGCCTTCAGATGGCAGGACGGGAACCCGGGCTTCTGACGCCTGCTCCCTGTCCATCAGGCTGTGGGCAGGAATCCCCTCTGCGGGGGACCTAATGCTGGGAGCCTGGACAATGTGTGCAGATGCAGGAGGCGGGGAAGGCCAGGGACCATTCCAGATGAATGGAAAGAGCAGCAGGAAGAGAGAGAAGTCAGCCCACAAGTGGCGGGGGCGGAGGGCTCAAGGCAATGAGTGCAGCCCTGCCTCCTATTCCCTGAGAGGACTCGGACCACTCAGGGAATGCCCTTGCCCAGCAGGCGGGTGGACTGGGCGACTTGTTGGCTGGAAGCAGGTCTGCTCGGAGGATCGAGCGAGCAGAGAGCTGTCCCAGCACCGCAGGGGCTCCATGGCATCCTCGCGTCCAATCACTAGATGTCAGAGCACCCTGGACCCTGAGCTGGGACCACAGCCTCCCTGGAGCTGTCCCATGCAGGACTGCACCCTCCTGGCCAAGAAGGGGCCTGTGTCCTGTCCCACCCAGATGTGTCTGCACTGGTGAGCGCGAGCCTCCTTCCTGAGAGCATGGAAGTGACTGGAAATTCAGCCTCGGGGTGGCTGGATACCTGCCGCTCTTTCCAAGGCCCTCCTCCCCAGACGTCCCCCACCAAGACCTACTCCATAGCGATGCACACATTGCTGGCTGGATCTAAGCCAATACGGATGCTTCCTGACTTCTGAGGTGCGGAGGTGTGAAAGCGTGCCTTCTCCACCAGCTACGCTTGGAATTATTTCCCTCCTTGTGGTGTGGCTCTCTGGTCTCCAATGGACCAGCTTTACCCCGCCTGCACCAGGGACACAACTGTGTGCGAGCAGGCTTGTGGTCTGGACCGGACGGAAGTCTGCTGCTTCATGTGCCGGTACAGTCAAAGATCTCGCTCCAGAAAGTCGTGGTTGTTCAAGACCACCATAGGCACCGAGATTTCTTGTCATGCGCATCAAGGAAGGAGTAATGGGTGGAATGAGTAGCACTGGCCCTGGACCTCAGGGTGAGAGAGAAATGGGGAATGAGTGCACAGAATTCCGATCTCAATAGAACATATTTATCCTGCTGCCACAGGCACTATTATGCTTCCCTTAAAACTATGATACTCACAAGTGAAGAGATCTGCCATCCACTCCTGTTGACCAAAAGCTCAAAAAAAAGTCACCTTGACATGTATGACGAGACCACGTNTCAATAGAACATATTTATCCTGCTGCCACAGGCACTATTATGCTTCCCTTAAAACTATGATACTCACAAGTGAAGAGATCTGCCATCCACTCCTGTTGACCAAAAGCTCAAAAAAAAGTCACCTTGACATGTATGACGAGACCACGTGTGAACCCAGCTCAGTGTTTGTTAACGTTCGGTCTTAGGACCCTCCTTATCAAGAAATTCCTCCAAAAGGGGGAAATAAGGTGTGCAATGTGTATTGGCCACCTGACACACAGTAAGAATCGTGTGCAAGCTGCATCTACTGCTGAACTTGTGTTAAAGATTTTTGTTGAGAAAATGATGACTAAATACATGGAAAGGAATAGAAATAATAAGGAAAACTGACGCAGAATAAGACTTATGTTTATTTGCCCGCTCATTCACTTACAATGGCCGGCTGAGGGCCCAGGGCGTCCCAAGCTGCACTCACTGCCAAGGGCAAAGGTGTCTGTGCCCTTGAACTGACGCTCTGCTGGGGAAACAGAGATGGAGGATGAGCCTCTGGGCTCCGGGAAGGGGGGGGGCGGGCAGAGGCCGACCATGCACCCAGCTCAGTGGCCACGCTTCCTTTCCGGCTCAGGCCTCGTTTTCAGACAGATCAAGATGGCTCCAAGGACCTGCCAGGCTCTGGGGGGCAGTGAGGCCCCCCAAAGGCTGTCCTGCTAAAGAGACTTCACTCCAGCCACCTTCCGGCCACCCTGCCCTCCCCGCGTCCCGGGCCCGAACCGCCGGCTGTCCCAGACAAGCCTGAATGAAGCTCTAGGTCTCTGCCAGTGTGAAACCCAGTGTGAAAATGAAAACCCAAGCCTTGACTCTGCTGCTCTCCTCCTTCTTCTTAGAAAGTCATGGAGTATTACTCAGCCCTTAAAAAGAATAAGTTTGACTCAGTTCTAATGAG
The DNA here is from genome assembly GCA_006410735.1 of Raphicerus campestris. Lineage (NCBI taxonomy): Eukaryota > Metazoa > Chordata > Mammalia > Artiodactyla > Bovidae > Raphicerus > Raphicerus campestris. The sequence continues at coordinate 1,061,098 of SJYW01042787.1, forward strand.
ATGGATGAAATTGGAGCCGATTATACAGAGTGAAGTAAGCCAGAAAGAAAAACACCAATACAGTATACGGACACATATATATGGAATTTAGGAAGATAGTAATGATGACCCTGTAAGTGAGACAANCGCAGCTAGCATCAGCATTTGAACATTTGACAGCCTTAGTCTTGACATTTTTTATGGTGAGCATGTACTTATCAATAGATGTAAATATTTTTTTCTTAACATATTTAATGAATAATTTAGCATACCAAAGCTATATGAGAAGATATTTATATCATATTATCTCTATCAATTTTCTCCGTTGTTGCTCACAAAATCACTTTTATTATTGCCATCTAATTTCTCATGAGAGTTTGCTTGGAATATTTTGAAGTAAATGCAAACAGCATCTTATTATGCAAGTGCCATAATTGAATACATGTATCAAACTTTCCAAAAGCAGCATTGGATGAAAATATCTTTTATATACTTAATAAAAAGAAAATTAAAAACTCACANTGAAGTAAATGCAAACAGCATCTTATTATGCAAGTGCCATAATTGAATACATGTATCAAACTTTCCAAAAGCAGCATTGGATGAAAATATCTTTTATATACTTAATAAAAAGAAAATTAAAAACTCACAAAACAGGAAAAGCTAGAGGAAGCAAAATATTGACTCATGTAGGATTACTTGGGTTGGAGAGGTACTGGAATAAAAGATCAAGCTTTCAGTTCAGTTCACTTCAGTCTTTCAGTTGTGTTCAACTCTTTGCAAGCCCATGAACTGCAGCATACTGGGCTTCCCTGTCCACCACCAACTTCCGGGGCCTACTCAAAACCATATCGATAAGTCAATGATGCCATCCAACCATCTCATCCTCTATGGTCCCCTTTTCCTCCTGCCTTCAGTCTTTCTCAGCATCAGGGTCTTTTCCAATGAGTCAGCCCTTCACATCAGGTGACAAAATATTGGAGTCTGAGGCTAGGATTTCCAATACTCTATTTAATGGAAGTGGCAAAAGTCCATCCTTCCAATGAACAATCCATCCTTCCAATGAACAATCAAGACTGATCTCCTGTAGGATGGACTGGTTGGATCTCCTTGCAGTCCAAGGGGCTCTCAAGAGTCTTCTCCAGCACCACAGTACAAAGGCAGCAGTTCTGTGGCCTTTAACTTTCTTTATAGTCCAACTCTCACATCCATACATGACTACTGGAAAAGCCATAGCCTTGACTAGATGGACATTTGTTGGCAATGTAATGTCTCTGCTTTTTAATATGCTGTCTAGGTTGGTCATAACTTTCCTTCTGAGTAAGTGTCTTTTAATTTTATGGTTGCAGTCACCATCTGCAGTAAATATGGAGCTCAAAAAATAAATAAATAAATAAATAAATAAAGGATGTCACTGTTTTCATTGTTTCCCAATCTATTTGCAATGAAGTGATGGGACCAGATGCCATGATCTTAATTTTCTGAATGTTGAGTTTTAAGCCAACTTTTTCACTCCCCTCTTTCACTTTCATCAAGAGGCTCTAGTATTTCTTAACTTTCTGCCATAAGGGTGATATCATCTGCATATCTGAGGTTATTGATATTTCTCCTGGCAATCTTGATACAAGCTTTTGTTCATCCAGTCCAGAATTTCACATAATGTACTCTGCATATAAGTTAAATAAGCAGGGTGCCAATATACAACCTTGAAGTACTCCTTTCCTGATTTGTAACCATTCAGTTTTTCCAGGTCCAGTTCTAACTGTTGCTTCTTGATTGGCATATAGATTTCTCAGGAGACATCTCAGGTGGTCTGTTATTCCCACGTCATTAAGAATTTTCCAGAGTTTGTTGTGATCCATACAGTCAAATCATTTGATATAGTCATAAAGCTGGTGTAGATATTTTTCTGGAACTCTCTTGATTTTTCGATGATCCAATGGATGTTGGCAATTTGATCTCTGTTTCCTCTACCTTTTCTAAATTGAGCTTGAACATGCGGAATTTCATGGTTCACCTACTGTTGAAATTTGGCTTGGAGAATTTTGAACATTATTTTACTAGAGTATGAGATGAGTGCAATTGTGCGGTAGTTTAAAAATTGTTTAGCATTGCCTTTCTTTGGGATTGGAATGAAAACTGACCTTTTCCAGTCCTGTGGTGACTGCTGAGTTTTCCAAATTTGCTGATATATTTAGTGCAGCACTTTCACAGCATCATCTTTCAGGATTTGAAATAGCTCAACTGGAATTCTATCACTTCCACTAGCTTTGTTTGGAGTGATGCTTCCTAAAGCCCACTTGACTATTCATCCCAGGATGTCTGGTTCTAAGTAAGTGATCACACCATCGTGGTTATCTGGGTCATGAAGATCTTTTTTGTATTGTTCCTCTGTGTATTCTTGCCACCTCTTCTTAATGTCTTCTGCTTCTGTTAAGGCTATAACATTTCTGTCTTTTATTGTGCCCATCTTTGCATGAAATGTTCCCTTGGTATCTCTAATTTTCAAGAGNAAAAGTGTAAGTTGTTTGGCACAAGTTGGGCCAAAAGGTTGAGCTCTTAAGGGTGTTGCAGTTAAACCATATATTTGTTTTTCCAACAAGAATTTTGTCATCCTGTTTTAGCTGACTTCTGAGGAATCCCTGAAGAACTTCTGTAGTTTCCCATGGGACCTATATCGCAGCTAGCATCAGCATTTGAACATTTGACAGCCTTAGTCTTGACATTTTTTATGGTGAGCATGTACTTATCAATAGATGTAAATATTTTTTTCTTAACATATTTAATGAATAATTTAGCATACCAAAGCTATATGAGAAGATATTTATATCATATTATCTCTATCAATTTTCTCCGTTGTTGCTCACAAAATCACTTTTATTATTGCCATCTAATTTCTCATGAGAGTTTGCTTGGAATATTTTGAAGTAAATGCAAACAGCATCTTATTATGCAAGTGCCATAATTGAATACATGTATCAAACTTTCCAAAAGCAGCATTGGATGAAAATATCTTTTATATACTTAATAAAAAGAAAATTAAAAACTCACAAAACAGGAAAAGCTAGAGGAAGCAAAATATTGACTCATGTAGGATTACTTGGGTTGGAGAGGTACTGGAATAAAAGATCAAGCTTTCAGTTCAGTTCACTTCAGTCTTTCAGTTGTGTTCAACTCTTTGCAAGCCCATGAACTGCAGCATACTGGGCTTCCCTGTCCACCACCAACTTCCGGGGCCTACTCAAAACCATATCGATAAGTCAATGATGCCATCCAACCATCTCATCCTCTATGGTCCCCTTTTCCTCCTGCCTTCAGTCTTTCTCAGCATCAGGGTCTTTTCCAATGAGTCAGCCCTTCACATCAGGTGACAAAATATTGGAGTCTGAGGCTAGGATTTCCAATACTCTATTTAATGGAAGTGGCAAAAGTCCATCCTTCCAATGAACAATCCATCCTTCCAATGAACAATCAAGACTGATCTCCTGTAGGATGGACTGGTTGGATCTCCTTGCAGTCCAAGGGGCTCTCAAGAGTCTTCTCCAGCACCACAGTACAAAGGCAGCAGTTCTGTGGCCTTTAACTTTCTTTATAGTCCAACTCTCACATCCATACATGACTACTGGAAAAGCCATAGCCTTGACTAGATGGACATTTGTTGGCAATGTAATGTCTCTGCTTTTTAATATGCTGTCTAGGTTGGTCATAACTTTCCTTCTGAGTAAGTGTCTTTTAATTTTATGGTTGCAGTCACCATCTGCAGTAAATATGGAGCTCAAAAAATAAATAAATAAATAAATAAATAAAGGATGTCACTGTTTTCATTGTTTCCCAATCTATTTGCAATGAAGTGATGGGACCAGATGCCATGATCTTAATTTTCTGAATGTTGAGTTTTAAGCCAACTTTTTCACTCCCCTCTTTCACTTTCATCAAGAGGCTCTAGTATTTCTTAACTTTCTGCCATAAGGGTGATATCATCTGCATATCTGAGGTTATTGATATTTCTCCTGGCAATCTTGATACAAGCTTTTGTTCATCCAGTCCAGAATTTCACATAATGTACTCTGCATATAAGTTAAATAAGCAGGGTGCCAATATACAACCTTGAAGTACTCCTTTCCTGATTTGTAACCATTCAGTTTTTCCAGGTCCAGTTCTAACTGTTGCTTCTTGATTGGCATATAGATTTCTCAGGAGACATCTCAGGTGGTCTGTTATTCCCACGTCATTAAGAATTTTCCAGAGTTTGTTGTGATCCATACAGTCAAATCATTTGATATAGTCATAAAGCTGGTGTAGATATTTTTCTGGAACTCTCTTGATTTTTCGATGATCCAATGGATGTTGGCAATTTGATCTCTGTTTCCTCTACCTTTTCTAAATTGAGCTTGAACATGCGGAATTTCATGGTTCACCTACTGTTGAAATTTGGCTTGGAGAATTTTGAACATTATTTTACTAGAGTATGAGATGAGTGCAATTGTGCGGTAGTTTAAAAATTGTTTAGCATTGCCTTTCTTTGGGATTGGAATGAAAACTGACCTTTTCCAGTCCTGTGGTGACTGCTGAGTTTTCCAAATTTGCTGATATATTTAGTGCAGCACTTTCACAGCATCATCTTTCAGGATTTGAAATAGCTCAACTGGAATTCTATCACTTCCACTAGCTTTGTTTGGAGTGATGCTTCCTAAAGCCCACTTGACTATTCATCCCAGGATGTCTGGTTCTAAGTAAGTGATCACACCATCGTGGTTATCTGGGTCATGAAGATCTTTTTTGTATTGTTCCTCTGTGTATTCTTGCCACCTCTTCTTAATGTCTTCTGCTTCTGTTAAGGCTATAACATTTCTGTCTTTTATTGTGCCCATCTTTGCATGAAATGTTCCCTTGGTATCTCTAATTTTCAAGAGATCTTTAATCGTTCCCATTCTATTGTTTTCCTCTATTACTTTGCAATGATCACTGAGAAGAGCTTTCTTATCTCTCCTTGCTATTCTTTGGAGCTCTGCATTCAAATGTGTATATCTTTCCTTTTCTCCTTTTCCATTAGCTTCTTTTCTTTTCACAGCTGTTTGTATGGCTTTCTTAAACAACCATTTAGCCTTTTTGCATTTCTTTTTCTCTGGGGTGCTCTTGACCACTGCCTTCTGTACAATGTCACAAACCTCCATCCATAGTCCTTCAAGCACTCTGTCCATCAGATCTAATCCCTTGAATCTATTTGCCACTTCCACTGTAAGGGATTGGATTTATGTCCTACCTGAATGGTCTAGTTGTTTTCCCTACTCTCTTCAATTTAAGTCTGAATTTAGCAATAAGGAGTTCATGATCTGAGCCACAGTCAACTCCTGGTCTTGTTTTGCTGAATGAATAGAGCTTCTCCATCCGTGGTAACAAGCAATATAATCAATCTGATTTTGGTATTGACCATCTGGTGTTGTGTAGAGTCTTCTTTTGCATTGTTAGAAGATGGTGTTTGCTATGACCAGTGCGTTCTTTTGGCAAAACTCTATTATTCTTTGCCCTGCTTCATTCAGTACTCCAAGGCCAAATTTAACTATTATTCCAAGTATTTCTTTACTTCCCACTTTTGCATTCCAGTCACCTATAATGAAAAGAACATCTTTTGGTGGGTGTTAGTTCTAGAAGGTCTTTTAGGTCTTCAGAGAACCATTCGACTTCAGCTTCTTCAGCATTACTGGTCGGGGCACAGACTTATATTACTGTGATATTGAATCAAATAGAGATTGGAAACGAACAGAGATTATTCTGTCATTTTTGAGATTGCATCCAAGTACTGCATTTCAAACTCTTTTGTTGACTATGATGGCTACTCCATTTCTTCTAAGGGATTCCTTCCCACAGTAGTAGATGTAACATTCATCTAAGTTAAATTCACCCATTCCAGTTCATTTTAGTTTGCCCCTAAAATGTCAGTGTTCACTCTTACCATCTCCTGTTTGACAACTTCCAATTTGCCTTGATTCAAGGACCTAACATTCCAGGTTCATATGCAATGTTGCTCTTTACAGCATCAGACTTCACTTCCATCACCAGTCACATCCACAACTGAACATTGTTTTTGCTTTGACTCTGTCTCTTCATTCTTTCTGAAATTTTTTCTCAACTGATCTCCAGTAACATATAGGCACCTACCAACCAGAAAAGTTCATATCTCAGTGTCCTATGGTTTTGCCTTTTCATACTAGTCATGTGGTTCTCAAACAAGAATACTGAAATGGTTTGCCATTCCCTTCTCCAGTGGACCATGTTTTGTTAGAACTCTCCACCATGATCCCTCTGTCTTGTCTGGCCCTATACAACATCACTCATAGTTTCATTGAGCTAGACAAGGCTGTGGTCCACGTGATGAGATTGGTTAGTTTTCTGTGATTATGGTTTTCATTCTGTCTGCCCTCTGATGGAGAAGAATAAGAGGCTTATGAAAGCTTCCAGATAGGAGAGACTGACTGAGGGGGAAACTGCATCTTGTTCTGATGGGTGGGACCATACTCAGTAAATCTTTAATCCAATTTTTTGTTGATTTGCTGGGCTGCATTCCCTCCCTGTTATTTGACCTGAGGCCAAACTATGGTGGAGGTACTGAAGATAATTGCAACCTCTTTCAAAATGTCCCATGCATACATGTATCATNTTTTCATACTAGTCATGTGGTTCTCAAACAAGAATACTGAAATGATTTGCCATTCCCTTCTCCAGTGGACCATGTTTTGTTAGAACTCTCCACCATGATCCCTTTGTCTAGTCTGGCCCTACACAACGTCGCTCATAGTTTCATTGAGCTAGACAAGGCTGTGGTCCATGTGATGAGATTGGTTAGTTTTCTGTGATTATGGTTTTCATTCTGTCTGCCCTCTGATGGAGAAGAATAAGAGGCTTATGAAAGTTTCCAGATGGGAGAGACTGACTGAGGGGGAAGCTGCATCTTGTTCTGATGGGTGGGACCATACTCAGTAAATCTTTAATCCAGTTTTTTGTTGATTTGCTGGGCTGCATTCCCTCCTTGTTATTTGACCTGAGACCAAACTATGGTGGAGGTACTGAAGATAATTGCAACCTCCTTCAAAATGTCCCATGCATACATGTATGTTTTAGTTGGGATAATGGCAGGCTTCCCCAATGACTCAGCAGGTAAAGAATCTGCCTGCAAAGCAGGAGACGCGGGTTAAATCCCTGGTTTAGGAATTACCCCTGGAGGAGGAAATGGCGACCCTTTCCAGTATTCTTGCTTGAAAAATTCCATCGACAGAGGAATCTGGCAGGCTACAGTCCAAAAGGTCACAGAGAGTCGGCAGGACTGAGCAATTTCCTTAATGGAATAAATGTCACTATCAAAGAAGAGAATGTTACCTGAATAAAATTATGTGGCCAATGGAAACCTGACCATGGAACTGACATTCTCACCTCAATAGGCAATTTTCCAAACACTTCTTTTACTTTGATTCAGTTGCCCTGTATTCTGTCTACCCAATAGAACTACCCTTTTGAGGTATATTTATTTTTGTTGCTTTCTAATAGCAGTCTGGCTAATTATTAGTGTCACTATCCCATTTTATAAAATTTTTCTTAGTAATTCCAAGGTGAAGTTAAGGTTAAAATTTATGCTGACTTTCATCATGAGGAATTAAAAATGTCCACCAGTGCTCATAGCCTTTGCTTAAGACCTACAGTTTCTGTTCTCATTCCAATTCTGACTACTGCTGGCAATCAGAGTGGTTCTGAGGTTCTTCAACAACCAAAACTTCACCAAAGGACACAGATTTGATTATTATAAGCCAAAAAACTGTTAGTCTTTCTTTGCTTGTTGTAGAGATTTTCACTCACATTTACTCTGAACTTATATAATTCAATCCTTGCCCCACCAAATTAAAGGGGCAAGAACAGATATGTACAATTGGAATTTGTATGTTAGGAAGTAAAAGAACACTGATCCAGCAATTCTTTAGGTGCTCAGATACCTTAATACTCAGTAACTGCTGTAAAGTCTTGTCATTCAGCATCTGATGACTGGATCTGAGCCTAGAAAAGAAAAATGATAGAAAAACACTCTNATTAGCTTCTTTTCTTTTCACAGCTGTTTGTATGGCTTTCTTAAACAACCATTTAGCCTTTTTGCATTTCTTTTTCTCTGGGGTGCTCTTGACCACTGCCTTCTGTACAATGTCACAAACCTCCATCCATAGTCCTTCAAGCACTCTGTCCATCAGATCTAATCCCTTGAATCTATTTGCCACTTCCACTGTAAGGGATTGGATTTATGTCCTACCTGAATGGTCTAGTTGTTTTCCCTACTCTCTTCAATTTAAGTCTGAATTTAGCAATAAGGAGTTCATGATCTGAGCCACAGTCAACTCCTGGTCTTGTTTTGCTGAATGAATAGAGCTTCTCCATCCGTGGTAACAAGCAATATAATCAATCTGATTTTGGTATTGACCATCTGGTGTTGTGTAGAGTCTTCTTTTGCATTGTTAGAAGATGGTGTTTGCTATGACCAGTGCGTTCTTTTGGCAAAACTCTATTATTCTTTGCCCTGCTTCATTCAGTACTCCAAGGCCAAATTTAACTATTATTCCAAGTATTTCTTTACTTCCCACTTTTGCATTCCAGTCACCTATAATGAAAAGAACATCTTTTGGTGGGTGTTAGTTCTAGAAGGTCTTTTAGGTCTTCAGAGAACCATTCGACTTCAGCTTCTTCAGCATTACTGGTCGGGGCACAGACTTATATTACTGTGATATTGAATCAAATAGAGATTGGAAACGAACAGAGATTATTCTGTCATTTTTGAGATTGCATCCAAGTACTGCATTTCAAACTCTTTTGTTGACTATGATGGCTACTCCATTTCTTCTAAGGGATTCCTTCCCACAGTAGTAGATGTAACATTCATCTAAGTTAAATTCACCCATTCCAGTTCATTTTAGTTTGCCCCTAAAATGTCAGTGTTCACTCTTACCATCTCCTGTTTGACAACTTCCAATTTGCCTTGATTCAAGGACCTAACATTCCAGGTTCATATGCAATGTTGCTCTTTACAGCATCAGACTTCACTTCCATCACCAGTCACATCCACAACTGAACATTGTTTTTGCTTTGACTCTGTCTCTTCATTCTTTCTGAAATTTTTTCTCAACTGATCTCCAGTAACATATAGGCACCTACCAACCAGAAAAGTTCATATCTCAGTGTCCTATGGTTTTGCCTTTTCATACTAGTCATGTGGTTCTCAAACAAGAATACTGAAATGGTTTGCCATTCCCTTCTCCAGTGGACCATGTTTTGTTAGAACTCTCCACCATGATCCCTCTGTCTTGTCTGGCCCTATACAACATCACTCATAGTTTCATTGAGCTAGACAAGGCTGTGGTCCACGTGATGAGATTGGTTAGTTTTCTGTGATTATGGTTTTCATTCTGTCTGCCCTCTGATGGAGAAGAATAAGAGGCTTATGAAAGCTTCCAGATAGGAGAGACTGACTGAGGGGGAAACTGCATCTTGTTCTGATGGGTGGGACCATACTCAGTAAATCTTTAATCCAATTTTTTGTTGATTTGCTGGGCTGCATTCCCTCCCTGTTATTTGACCTGAGGCCAAACTATGGTGGAGGTACTGAAGATAATTGCAACCTCTTTCAAAATGTCCCATGCATACATGTATCATTTTAGTTGGGATAATGGCAGGCTTCCCCAATGACTCAGCAGGTAAAGAATCTGCCTGCAAAGCAGGAGACGCGGGTTAAATCCCTGGTTTAGGAATTACCCCTGGAGGAGGAAATGGCGACCCTTTCCAGTATTCTTGCCTGAAAAATTCCATCGACAGAGGAATCTGGCAGGCTACAGTCCAAAAGGTCACAAAGAGTCGACAGGACTGAGCAATTTCCTTAATGGAATAAATGTCACTATCAAAGAAGAGAATGTTACCTGAATAAAATTATGTGACCAATGGAAACCTGACCATGGAACTGACATTCTCACCTCAATAGGCAATTTTCCAAACACTTCTTTTACTTTGATTCAGTTGCCCTGTATTCTGTCTACCCAATAGAACTACCCTTTTGAGGTATGTTTATTTTTGTTGCTTTCTAATAGCAGTCTGGCTAATTATTAGTGTCACTATCCCATTTTATAAAAATTTTCTTAGTAATTCCAAGGTGAAGTTAAGGTTAAAATTTATGCTGACTTTCATCATGAGGAATTAAAAATGTCCACCGGTGCTTATAGCCTTTGCTTAAGACCTACAGTTTCTGTTCTCATTCCAATTCTGACTACTGCTGGAAATCGGAGTGGTTCTGAGGTTCTTCAACAACCAAAACTTCACCAAAGGACACAGATTTGATTATTATAAGCCAAAAAACTGTTAGTCTTTCTTTGTTTGTTGTAGAGATTTTCACTCACATTTACCCTGAACTTATATAATTCAATCCTTGCCCCACCAACTTAAAGGAGCAAGAACAGATATGTACAACTGGAATTTGTATGTTAGGAAGTAAAAGAACACTGATCCAGCAATTCTTTAGATGCTCAGATACCTTAATACTCAGTAACTGTTGTAAAGTCTTATCATTCAGCATCTGATGACTGGATCTGAGCCTAGAAAAGAAAAATGATAGAAAAACACTCTGTTCAAAATGAATCATGTGCATGGAATTCCTTGACTCTGGATTTTGTAAAAAGTTTATTTTTTCCAAATGAATTTGTGTTTTTTGTTTGTAATTTTAGGTGCATTAGCAGAAGACCACTATTTAAAATGATTCTTGGATACTTGTTCATGTCACTTTCGAGACATATCTTGTGAAATTTGGTAGTCTGATATCCTATATTCCTGATATTCTGGCACTATCCACCACATTTCTCTACATTTAAATAATCTCTTTCTCTCCAATAACCAAATTATGACAAGATAATCAATCATAATTCCTGTTTTACCCAGGAAATATATATATATAGGATATCTGCACTAAAGGTATTCAATTTGGCAAGGATAAATAACAAAGGAATTACATTCATTATAGTAGAAATTATTCCAGATTTGTAGATATCTGGTTTTTATTTCTCACTTAGAATGTTTCTGACTGGACTTAACATTTTCTGGTAACTTTCCATTTGACTTTGAATGATATTTATAACAAGTACACTGGTGTTAATTTCAGTGTAAGATCTTAACTTTCTTCCCTACAGTCTAAGTTTAATTTTCAAAGATATTTGTGTGTTAACCCAACTTAAAGAAGTTCAGCTGAACAAGAGAATCCATGTATCTTTAAAAAAAAAAAATAGTTTAAATAGTTAATTTCAATTAACACAAATAATATTATTTTATTTAAACTATTTGAGTCATTTAATTTCACTGACTCTAATTCCATTATCTCACTTTTTTTAAAGTTCTAACTTTGCCTTCCATATTAACTTGCTTATTTTCGTATGCTAATTTATGTCTTAATTCTCTCTTCAGTTCAGTTTAGTTCAGTTCAGTTGCTCAGTCATGTCTGACTCTTTGCAACCGCATGAATTGCAGCACGTCAGGCCTCCCCGTCCATCACCAACTCCTGGAGTTCACCCAAACTCATGACCATCAAGTCAGTGATGCCATCAGCCATCTCATCCTCGGTTGTCCCCTTCTCCTCTTGCCCCTAACTCTTCCCAGCATCAGAGTCTTTTCCAAGGAGTCAACTCTTTGCATGAGGTGGCCAAAGTACTGGAGTTTCAGCTTTAGCATCGTTCTCTCCAAAGGACACCCAGGACTGATCTTCTTTAGAATGGACTTTTAGTGATCACTATATCTGTTCTCTCTCCTTCCCTCAACTCACTGGACCCTTCCTAAATCTTTTCTTTCTCTTTAATCAACTCTTTCAAAAGTTACTGTCCAGTATTTGTAGATAAGAAATAACTTTCAGTTATTCATTTCGGAAAGAAGCCATAAATGCATGCTTTCAAATAACTTGTTTCTCAAGGCTACTTGAATGGATTGATAGTTTTGTTTTGTTTTGTTATTTCATTCACTTATTCATATATGCTTGCTTTCATGTTCTATGCCAGAAATAAACTTCAGAACATTTTAGTACTGGTCATATAGAAAAAATAACTCACTACTCTCTTTGCTTAAATTTTGTATGTTAGAAAATCTCCGATTCAAATTCCCAGTTATTGATTTTATGATATTTCAGGATAATAAAGGATCTGGTAATTCCTATGGACTTACATGGAAGAATATTCTTTTCTTTCCTATGGTAAAAGTGGAAAGATTTTAAGATTCTAAGCTTTGAGGGAAAAAAAAAAGCCTGGACTCTAATTTTCTCAGATGCTATTTGTTTTCCATAAATGCTTACCTAGTATACTGAAATATAATGATACTTACTATAATGAAAAGTGAACAGTTTTGTGCATGGAAGAGCACAGGTCTGAATATGCTCAAACAATATAAAATGACATTGAAAAGCCAATGAAAAGAAAGTTGCTGTACAGTATTTGTAGAGGAGAAACAACTTTCAGTTATTCATTTTATATTCTCTGTGGGAGCTCTGTAACAAAAGATAGATTAACAGGAGAAAAACAAACAAGTTTATTAACAAGACTATCTCAGATATACATGTGAGAAACTCAGGGATGAGTGACTCTAAAATGTGGCTTACAATTTAAGTGCATACTGCAGCTTAATAGAAAATACACTTTTAGAGAGATGGCAAAACAAAGGAAAAGGACCTTGAGTATTTAAGGTTTGAAAATTGTGAGAAAATAAATATATGGGAAATTAGCTGTAAATGAAGACTAGTTTGTAATGTTTGTTATGTAGGCTCCTCTGGTGCCCTCTGTAAGGCTGGTAAGGATCTAAAGTTGTTTCAGATGAAGTTTTGTCCTTTGAAGTAGAGAAAAGAGGGGATGCATTTCTGTAGATTTATCTTCTGCTCAGAAGGAAACAGAAGGCAGAGAGCTTTCCTTGTATCTGGTGCTCCTTGATGGTCTTCTATTCAAAATGTGTGTGCTCATTTGCTCAGTCATGTCCAACTCTTTGCAACCCCATGGACTATAGCCCGCCAAGGTCCTCGGTCCATGGAATTTTCCAGGCAAGTATATTGGAGCAGGTTGCCATTTCCTATTTTAGGGGAACTTCCCAGCCCAAGGATCAAATCTGCATTTCCTGAGTCTCCTGCATTGGCAGGTAGATTCTTTACCACTGAGTCATAATCTATCTCAAAGAGATGTATTTTGGGGAAACATGTTCTGATTTCCTTTATATCGTTATATGTATGAAAGGGGTGTTTTCTATACTGGAGAGTNGAGAAACTCAGGGATGAGTGACTCTAAAATGTGGCTTACAATTTAAGTTCATACTGAAGCTTAATAGAAAATACACTTTTAGAGAGATGGCAAAACAAAGGAAAAGGACCTTGAGTATTTAAGGTTTGAAAATTGTGAGAAAATAAATATATGGGAAATTAGCTGTAAATGAAGACTAGTTTGTAATGTTTGTTATGTAGGCTCCTCTGGTGCCCTCTGTAAGGCTGGTAAGGATCTAAAGTTGTTTCAGATGAAGTTTTGTCCTTTGAAGTAGAGAAAAGAGGGGATGCATTTCTGTAGATTTATCTTCTGCTCAGAAGGAAACAGAAGGCAGAGAGCTTTCCTTGTATCTGGTGCTCCTTGATGGTCTTCTATTCAAAATGTGTGTGCTCATTTGCTCAGTCATGTCCAACTCTTTGCAACCCCATGGACTATAGCCCGCCAAGGTCCTCGGTCCATGGAATTTTCCAGGCAAGTATATTGGAGCAGGTTGCCATTTCCTATTTTAGGGGAACTTCCCAGCCCAAGGATCAAATCTGCATTTCCTGAGTCTCCTGCATTGGCAGGTAGATTCTTTACCACTGAGTCATAATCTATCTCAAAGAGATGTATTTTGGGGAAACATGTTCTGATTTCCTTTATATCGTTATATGTATGAAAGGGGTGTTTTCTATACTGGAGAGTTCAGTAACCTGTGAATGTGTGTGTGTGCACTGTGTGTGCATGTGTGTGTGTGTCTCTGTGTCTCTGCATAAGTCTGTATGTGTATGTATATGTATGCTTACACACACAAAAAAAGACAAAAGTTTTTGCATACAGACTTGAATGCTTATAGTATTCCTAGAGTCTGTCCTCTGCTTTGGGAAAACCCATTCAAAAGACTCATTTCTTCTTAATCTCTGCGGCAGTTGTATCCACTGATCATCTAAGTTCTTGGCTATATACAGATTCCACTACATTCCTTTATAGTCCTTCTCAAAAAGTCTACCTTCAATAAATTGTAATAATTACGTATTCCACCTATTTCCATGTTGTGTCATTCTATTAATTGATTAACCAAGATTTTCCCAAGTCACAGTAACCACTAAGACATATAGTATTTTTGTAATTATGTTGAACAAGAATAAGAAAGCAAGAGTTCACTGAAATTTTAGGGCATTCTTGTCCCAAACTTTCCAAGATATTCCATGGGAGAGCCTGAACTACTCAGAATAAGGATTTATGTATTCAGAATGGATATGTTATATATATCAGTTCAGTTCAGTTGGTCAGTCATGTCAGACTCTTTGCGACCTCATGAATCACAGCACACCAGGCCTCCCTGTCCATCACCAACTCCCGGAGTTCACTCAGACTCAGTGTCTGTTGAGTCAGTGATGCCATCCAGCCATCTCATCCTCTCTTGTCCCCTTCTCCTCCTGCCCCCAATCCCTCCCAGCATCAGAGTCTTTTCCAGTGAGTCAACTCTTCGCATGAGGTGGCCAAAGTACTGGAGTTTCAGCTTTAGCATCATTCCTTCCAAAGAAATCCCAGGGTTGATCTCCTTCAGAATGGACTGCTTGGATCTCTTTGCAGTCTAAGGGACTCTTAAGAGTCTTCTCCAACACCACACTTCAAAAGCATCAATTCTTCAGCGCTCAGCCTTCACAGTCCAACTCTCACATCCGTACATGACTACTGGAAATACAATAGCCTTGACTAGACTGACCTTAGTCTGCAAAGTAATGTCTCCGCTTTTGAATATGCTATCTAGGTTGATCATAGCTTTCCTTCAAAGTAGTAAGCGTCTTTTAATTTCATGGCTGCAGTCACCATCTGTAGTGATTTTGGAGCCTCCCAAAATATATGTGTGTGTGTGTGTGTGTTATATTCAGTTCAAAAGTATCCCCAAATATACTCGTCTGATTAAGTCACATCTTTTGATAAGCAACTCTTGAGAAATTAACATCTTCCTAAGAATAATTTAATCAAGTAGACAAATTGACGAAAATCTAACTGAATACTACAGTCTTCAGTAAGAGCCTTAGGCAGTTCAAGAGCATTAGAAACTAAAAGAATAGACTCAAGTAGCTTGCAGGGAGGTTTCTCAGCAGTTTCCAAGGTTGAGCTGCAGTCATCACCTGATGCTTTGGAGGGATTCAAAAAGGCAGACCTGGATTCTGGTTTCTGCTGTTGGCAAGTTCAAGAGATGGAGAAGCACAGTTCCTAAACTATGCTTTACCTCTTTTCTCTCTTTTGTTGTGACAAAAGGCAATCTGAGCTTGAAGAAACTGATCTGATTTAATTATTCACCCATAGTTTCAACAGTCCAACCAGTATTTATGAAATCCTTACCATCCACCAGGTTCCTAGCCTGCAGACTGGTATACAGGGGCTCAGTTCAGTTCGGTTTCTCAGTCATGTCCGACTCTTTGCGACCTCATAAACAGCAGCAGGCCAGGTCTCTCTGTCCATCATCAACTCCCGGAGTCCACCCAAACCCATGTCCACTGAGTCAGTGATGCCATTCAAACATCTCATCCTCTGTCATCCCCTTCTCCTCCTGCCTTCAATCTTCTCCAGCATCAGGGTCTTTATCAATGAATCAGATCTTTGCATCAAGAATGTCAAAGTATTGGAGTTTCAGCTTCAACATCAGTCCTTCCAAAGAACACCCAGGACTGATCTCCTTTAGGATGGACTGGTTGGATCTCCTCACAGTCCAAGGGACTCTCCAGAGTCTTCTCCAATACCACAGCTCAAAAGCACCAATTATTTGGCACTCAGCTTTCTTTATAGTCCAACTCTCACATCCATACATGACTACTGGAAAAACCATAGCCTTGACTAGACAGACCTTTGTTGACAAATTAATGTCTGATTTTTAATATGTTGTCTTGGTTGGTCATAACTTTCCTTCCAGGGAGTACGTATATTTTAATTTCATGGTTGCAATCACCATCTGCAGTGACTTCGGAGCCCAGAAAAATAAAGTCAGCTACTGGTTCCACTGTTTTCCCATCTATTTGCCATGAAGTGATGGGACCAGATGCCATGATCTTAGTTTTCTAAATGTTTAGCTTTAAGCCAACTTTTTCACTCTCCTCTTTCACTTTCATCAAGAGGTTCTTTAGTTCTTAATTTTCTGCCATAAGCATGGTGTCATCTGCATATCTGTGTTTATTGATACTTCTTCCAGCAATCTTGATTCCAGCTTGTGCTTCTTCCAGCCCATCATTTACCATGATATAGAGGTAAAAATGTAGTTAACATTTGTCTTAGAATCTGGTTCATGATTGTTTGAGGAAAGAGGTTCTTATCATACCCTGTTTCAGTTTTCATACTCTATTTTCAGTTTTGTTTTTACCTAGATCTTTATTTTACCAAGGAATATTTTCAGTTTTCATTTTTAGATTTTAACTTTTTAGCTTTTTTCTTGGGGTATATATGTTGTTTTACTTCATACAGTTTTATATGTTTCTAACACTATTATAGTTGCTGATTCAGCTATCCAAATCTCTAAATTAAGTCTCCGGTAACTGGAAATGTGTCAGTAGTACAACTAACAAAGAATTATAAGAGATAGTGGGAAAGTTCAGAAATGGTGGTGGTGAAAGAAAGGAGGTCTTCTTTTGCTGTCTGTGATGCCTGTGTATGAGAGGATGGTGGTCACAATGGATTTGTTTAAACATGCTGAGTTTAAGAAGCTGTCAACAAAAGTCTGCAAGAATCCTGGATTACAAACATGAATTTGTCATGGTTTCCAAGCTTCTTCCTTCAAATTCCCCTTCTGAACTGTTACTGTACATGGTTGTTTCATAGAGTTTAGAAGCATGAAATAGATCTGGTTGTAATACATCTTAAAAGTGACAGTAAGCAAAGCAATGAATAAATAAAATGAATCTAAGAATAATAATAGCATTAGATTATAAAATAAAGAATAAAGTAAATATAATGAGCCTATATGGATATGAAAGATAGAGGGAAAGTAAGAAGGAAAGAAAGAGAATAAGAAGAGACAAATCGTCTTTACAGAAAAATCCCAACTGTTAAATGTAGAGGAAAAGTTGAAAAGTTGAAAGTTAAGTCACTCAGTCATGTCCGACTCTTTGCGACCCCGTGGACTGTAGTCCACCAGGCTCCTCCATCCATGGGATTCTCCAGGCAAGAATGCTAGAGTGGGTTGCCGTTTCCTTCTCCAGAGGATCTTTCTGACCCAAGGATGAAACCTAGGTCTCCCACATTAGAGGCAGAAGCTTTAACCTCTGAGCCACCAATGTAGAGGAAGGAGGAAAACATAACATCACTGTTAGGACAGGAAAATATCAGAGCCTCAGCATATCATCCCCACACCATAATAATTATTATTTGCTGTACTGGTTTTAAGTATAGCAAATAATAAATATTATTTATTAATTTTGATATTCTCTCATTCAGAAGGTGGAGCCTAATCCCTCTTTTCTGAATATGAGCTGGGCATAGTGACTCACTTCTAAACCCTAAAACATGGAAGAGAAAATAGTAACTTTATAGTGAATATTATAGTGAAGAAAACTACCAAGTGATCAAGGTTAATATCACTAGAAATAAATCATGTTGATACACTATTCCATAGCATGATTCAATTTAAAGAACATATTATATCTATAGTGAAGTGAAGTTGCTCAGTCGTGTCTGAATTTTTGCGACCACATGGACTGTAGCCTACCAGGCTCTTCCCTCCATGAGATTCTCCAGGCAAGAGTACTGGAGTGGGTTGCCATTTCCTTCTCCAGGGGATCTTCCCAACCTAGGGAATGAATCTGGGCCTCCCACATTCCAGGCAGATGCTTTAACCTCTGAGCCACCAGGGAAGCCCATTATATCTATAGCATCTTCAAAAATTCATAACCCCCTCAAATCATGAGCAAACATCACATAAAACCATAATATGATACAAATACCTCACCAGTATAACCAAAACTACCAAGATCATGAGAAGCAAGAAAAACCCAAGAAATTGTCACACATAAGTAAAGACATGATGATTAAATGCAAAATAGTGTCCTGGTTTAAATCTTAGAATAAAAAAATATATTAATGGAAAAACCTGAAATTTAAATATATTATATGCTTTAGTTAGGATTTTCTCAATGCTTATTTCTTAATTTTGCTATTTACAAAGGTCATGTTAAGTGTTAAAAGAAGTGAAGCTAGGTAACACATCTCTTTACTATATTTGCAACACTTCTCTAAATCTTAGTTCAAATTAAAATATTTTAAATGTTATAATAAACACTACTTTTGCTGATCATTGAAAAATCAATAGATATGTAATCTAACTAAATTCCCCTTTGAGATCATCTCAAATTAAAATAGAAAACAAGAGTTAAAACCTTAATTGCTTCTATAGAAAAGCAAACCTTAGGGAAATCATTCAAAATATCTTAACACTTTGCTTTGGAGGATTGTAATTAAGAAATGAAAGAGTACTGAAGTGGGTCACAGAGTGGAAGCAGTTACTTTGGCTTTATGGCCTTTGTTAGGACACAAAGACCCAAGAGCCTCAGAGAAGCCTTACGGTTCTTTTAAGGGTGAGATGTTGGTTGAAGGTTGTGTGAGAAGACAAGTGTCTTGCAGGACTCTTGTCCTCTGAACTGACCCCACCAGGAGCAGAATTCCAACTACTTAACCCGACTAGTCCAGAAGTGCTCTAGGGCAGGCCATGAAGCAATTGTTGAAAGCAGACTCCCTACAGATCCTGATACTTGAACTTAACTGTGGGGTAACTTCAGGCAAGATATTTAACTTCTATCTCAGTGATATCATTTATGAGTATAATGGTGGACCTGTGAACACTGACCGACACCAGGGAAGACCCTGCTGCAACTGTACCACTGGGACACAGCTGAGATACAGATGTTAGAGAAAGAGGGCAGATTTCATGTCTATAGGTAGAAATAATTCTTGCCTCACTGCAGTATGAGGATAAACACATTGTAATGTATGTGAAAGCAACACCAATTAAAAGGATTATTGCTATTGATGTGAGAAATATAATTTTGGAATTCTGAGAAGATTCACCCTGTCATTTTACTTTTGTAACTGTGTCCATTTAATTTTTAATGAGGGGCTTTTCATTCAACACTGCCCTAGTTTCTTTGGTTCACAGACCCTTTCGAGTAATAATGAATTTTCTGTGAAGGAAAGTCCATCAACCCTTTAGAAGGATGCCCACTGTACATCACATATTTCTCAGATCACCCACAATAATCTCATCTGTAATTCTCAGTTGCCCTGGATCTAACCTATAACTTTATATCTCTCCAGAGGGTCAGAGCTACTATTAATATATCCCTTTTCCCCCTTTCTTTTCTTTGCTTCCATTTTCTGGTCCTTTATTATCTTTCCTTTCATTTCCTTGATTTCCCCTTTGTTTTTTCCTTCCTTCTCTCACTCCCTCCCTTCCTTCCTTCCTTTTTCCCCTTTGTTTCTGTGAGATTCTTCATTACTAACCTAATTGCTGTACATAATTAATGTATACTGGGAAAACAAAGATTGTGATGGCATGGAACTCTGATTGATTAGTCAGTGTGTGAGACATGGGCCCTGAAACTCATTCAGCATTTATTCTGTGTATATGTAGATCTGGGAGAAGTACTTTTCTGATACTGAACTTGAAATCCATTGAACTGAATCAGCTTGAACTCTCCTTTCTTCAGCTCAGTTCAGTTCAGCCACTCAGTCGTGTCTGACTCTTTGCAACCCCATGAACCGCAGGACGCCAGGCCTCCCTGTCCATAGCCAACTCCCAGAGTACACCCAAACCCATGACCAGAGTCAGTGATGCCTTCCAACCTTGTCATTCTCTATCATCCCCTTCTCCTCCTGCCCTCATCTGTCCCAACATCAAAGACTTTTCCAATGAGTCAGCTCTTCACAACAGGTGGACAAAGTATTGGAGTTTCAGCTTCAACATCAGGTCTTGCAATGAACACCCAGGATTGATCTCCTTTAGGATGCACTGGTTGGATCTCTTTGCAGTCCAAGGGACTCTCAAGAGTCTTCTCCAACACCACAGTTCACAAGAGTCAATTCTTCGGTGCTCAGCTTTCTTTACAGTACAACTTTCACATCCATTCATGACCACTGGAAAAACCAAAGCCTTGACTAGACAGACCTTTGTCAGCAAAGTAATGTCTCTGCTTTTTAATATGCTATCTAGGTTGATCATAATTTTCCTTCCAAGGAGTAAGCATCTTTTAATTTCATGTCTGAAATCACCATCTGCAGTGATTTTGGAGCCCTCCAAAAATAAAGGCCGACACTGTTTCCACTGTTTCCCTATCTATTTGCCGTGAAGAGATGGGACCAGATGCCATGACCTTAGTTTTCTGAACTGTTGAGCTTTAAGCCAACTTTTTCACTCTCCTCTTTCACTTTCATCAAGAAGCTCTTTAGTTCCTCTTCACTTTCTGCCATAAGGGTGGTGTCATCTGCATACCTGAGGTTATTGATATTTCTCCCAGCAATCTTGATTTCAGTTTGTGTTTCTTCCACTCCAGCGTTTCTCATGATGTACTCTGCATAGAAATTAAATAAGCAGGGTGACAATATACAGCCTTGACGTACTCCTTTTCCTATTTGGAACCAGTCTGTTGTTCCATGTCCAGTTCTAACTGTTGCTTCCTGACCTGCATACAGATTTCTCAAGAGGCAGGGCAGGTGGTCTGGTATTCCCAACTCTTTCAGAATTTTCCACAGTTTATTGTGTTCCACACAGTCAAAGGCTTTGGCATAGTCAATAAAGCAGAAATAGATGTTGTTCTGGAACTGTCTTGCTTTGTCCATGATCCAGCGGATGTTGGCACTTTGATCTCTGGTTCCTCTGCCTTTTCTAAAACCAGCTTGAACATCAGAGAGTTCATGGTTCACGTATTGCTGGAGCCTGGCTTGGAGAATTTGAGCATTCCTTTACTAGCATGTAAGATGAGTGCAATTGTGCGGTAGTTTGAGCATTCTTTGGCATTGCCTTTCTTTGGAATTGGAATGAAAACTGACCTTTTCCAGTCCTGTGGCCACTGCTGAGTTTTCCAAATTTGTTGGCATATTGAGTGCAGCAGTTTCTCAGCATCATCTTTCAGGATTTGAAATAGCTCCACTGGAATTCCATCACCTCCACTAGCTTGTTCATAGTGATGCTTTCTAAGGCCCTCTTGACTTCACATTCCAGGATGTCTGGCTCTAGGTGAATGATCACACCATTGTGATTATCTGGGTCATAAAGATCTTTTTTGTACAGTTCTTCTGTGTATTCTTGCCACCTCTTCTTAATATCTTCTGCTTCCATTATGTCCCTACCATTTCTGTCCTTCATCGAGCCCATCTTTGCATGAAATGTTACTGTGGTATCTCTAATTTTCTTGAAGAGATCTCTAGTGTTTCCCCTTCTATTGTTTTCCTCTATGTCTCTGCATTGATCTCTGAGGAAGGCTTTCTTATCTCTCCTTGCTATTCTTTGGAACTCTGCATTCAAATGGGTATATCTTTCCTTTTCTCCTTTGC
>SJYW01042787.1:1085362-1144302 GCA_006410735.1 Raphicerus campestris
GGGGAGGGAGCTGGGAGGGGGCTTTGGCATGGGGAGATCGTGTACACCTGTGGATGATTCATGTCAATGTATGGCAAAACCAATACAGTACTGTAAAATAGAATAAAGTATTAAAAGGAAAAAAAAAAAAAAAAGAAAGTCATTTGACGAGTAACATGAGCCATCCTGCAGCGACTGCAAATGCTGCCAGTGTGGACCGGTCCATGCACTCCTGTTTATCCCGCTGATAAATGGTCTGCTCCTGATGC
This sequence comes from Raphicerus campestris, assembly GCA_006410735.1. Classification (NCBI taxonomy): domain Eukaryota; kingdom Metazoa; phylum Chordata; class Mammalia; order Artiodactyla; family Bovidae; genus Raphicerus; species Raphicerus campestris. The sequence goes on from SJYW01042787.1 coordinate 1,085,611, forward strand.
TAAGTCATGCTGAAATTAGTTCATTTTAAAATAATTTATTAAAAGGTATTGAAAATGCAGAGCCATGGAGTAAGTGGATGATTCTCTGACTGAGAGGCTTATCAGGGCTTTATTTCCATCTCCTAGCAGGCCTCTGTGGCCATGTGAGGGCCAGGCAGTTCTGTCCAGCTCCCGGCTGGGTTCACAGTGTCCTACACACCCTGTATCCAACCGAGAGATGAGACCAGAATCCCGGGCTGAGCTAGAGTGAGCAGGTTCTCATGCTTGTTTCTCCTGGGTGAGGATTCCTCCAGGGGCCTCTGCTTCACTGACTTTGCAGACCTGAACCCAGGAAGCAACCGTGATGACAGACTTACCTTATTTTCATACCATGTACAGTCTCCCATCTGTTGCTGCCCAGGAGGGCTCAGGTGTCAACAGCACCAGTGTCCATTCTGGGCACCTCCACGCAAAACCTTCAGGCAGTGCCTTCTCCCACCCAGACCATGTGCATCCCTCCTGGGGATACAAGTTGTTCCTACACTGAGTTCTCTGCTCCTAGTTTCCATCTTCTCGGCCTTTTGGCTAAGATTGAGAGGCCTTTGTTTTTCACCTCAGTGGGTTCCATCCCTGGGTTGGGAAGATTCCCTGGAGAAGGGAATGGCAACCCACTCTACTATTCTTGCCTGGAAAATCCCATGGACGGAGGAGCCCAGTGGGCTGCAGTCCATGGGGTCGCAAAAAGTCAGATATAACTGAGCAACTTACACATCAGGTATTAGAAAATGTTCCAGCTTTCTCCCAAGCTGTTGGCTGGCAGTGGGGCCCCTGGGGATGTGCCCTTCGGGGACAGGGCTGGAGGGAGGCCTGGCTCTGCCTTCGGGGCCTGCAAGCCCCTGGCTGCCCACTTCCTCTGCCTTCACTCCCTCCTCCTGTCTCCACGATGTTTATTTCACAGGGCAACTTTTCACGGTGACAACCGTCATCCCACGATTGAACTGAGCTCCGATTATGGAAATTGCCAAGAGGCCCAGCGGAAGGAGAACGTGATGCGATGCCTCTCCAAGGTCAGGCCCGGGTCCCTGCTGCGGGCTCCTGGGCACACGGGGCTCTGGACCAGGGCGCAGGACACACACGGAGCGCCTGCGCCGGGCTGCACGCCAACGTGCGCGCGCGCCCCTGCCGCCCTGCCCGGCACTGCTCGGTCTCCAGTTATGAGCGGCGCCAGTTTTCCCGTCAGCCGCTGCCATGTCTCCAAATGGCTTTTCAGTGTCAGGCATATCAGGAAATTAACTCATCAGGCAGTGACAGCTGCTAATTTTTTCCCCTTACATGTCAGATGGATCGCCCGCTGAAGCTAATAATGAATCACCAATCCCTGATTAGAAGGTGCTTCCGAAACATATAACTGCCATCTGAGCGAACTTTTTCCTTCATGTAAAATGATAGCACCCTAGAGGAGCAGAAAAGGGATTGTATCCTTCAGATGGAGCCGGAGGAGGCTGCTCAAGTGCGAGGGGCGCCTTTTCCACGGTGGGCTAACATTCAACAGGAAGAGGAGGGATGACTCCCCGCGCTTTCTGTGATTTACTCCACGAAGGGCCTTTCTCCTTTCCTCATTCTCCTCCCAGAACCTGCTCTGGGTTAGGATTCGAAGCTGGTTCTTCAATTCTTTCCTGATGCCATTGTTTTATGTTCAGGATCATAATAGATGTGGTGTGACCGAAAGATGCAAACACTCCCGGCTGTTAGGAAACTTCCCACAGGCCCAGCTACCAGGCAGCCGGGCCCTGCTTCGCAGAGCCGGGCTGGGGCTGAGCTGGCGTCAGGTGTGACCAGGCCTGGACCTCTGAGCACTCTGCACAGTGGCCTCTGAGGACCAGGTGGCTGAGCAGATTCACCGCGGCTCCTCCGGCTGAATCTTCTAGCACTCTGGGCTCACGTCTGGGTTGAATGGAATTTTCAGGGCTCCACTGACACCGTCTTACTGATACCATCTTACAATCACTTGGTTCTCAAAGCCAAGAAGCAAACGAATGCTCTCTGCATCTTTCAGGAGATGCGGGTCTGTCTGCTCGTGGGTTCCCTGCCAGCGGGGGGCTTCTTTGGGAGGACCCTCCCTCCCTCTGCTCCAGGCCCGAGGCGGCCCTGAAGGATGCCTGGCTGAGCCACACACTTCATTTAAATGACCTTATGCAGCCAGAACTCCCTCTGTACAGAAAAGCTCTTGCAAGCTCTTCATGAACTCAAAGCCTTGCCCACCCTCCGTCCTGGAAGCCGGAAACCTCAGCCACTTCTGTACGCTGCCTTGGGCAGAGCAGTCCCAGCCTCTCCACCAAAGGTCCTGGCTGGGGTTTGATAAGAAGCTGCTCCTTCTGGGTCATGGTCTCCAAGTAAACGTTTCTGTTGCTCTGCTTTTCACGTCTTTGGAGTTGTGTTGCCTTCTCCAGCCCAACCTCCAGGAAGGCTCAGGCTCCTCGTGGGCGCCTCACGGAAGATGGTGTTTCAGGGAATGCACCACACGGCGATGGGCCATGCCTCGTTATTCTGAGGCCTGCGCTTCTGTACGTGTTTCTTCAATACCCTCACACTCCACCGGTTGTATAATGAGAGAGAAGAGAGAGACCACATTAACCCAGCTCTACAGGTAATTACAGGACACAGGAGCCTAGTGAATCCTCTGCAATCCTTCTGAGCCTTGAAACACCTTCTGGACAGTTTTTTGTTTTTTTTTAAATGCAAAGGCCTGCTCTTTTCATTGTGCATACAACACGAGTGGTGGTTTGACACTGCAGGCTACACTGGTTTTATGAAGGATTAAATGCCACCTGAGACATATTTATCCTAAATAAATCACAAACGGTAAACTGCAGCATGTCAGTGTCAACACCCAGGACTGCGGCAGAAAGGTTAGCCATACGGGACTAAGTGCGGTTAGGAATTAGCATCCAAGCTGCGGGCTGCGGGCTGCAGCTAACAGGAAGAATGATCAAGAAGATATTTTCCCACTGAAAATAATCCCCCACCTCCACTTTTTTTAACATGTACGAGAAGCTTGGCGAGGGGCATCACTTTGTAAAGGTCATCTTCCTCTTGACAAAACACATGGAAGTTGCTGCTGTCGCTGTTTGCTGAAGACAGTGTTGAAGAGGAGCGGAACTGCCCTGCCATTTTTAGGAATCGGGGGCAAGTCATACCCAGCTAATTATGAATTGCAGTGTCAAGCCTGAGATTTTCCTTTTTTAAATTTTTTTTTGGAGGGAGGAGCCTTCAGGTGGGTGGGACCCAGGGCTCTGAGGACCAGGTCAGGGGAGACACAGAGGTTTCAGGCACCCTGCCAAGGCTGGCTTCCAAGCTGACCTCTCAGGGGGGTGTGGAAACAGGACTGTGATGGAAACCACAACAGTACCATTCTCTCTTCCTTTTCTCCCTTCTATGCTTCACAATTTTAAGATGCTAACCACAATAGGTGGTGATTGCAGCCATGAAATTAAAAGATGCTTACTCCTTGGAAGGAAAGGTATGACCAACCTAGATAGCATATATAAAAGCAGAGATATTACTTTGCCAAAAAAGGTCCATCTAGTCAAGGCTATGGTTTTTCCAGTAGTCATGTACGGATGTGGGAGTTGGACTGTGAAGACAGCTGAGCGCCAAAGAATTGATGCTTTTGAACTGTGGTGTTGGAAAAGACTCTTGAGAGTCCCTTGGACTGCAAGGAGATCCAACCAGCCATCCTAAAGGAGATCAGTCCTGAGTGTTCATTGGAAGGACTGATGCTAAAGCTGAAACTCCAGTACTTTGGCCACCTTTGCGAATACTTGACTCATTGGAAAAGACCCTGATGCTGGGAGGGATTGGGGGCAGGAGGAGAAGGGGTTGAAAGAGGATGAGATGGCTGGATGGCATCACCGACTTGATGGACGTGATGGAGGAAGGTGGTACACAAAATGAACAGGAGTTCTGAGTGAACTCCAGGAGTTGGTGATGGACAGGGAGGCCTGGCGTGCTGCAATTCATGGGGTCGCAAAGAATTAGACAGGACTGAGCGACTGAACTGAACTGAACCACGAGACTATGTTACTGTCACCAGAATCTGCCTGGGTCATGGGCCAAATGTGGAGCACACAGCACCGGGGTGCAGAGATGGCCAGCAGAACCCAGCACATTCAGCATGGGCGGAGAGGCAAGGAACAAGTGCGCTTGGCCTTTTATGGCTGTCCGTCAGTTGGCTGCTGGAAAGAAAATCTCATCCTTCTCTTTTAGTGCTGTTTATTTCAAAGAAAAAAGAAACAGAAAACAACCTTTCCGTTTGGGGGAGGGGAGGGTTTTACAATTTTGGAAGGGAAGCAATTAAGAAGTGGGTCAGCAGGCTATTAACTCGCACCCCCAGTGGAAGGGACCCCACAGCAAGGCACACAGTTCTGTGGGGGCCAGGGCATGGCTCTCTATCACTGATGTTTGATGTCAGCTCTTTCACAGGGACATAAATCACTGATAAATCCTGTGAAAATGATGTCAACATTAAGAAACATTTGTTATAAAAGCAAAATATTGATACAAACAGTATTTTTCAGAATGCACATTTCATATAGACTTTATTATATGAAACTAAGTCAAAATTAGAAGCATTGGGTTTTCTTAACTAAGGTTTAATAAATGTCAAGGCTTTTCTTAACCATAGGCTTAAGGAGGAATCTTTTAAGCTGAAGCAACCTGGGCAAGGACCACACCTACAAAGTCTGGAGGAGGAAGGCGGTACACAAAATGAACAGGCTGCCTTTGGTCTGGGGACACTGTGATCCTAACATTTCCAGGAAAATGAACAGGAGCAGGCTGCTTCGACGTGGTAACGCAGGTAGCTGCAATTTTTAACCAAACATGTAATAAACTGTAACAATGGGGACATGTTGGACTGCAAGGGCAGCCGTGTTGGAAGCCACTCTTCCATGGCTAGGGCACGATCCTCTCACAACTGCAACGGGAAGACATTATGGGAACAAAACAGAAAAAACTTAACTTCTGGGCACAATGAGTAGAACAGGAGGAAGAGCAACAGAAGAACCAACCGGAAACCAGACTCGCCTCGGGCGGCCCCGCCCCACCCCGACCCGCTGCAGGCTGCACTCCTGCGTGCGCGCCCCTGGCGCCCCGTGCACGCGGCCGGCGTAGGGCCATCCCTGGCTCCTTGGATGCGCGCTTCGCTGGCGGGTGCAGGGCACACGGCCTTGCATGCTGGTCTCTCAGCCCAGCGCCGGCGGCTGGGCCCCGGCCTCAAGCTTCGTGGACTTCGCTGCTGTCTCTTTGGCTCTGGATGACCGCGGCGGCCGGGGAGCTCTCCTGGGTGTAGATGACCATGCTTGTCAGCTGTTCGGCTCCACTGGTGACCATGGCCCCTGCCTGCAGGAGCTCCTGGGAGCCGGCTGCCTCAATGACGGTGTGCGAGTACACGGCGGGCTCGTCCTGCACGCCGGGTGGCAGCTCGGTCACGATGTAGTGTGTGGCCCCCTCGGGAAAGCCGCTGCCGGGCTCCTGGACCATGGCCTGCACCAGCTCTTCGGTGACGATGATCTGCGAGATCTCGCCATCCTCCTCGGCCAGGTCCACGTGCGGCCCGCGTGCCTCGGCCTCCTGCATGATGATCTGGGCGCCCTCGCGGGCCAGCATGTGCACTGTGCCCTCTTCGTTGACGATGACTTGCGTGACGCCGTCCTTCATCAGCTGGCCAGCCGCGGCCGAGTCGCACACGGCAAACTGCAGCATGCCCTGCACCACCTTCTTGAAGGCCACCTGTGTGCGCTCCTGCGATGCGATTACAGTGGCTGGCCGCACCAGCTGGGTCAGCACCTCCACCGGCTCTGCGGCGGCCGCGCCTTCCGGCCCGTCGTGGAACACATGGATCTCCGGGGCTGCAGGAGTGGCTGCCTCCTGCCCTGGCAGCTGCACCAGCACGTCCCTGGGCCCGGCCCTGCCCTTCTCCTCGGCCGCTGCCGGGCCCTCCGCCCCTCCCAGCTCGGTGACCGCACACAGCAGGGCGTCCAAGGCAGAGGCTGCGTCCGGCGGGGGGACGCCGGCCTCGGCCAGATCTAGAATCTCCTGCTTGGTCACCTGCTGAATGATGGCCCCACTGGGGCTGAGGGGCTCGTCCACGCCATGCCCTTCCATTGAGCCACCCACGACCACCACTTGCGTGGCTCCGTCAGCCAGCGGTTCCGGCAGGCCCGGGCTGGGAGCCCCGGCGCCCCCATGCGCCCCGCTTTGCCCTGTGGCGATGACCTGGCCGTCCTCGGTGATGTGCACCACACGGGCCACCTGGCCGGCCAGGGCCAGCGTCTGCAGCGTGGCCGCAGCCGTTTCCTCCACTGAGGCATCCAGGGTGAACTCGCCCTCGTAGCCCTGGATGATGATGACCTGCTGGACTGGCTCCGGCGGAGCCACCGACCTCCTGCTGCTCCGCAGCGGCCTGTCCTTGACTGGAGACTCCTCTGCCAGCGTGGCTGCCGTGAAGGGGCTGTCTGTCTCCACGAAGGTGGCTCCCTGGCCCTTCAGGCGGCATTCGTAGGACTTGGACACAATGCCTAGGGGAGAGAGCGACCAGTTAGAGCCTAGAAAAGTGACTTTTAGAAGTAAGACAGTTCTTATCAAGCTGGAAAACCTCAACAGAAGCATCCCCATGACTCAGATCCCCAAGCTNTTGCAGTGTCAAGCCTGAGATTTTCCTTTTTTAAATTTTTTTTTGGAGGGAGGAGCCTTCAGGTGGGTGGGACCCAGGGCTCTGAGGACCAGGTCAGGGGAGACACAGAGGTTTCAGGCACCCTGCCAAGGCTGGCTTCCAAGCTGACCTCTCAGGGGGGTGTGGAAACAGGACTGTGATGGAAACCACAACAGTACCATTCTCTCTTCCTTTTCTCCCTTCTATGCTTCACAATTTTAAGATGCTAACCACAATAGGTGGTGATTGCAGCCATGAAATTAAAAGATGCTTACTCCTTGGAAGGAAAGGTATGACCAACCTAGATAGCATATATAAAAGCAGAGATATTACTTTGCCAAAAAAGGTCCATCTAGTCAAGGCTATGGTTTTTCCAGTAGTCATGTACGGATGTGGGAGTTGGACTGTGAAGACAGCTGAGCGCCAAAGAATTGATGCTTTTGAACTGTGGTGTTGGAAAAGACTCTTGAGAGTCCCTTGGACTGCAAGGAGATCCAACCAGCCATCCTAAAGGAGATCAGTCCTGAGTGTTCATTGGAAGGACTGATGCTAAAGCTGAAACTCCAGTACTTTGGCCACCTTTGTGAATACTTGACTCATTGGAAAAGACCCTGATGCTGGGAGGGATTGGGGGCAGGAGGAGAAGGGGTTGAAAGAGGATGAGATGGCTGGATGGCATCACCGACTTGATGGACGTGATGGAGGAAGGTGGTACACAAAATGAACAGGAGTTCTGAGTGAACTCCAGGAGTTGGTGATGGACAGGGAGGCCTGGCGTGCTGCAATTCATGGGGTCGCAAAGAATTAGACAGGACTGAGCGACTGAACTGAACTGAACCACGAGACTATGTTACTGTCACCAGAATCTGCCTGGGTCATGGGCCAAATGTGGAGCACACAGCACCGGGGTGCAGAGATGGCCAGCAGAACCCAGCACATTCAGCATGGGCGGAGAGGCAAGGAACAAGTGCGCTTGGCCTTTTATGGCTGTCCGTCAGTTGGCTGCTGGAAAGAAAATCTCATCCTTCTCTTTTAGTGCTGTTTATTTCAAAGAAAAAAGAAACAGAAAACAACCTTTCCGTTTGGGGGAGGGGAGGGTTTTACAATTTTGGAAGGGAAGCAATTAAGAAGTGGGTCAGCAGGCTATTAACTCGCACCCCCAGTGGAAGGGACCCCACAGCAAGGCACACACAGTTCTGTGGGGGCCAGGGCATGGCTCTCTATCACTGATGTTTGATGTCAGCTCTTTCACAGGGACATAAATCACTGATAAATCCTGTGAAAATGATGTCAACATTAAGAAACATTTGTTATAAAAGCAAAATATTGATACAAACAGTATTTTTCAGAATGCACATTTCATATAGACTTTATTATATGAAACTAAGTCAAAATTAGAAGCATTGGGTTTTCTTAACTAAGGTTTAATAAATGTCAAGGCTTTTCTTAACAATAGGCTTAAGGAGGAATCTTTTAAGCTGAAGCAACCTGGGCAAGGACCACACCTACAAAGTCTGGAGGAGGAAGGCGGTACACAAAATGAACAGGCTGCCTTTGGTCTGGGGACACTGTGATCCTAACATTTCCAGGAAAATGAACAGGAGCAGGCTGCTTCGACGTGGTAACGCAGGTAGCTGCAATTTTTAACCAAACATGTAATAAACTGTAACAATGGGGACATGTTGGACTGCAAGGGCAGCCGTGTTGGAAGCCACTCTTCCATGGCTAGGGCACGATCCTCTCACAACTGCAACGGGAAGACATTATGGGAACAAAACAGAAAAAACTTAACTTCTGAGCACAATGAGTAGAACAGGAGGAAGAGCAACAGAAGAACCAACCGGAAACCAGACTCGCCTCGGGCGGCCCCGCCCCACCCCGACCCGCTGCAGGCTGCACTCCTGCGTGCGCGCCCCTGGCGCCCCGTGCACGCGGCCGGCGTAGGGCCATCCCTGGCTCCTTGGATGCGCGCTTCGCTGGCGGGTGCAGGGCACACGGCCTTGCATGCTGGTCTCTCAGCCCAGCGCCGGCGGCTGGGCCCCGGCCTCAAGCTTCGTGGACTTCGCTGCTGTCTCTTTGGCTCTGGATGACCGCGGCGGCCGGGGAGCTCTCCTGGGTGTAGATGACCATGCTTGTCAGCTGTTCGGCTCCACTGGTGACCATGGCCCCTGCCTGCAGGAGCTCCTGGGAGCCGGCTGCCTCAATGACGGTGTGCGAGTACACGGCGGGCTCGTCCTGCACGCCGGGTGGCAGCTCGGTCACGATGTAGTGTGTGGCCCCCTCGGGAAAGCCGCTGCCGGGCTCCTGGACCATGGCCTGCACCAGCTCTTCGGTGACGATGATCTGCGAGATCTCGCCATCCTCCTCGGCCAGGTCCACGTGCGGCCCGCGTGCCTCGGCCTCCTGCATGATGATCTGGGCGCCCTCGCGGGCCAGCATGTGCACTGTGCCCTCTTCGTTGACGATGACTTGCGTGACGCCGTCCTTCATCAGCTGGCCAGCCGCGGCCGAGTCGCACACGGCAAACTGCAGCATGCCCTGCACCACCTTCTTGAAGGCCACCTGTGTGCGCTCCTGCGATGCGATTACAGTGGCTGGCCGCACCAGCTGGGTCAGCACCTCCACCGGCTCTGCGGCGGCCGCGCCTTCCGGCCCGTCGTGGAACACATGGATCTCCGGGGCTGCAGGAGTGGCTGCCTCCTGCCCTGGCAGCTGCACCAGCACGTCCCTGGGCCCGGCCCTGCCCTTCTCCTCGGCCGCTGCCGGGCCCTCCGCCCCTCCCAGCTCGGTGACCGCACACAGCAGGGCGTCCAAGGCAGAGGCTGCGTCCGGCGGGGGGACGCCGGCCTCGGCCAGATCTAGAATCTCCTGCTTGGTCACCTGCTGAATGATGGCCCCACTGGGGCTGAGGGGCTCGTCCACGCCATGCCCTTCCATTGAGCCACCCACGACCACCACTTGCGTGGCTCCGTCAGCCAGTGGTTCCGGCAGGCCCGGGCTGGGAGCCCCGGCGCCCCCATGCGCCCCGCTTTGCCCTGTGGCGATGACCTGGCCGTCCTCGGTGATGTGCACCACACGGGCCACCTGGCCGGCCAGGGCCAGCGTCTGCAGCGTGGCCGCAGCCGTTTCCTCCACTGAGGCATCCAGGGTGAACTCGCCCTCGTAGCCCTGGATGATGATGACCTGCTGGACTGGCTCCGGCGGAGCCACCGACCTCCTGCTGCTCCGCAGCGGCCTGTCCTTGACTGGAGACTCCTCTGCCAGCGTGGCTGCCGTGAAGGGGCTGTCTGTCTCCACGAAGGTGGCTCCCTGGCCCTTCAGGCGGCATTCGTAGGACTTGGACACAATGCCTAGGGGAGAGAGCGACCAGTTAGAGCCTAGAAAAGTGACTTTTAGAAGTAAGACAGTTCTTATCAAGCTGGAAAACCTCAACAGAAGCATCCCCATGACTCAGATCCCCTAGCTGCCTGCCCTGGGGGTGCTCAGGGCCTCCATGGATGCTCCTAGCAACACAGAGCAGGGCTGTGCTGTGAGGGGAAGATGACCACACCCCTGGCTGACTGTCCAGATACAATCCCAAGAGCCATGCTCCCTTTCCAGTTCCTGTGAAAAGAATAAGAGGCATCTCCTTAGTCATGGTCATTTCTAGTAAGATGTCCAGTAGCTGGTGTTAAGAGCATTTTCCTTTAAACTTAAAGGAAAATCTTTTTTCCATGTCCCAACATTAGCTTACAGTGTATCTGTTTATTCGACAAGAAGAATGAAAGCTTTGCATATTGAATTTATAAACTTGCCTTTGATAAACACCAGCTGTGAGAGTTTAAGGCCCCGAGCGTGTGAGCCCCTGCTGCGTGTCAGGTGCTGAGCCTGGGAGCAGGGTGGCCAGCCTGACAGGAGCGGTCCACGGTGGCTGGGCACCCAGCATGGACTCAGAATCTCCGCCGTCCGGAGCTCGGGGGCGGCACACAGGCTGGAAACTGCGTGCATAGCCCCCAGGGCAACCGGAGCAGGTCCCACCGTGTTGCTGTGACATCTGGCCAAGCGCCTGGGACGTAGCCGCCCTTCAAACCATGGAGAGGACCACCACGCTCAGGCTCTGGGAAAGGACACTCAGCAAGAGTTGCAGAGAGACAGCCGCATAGCCTGCCCAAAGGGATAGGAACACCCAAGCTCTCCCCCGGGTCTAAGTGGGAAGAGCCTGGAGATAGCACCCAGGGCAGCAGAGGTGGGGTCTGGGGGTAGCCGGGCCGGCTCTCGGGGATCACAGGCTAGGCTGGGACCAGGCTGTCAGGGCCCCCTCTGTAGAAGGCACTAAGGGACGTGGGCCACAGTCTGTGCAGAGAGGATACCTGTTGAATGTTTTTAATCATTAAAGTGAAGCGAGTGTATCTGAGAACTGTGATGAGGGCCCAGCGTTTATTGCCATAAATACTGGCCCTGCCTTCCCATGGTGAGCACCCTGTGATCATTTCACAAGGAGATCAGCCCAAGGGACCAGGGTGCGTGCCAGAAGCAGGGAGTGGGTGGGGCCAGGGAGAGGGCGCCTGCGGGCAGCGCGGCTCACACCTATCTCTGCAATGTGGACACGCGCCGCCTGCCCAGGGAAGGCAGGGCAGCCCTGAGCTGCCGCTGAGCTGAGAGCGTCAGGCCCACCTTTCAGGCCTCCCTCCTGTTACAGAAAGGGAGCTCTGGCCGCAGAAGCGAGGAGGATTTCAGCAGGCACGTGGACACCGGTCCCCCCAGGCCATCTGCGACACAGGCGAGGCTTGTTTAATAACTCGACAGGGAAAGCTGAGCGAAACCTATAGTCGTTTTCATAAAAAAGAGACTGCTCCTATTTTCTCCTTCAAGTCCGTAATTCTCTGTTAGTTTCTTATAATCGCCTCCTTCCCTCCTAAGTGAGTGTGTGCTAAGTTGCTACAGTCTTTGCGACTCCATAGCCCCCCGGGCGTCTCTGTCCATGGGCTTCTCCGGGCAAGCATATGGAGTAGGTTGCCATTTCCTCCTCAGGGGATCTTTCCGACCCAGGGATCGAACCCAAGACTCTCCTGTCTCCTGAACTGGCAGGTGGGTTCTTTACCTCTAGCGCCTCCTGGGAAGCCCTTTAAGTGAAAGAATGAGCTCTGAATGATCTCAAGTATTTTCTTATCTCAATGGCAACCACATTTAAAATATTGCATGTCACTCTCCCTAATGTAGGTCCTTTTTAAAAGAAGCACACTTTATTCTTACCAAAGGAGAAAAAAGGATTAAGAATTGTTGATTATTGTTGCTAACATCCCTTTAAAATAGGACAACTATTTTGCATACTGCATTGGTGCCATTTTGTGAGAAAGCGTTTCTTTCAATACAGAATCCACTTTAAGCAAAGACCCAGGGGCAAAGGCTGCCTTTCAATAGGAACAGCAAGTCAGGCCAGATCCACAGAAGATGTTTAACTATATTCTCCACGAGGACACCTGGGCTCATATGCAGACTGCAGGCTATGGCCCCAGACTGGGAACCACGTATGAAGTTTTAAAAATGCAAACTCCTGGCATTCAGTGTGCTGCTGGGAAGGGTCACTGGTCAGGATTTGCAGGAAGTCAGGCCAATGGATCCCTCTAACTCCTGAAGCCAGAGGGAGCCTCCCCATGGCCAGGGTCAGGATCAGAGGGGGTTCCTGTACCCTGTGCTTTAACCTCATCACATGGGCGTTTTCTGAATGTCAATCCTCCTACACTCATTCCTCAAAGAGGACAGAAATGGGCTCAGTGCAGGAGCAGAAGGCCTGCCCAGTGGGTGGGATGCTCCACAGGTTCCATGTCCACCCCTCCACACAGGCCTGAGTCTTAGTTGGTGGGGGTCACCATCTCTGCCCAGTTTTCTCCCAGCTAGGACCCCTACCCCTGCTTATTTAACTTATATGTAGAGTACATCACGTGCAGTGCCAGGCTGGATGAAGCACAAGCTGGAATCAAGATTGCTGGGAGAAATCAATAACCTCAGATATGCAGATGATACCACCCTTGTGGCAGGAAGCGAAGAGGAGCTAAAGGTGAAAGAGGAGAGTGAAAAAGCTGGCTTAAAACTCAACATTCAAAAAACGAAGACCATGGCATCTGGTCCCATCACTTTATGGCAAATAGATGGGGAAACGAAGCAGTGGCAGACTTTATTTTTGGGGCTCCAAAAATCACTGCAGATGGTGACCGCAGCTATGAAATTAAAAGACGCTTGCTCCTTGGAAGAAAAGCTATGACCAACCTAGACAGCATATTCAAAAATGAAGTCATTACTTTGTCAGCAAAGACCCATCTAGTCAAAGCTATGGTTTTTCCAGTAGTCATGTATGGATGTGAGAGTTGGACCATAAAGAAAGCTCAACACCACTGAACACCAAAGAATTTCTNTTGGACACAATGCCTAGGGGAGAGAGCGACCAGTTAGAGCCTAGAAAAGTGACTTTTAGAAGTAAGACAGTTCTTATCAAGCTGGAAAACCTCAACAGAAGCATCCCCATGACTCAGATCCCCTAGCTGCCTGCCCTGGGGGTGCTCAGGGCCTCCATGGATGCTCCTAGCAACACAGAGCAGGGCTGTGCTGTGAGGGGAAGATGACCACACCCCTGGCTGACTGTCCAGATACAATCCCAAGAGCCATGCTCCCTTTCCAGTTCCTGTGAAAAGAATAAGAGGCATCTCCTTAGTCATGGTCATTTCTAGTAAGATGTCCAGTAGCTGGTGTTAAGAGCATTTTCCTTTAAACTTAAAGGAAAATCTTTTTTCCATGTCCCAACATTAGCTTACAGTGTATCTGTTTATTCGACAAGAAGAATGAAAGCTTTGCATATTGAATTTATAAACTTGCCTTTGATAAACACCAGCTGTGAGAGTTTAAGGCCCCGAGCGTGTGAGCCCCTGCTGCGTGTCAGGTGCTGAGCCTGGGAGCAGGGTGGCCAGCCTGACAGGAGCGGTCCACGGTGGCTGGGCACCCAGCATGGACTCAGAATCTCCGCCGTCCGGAGCTCGGGGGCGGCACACAGGCTGGAAACTGCGTGCATAGCCCCCAGGGCAACCGGAGCAGGTCCCACCGTGTTGCTGTGACATCTGGCCAAGCGCCTGGGACGTAGCCGCCCTTCAAACCATGGAGAGGACCACCACGCTCAGGCTCTGGGAAAGGACACTCAGCAAGAGTTGCAGAGAGACAGCCGCATAGCCTGCCCAAAGGGATAGGAACACCCAAGCTCTCCCCCGGGTCTAAGTGGGAAGAGCCTGGAGATAGCACCCAGGGCAGCAGAGGTGGGGTCTGGGGGTAGCCGGGCCGGCTCTCGGGGATCACAGGCTAGGCTGGGACCAGGCTGTCAGGGCCCCCTCTGTAGAAGGCACTAAGGGACGTGGGCCACAGTCTGTGCAGAGAGGATACCTGTTGAATGTTTTTAATCATTAAAGTGAAGCGAGTGTATCTGAGAACTGTGATGAGGGCCCAGCGTTTATTGCCATAAATACTGGCCCTGCCTTCCCATGGTGAGCACCCTGTGATCATTTCACAAGGAGATCAGCCCAAGGGACCAGGGTGCGTGCCAGAAGCAGGGAGTGGGTGGGGCCAGGGAGAGGGCGCCTGCGGGCAGCGCGGCTCACACCTATCTCTGCAATGTGGACACGCGCCGCCTGCCCAGGGAAGGCAGGGCAGCCCTGAGCTGCCGCTGAGCTGAGAGCGTCAGGCCCACCTTTCAGGCCTCCCTCCTGTTACAGAAAGGGAGCTCTGGCCGCAGAAGCGAGGAGGATTTCAGCAGGCACGTGGACACCGGTCCCCCCAGGCCATCTGCGACACAGGCGAGGCTTGTTTAATAACTCGACAGGGAAAGCTGAGCGAAACCTATAGTCATTTTCATAAAAAAGAGACTGCTCCTATTTTCTCCTTCAAGTCCGTAATTCTCTGTTAGTTTCTTATAATCGCCTCCTTCCCTCCTAAGTGAGTGTGTGCTAAGTTGCTACAGTCTTTGCGACTCCATAGCCCCCCGGGCGTCTCTGTCCATGGGCTTCTCCGGGCAAGCATATGGAGTAGGTTGCCATTTCCTCCTCAGGGGATCTTTCCGACCCAGGGATCGAACCCAAGACTCTCCTGTCTCCTGAACTGGCAGGTGGGTTCTTTACCTCTAGCGCCTCCTGGGAAGCCCTCTAAGTGAAAGAATGAGCTCTGAATGATCTCAAGTATTTTCTTATCTCAATGGCAACCACATTTAAAATATTTCATGTCACTCTCCGTAATGTAGGTCCTTTTTAAAAGAAGCACACTTTTTTCTTACCAAAGGAGAAAAAAGGATTAAGAATTGTTGATTATTGTTGCTAACATCCCTTTAAAATAGGACAACTATTTTGCATACTGCATTGGTGCCATTTTGTGAGAAAGCGTTTCTTTCAATACAGAATGCACTTTAAGCAAAGACCCAGGGGCAAAGGCTGCCTTTCAATAGGAACAGCAAGTCAGGCCAGATCCACAGAAGATGTTTAACTATATTCTCCACGAGGACACCTGGGCTCATATGCAGACTGCAGGCTATGGCCCCAGACTGGGAACCACGTATGAAGTTTTAAAAATGCAAACTCCTGGCATTCAGTGTGCTGCTGGGAAGGGTCACTGGTCAGGATTTGCAGGAAGTCAGGCCAATGGATCCCTCTAACTCCTGAAGCCAGAGGGAGCCTCCCCATGGCCAGGGTCAGGATCAGAGGGGGTTCCTGTACCCTGTGCTTTAACCTCATCACATGGGCGTTTTCTGAATGTCAATCCTCCTACACTCATTCCTCAAAGAGGACAGAAATGGGCTCAGTGCAGGAGCAGAAGGCCTGCCCAGTGGGTGGGATGCTCCACAGGTTCCATGTCCACCCCTCCACACAGGCCTGAGTCTTAGTTGGTGGGGGTCACCATCTCTGCCCAGTTTTCTCCCAGCTAGGACCCCCACCCCTGCTTATTTAACTTATATGTAGAGTACATCACGTGCAGTGCCAGGCTGGATGAAGCACAAGCTGGAATCAAGATTGCTGGGAGAAATCAATAACCTCAGATATGCAGATGATACCACCCTTGTGGCAGGAAGCGAAGAGGAGCTAAAGGTGAAAGAGGAGAGTGAAAAAGCTGGCTTAAAACTCAACATTCAAAAAACGAAGACCATGGCATCTGGTCCCATCACTTTATGGCAAATAGATGGGGAAACGAAGCAGTGGCAGACTTTATTTTTGGGGCTCCAAAAATCACTGCAGATGGTGACCGCAGCTATGAAATTAAAAGACGCTTGCTCCTTGGAAGAAAAGCTATGACCAACCTAGACAGCATATTCAAAAATGAAGTCATTACTTTGTCAGCAAAGACCCATCTAGTCAAAGCTATGGTTTTTCCAGTAGTCATGTATGGATGTGAGAGTTGGACCATAAAGAAAGCTCAACACCACTGAACACCAAAGAATTTCTGCTTTTGAACTGTGGTGTTGGAGAAGACTCTTGAGAGTCCCTTGGACTGCAAGGAGATCCAGCCAGTCCATCATAAAGGAAATCAGTCCTAACTATTCATCAGAAGGACTGATGCTGAAGCTCCAATATTTTGGCCACCTAATGTGAAGAACTGACTCATTGGAAAAGACCCTGATGCTGGGAAAGACTGAGGGCAGGAGGAGAAGGAGACGACAGAGGATGAGATGGTTGGATGGCATCACTGACTCAATGGATATGGGTTTGAACAAGCTCCGGGAGTTGGTGATGGACAGGGAGGCCTGGAGTGCTGCAGTCACAAGACTGAGTGACTGAACTGAACTGAGGACCCCCTGATCTTTTGTCTCCTGTCCTTGCCAAGCTCTTCTTGTGCTACCCTTTGACCCCTCTCCTTCCCTGTACTTTTCTACTTCGAATGGAACATTCCACATGTCTTCTTCATACTCAGAACCTGATCCAATTGGCTTCTGCTCATTCTTTAATTACAAGGTCATTTTGTTTATAATTTGAGGGAGAAAAAAAGAAATAAGGACACAAAACATAAAGAAAGCAGCCTTCCAATCACCCTCCCCCATCCCTAACTGATTGAGAAGAGGACCTACTGCCCCGATGGGACTTCCCTGGTGGCTCAGTGGTAAAGAATCTGCCTGCAGTGCAGGAGACCTGGGTTCAATCCTGGGTTGAGAAGATGCCTTGGAGAAGGGAATGGCAACCCATTCCAGTATTCTTGCCTGGGAAATCCCATGGACAGAAGAGCCTGGTGGGCTACAGTCCATGGGGTCACAAAGAATCGGATACGACTCAATGACTGAATCGTGCCCTGACAAAGGAGGAGCTGCTGTAGCTGGAAGACACGAGCACCCTGTCCTCAATGCTCCCTGAGGGAGATGCTACATGCTTGCGTCCAGGCAACTCCTCCTTTAGTCTGCAGCGGGACTGAAGTCACAGAATTATCCTTTGAATCCTGGGAGGCACTGATAATGATGCTACTCAGAACACTTACTGAATTTATTTGAATTTGGAGGTGGGTTAAGCCACTTCCAGACCATTAAAGTAAACTACTTGGGTAAATACTGCTGTCACCACGGGTGTGACGGAGCTCGTCAACACCAGCACCTTCACCTCGGCTCCACGCAAGCCGGCGACTCCATCACAGTTCATAAATACGGCCGCAGGTCCAGCTTTGATTCAGCAATTTAATAACTTCGAGTGCTGTCAGTACTGCTTTGAAAAATAGCACCTATAAAATGTAACAGCCTCAATCAGATTGGAAAAGATTCACCCACTGAAGATTCTTCCATTTCGTCCATAATGAATTAATGTTGAGCTGTGTAGAAGTTCAAGTGTCATTTAAACTAATGTGAATTTCTACTATAACT
The DNA here is from genome assembly GCA_006410735.1 of Raphicerus campestris. Classification (NCBI taxonomy): domain Eukaryota; kingdom Metazoa; phylum Chordata; class Mammalia; order Artiodactyla; family Bovidae; genus Raphicerus; species Raphicerus campestris. The sequence goes on from SJYW01042787.1 coordinate 1,103,145, forward strand.
TTACATTCTAACCCGGCTATGAACAAGAATTTACTGGGCACATCAACTTCAATTTTTGAGATCTTTCGAGTAAATATGAACTGTAAAGCTCACTGATGCAAATGGCCCAATGGACACAGTATCTGGAACACAGCAAGTTTGTGCCAATTTTACCCACAACTGCTTATTCACGTTACTGCTTCAAAACTGCACACACATCTTTAATGAAGCACGGATGCTCCACATAATATTTGTATTTCACTTGGCATTTATCAAAGACAGCATCCAGTTTCAGTATGCTGGTAGTAGCTAATCAATAGGGTCTAAACCAGCTCTTTCTGGATCTGCTTCCAATAGGACAATAAGAAGATTTATGTAGAAGGTGCAAATGTAGGTGAGATGGGCCTGTTTATGAGATTCCCAACTCACTGCCCGTTTCCTTTCATAAGGACAGAAGGATTTTACTGCCTTCTCATAGCTAAATGCATTGAAAGTTTACAACTCAGTTGAAATAAAAAATTTGGGGTGTGTGTGTGGGGGGGGGCACTGAGGCGTCATTTTCAGGGAACTGCTCTTTAATGAGATCCCTTCTGCAGAAGATCACTGTCGAGTGCACTCCCTCCTGCCTTGTCCCCTTGGAAGGGAACGTCTCCAGCGCTGAGACCATGAGCCCTGCCAGGCAGGAGCAGGGTAGGGGGGTCAAGCTGGAGACTCACCCCCGCCCCCTGCAACCGCGCGTGCGGCTCTGCTCTGCCGTCGGCCTAAGCCAGAACTAGATTTTAGTACTTGGCTGCTTCCTTTCTGTGTACGTGTTAGTTTTTCGTTACTGTCATCATTTTTTCTCATAGAATAAATACCTTATGCTTTTGTTAAGCTTACATTTAATTAAAATGTACAGAATTTGTGCAGTAAACTCGAATGAAACAAATAAAACAAGGCCCCCTCTCTTGAAGGCATACGTTGTGAATGAAAAATGTCATTACAGACTAAAAAATTTTGCCGTAAACAGGGCCTACAGAGAGAAGTTTCCCCTGTAATGACATCCATAAAATACACAAATGGCACTTTTAGTACCATCCTGAATATGGCATTTTCTGTGCTCTACACACAATCTAAATGGTTTGATCATAGAGCATAATACTCCATTGGGTTTATAGAACAATCAATGTTCCATAAAATGATGTATTTATCCAATAGTAGGCTCAGCAGTTACTGGCGTATGACATCGCAGGACAGAGGCTGGGCTCCTCACAGCTCACGCGCGGGCTGTAAAACTTGTCTCACCCACTCCAACAACTTCATCTCATCTGCGTCAAGTAATTTGTTGAAGACTCAGCTTGGCTTAAAAAAAACTTGTAATAAAAATTCATGGAATTTTCAGGAGAATGAAAGCCGATGACAATAGAAAGGTCACATTGTGTCTCCAATAAAGGGGTCAGAGGTCACCAGCAGTTCTAAAACTGAAAGTAGATTTCATGCATCGTGTAGCAGATAAAGATGGCATTAAAAAGACTTGTGCGGCTGAAATGTCGGCTGCGCCAGGGAAGCCTGTGCTAATATCCGACATGAGCCACTGTGCCGCCACCAGCCAGCATTTATTTTAAATTTCTAAGCTGCTCCTGCAATGGTATTACACAGAGCTAGGTTATGTCTCAGACACTGTGTGTGTTACATTTTATATTTTGGGAGGGTACTAAGTTTGAAAATGCTAGGCTGCCTCACTGTCACAATCAAAGCACCTCGAATATGATGCAATTAAAAAAGTAATGACTTTCATATAAAAATCTGAGGCACATATGACACTGTGATTCTTAAGCCACGTACAGTTTTCCTCAACTTCAGTTTTAAGATGTGATTTTAACAAGAATGTTAAGAAATCATACTTAATGTCTATTAAAATGAAACAATATTAACAGATTATGCTAATAAATTAGAGCCATATTTTAATGTCACAAAAGCTTGTAACTTTCTCAAGTGAAAGCTAGAAAAATGACAAATTAAAATTCAATGAAATATAACCTTTTAGAAATTTCAAANGGGCACTGAGGCGTCATTTTCAGGGAACTGCTCTTTAATGAGATCCCTTCTGCAGAAGATCACTGTCGAGTGCACTCCCTCCTGCCTTGTCCCCTTGGAAGGGAACGTCTCCAGCGCTGAGACCATGAGCCCTGCCAGGCAGGAGCAGGGTAGGGGGGTCAAGCTGGAGACTCACCCCCGCCCCCTGCAACCGCGCGTGCGGCTCTGCTCTGCCGTCGGCCTAAGCCAGAACTAGATTTTAGTACTTGGCTGCTTCCTTTCTGTGTACGTGTTAGTTTTTCGTTACTGTCATCATTTTTTCTCATAGAATAAATACCTTATGCTTTTGTTAAGCTTACATTTAATTAAAATGTACAGAATTTGTGCAGTAAACTCGAATGAAACAAATAAAACAAGGCCCCCTCTCTTGAAGGCATACGTTGTGAATGAAAAATGTCATTACAGACTAAAAAATTTTGCCGTAAACAGGGCCTACAGAGAGAAGTTTCCCCTGTAATGACATCCATAAAATACACAAATGGCACTTTTAGTACCATCCTGAATATGGCATTTTCTGTGCTCTACACACAATCTAAATGGTTTGATCATAGAGCATAATACTCCATTGGGTTTATAGAACAATCAATGTTCCATAAAATGATGTATTTATCCAATAGTAGGCTCAGCAGTTACTGGCGTATGACATCGCAGGACAGAGGCTGGGCTCCTCACAGCTCACGCGCGGGCTGTAAAACTTGTCTCACCCACTCCAACAACTTCATCTCATCTGCGTCAAGTAATTTGTTGAAGACTCAGCTTGGCTTAAAAAAAACTTGTAATAAAAATTCATGGAATTTTCAGGAGAATGAAAGCCGATGACAATAGAAAGGTCACATTGTGTCTCCAATAAAGGGGTCAGAGGTCACCAGCAGTTCTAAAACTGAAAGTAGATTTCATGCATCGTGTAGCAGATAAAGATGGCATTAAAAAGACTTGTGCGGCTGAAATGTCGGCTGCGCCAGGGAAGCCTGTGCTAATATCCGACATGAGCCACTGTGCCGCCACCAGCCAGCATTTATTTTAAATTTCTAAGCTGCTCCTGCAATGGTATTACACAGAGCTAGGTTATGTCTCAGACACTGTGTGTGTTACATTTTATATTTTGGGAGGGTACTAAGTTTGAAAATGCTAGGCTGCCTCACTGTCACAATCAAAGCACCTCGAATATGATGCAATTAAAAAAGTAATGACTTTCATATAAAAATCTGAGGCACATATGACACTGTGATTCTTAAGCCACGTACAGTTTTCCTCAACTTCAGTTTTAAGATGTGATTTTAACAAGAATGTTAAGAAATCATACTTAATGTCTATTAAAATGAAACAATATTAACAGATTATGCTAATAAATTAGAGCCATATTTTAATGTCACAAAAGCTTGTAACTTTCTCAAGTGAAAGCTAGAAAAATGACAAATTAAAATTCAATGAAATATAACCTTTTAGAAATTTCAAACCAGGGAATAAATTATTCGTATAATGGCAGTCACCAATAGTATAGCCAATCACATTGATATCAGTAACTGATCTGTAATGGAGTCATTTTCTGGACAATAATAGTTACTGGTATGCCGGTGATCCTGCACGAAGGCCCCAGCAGCACCCCCTGCAGCCCGGCTTGAAGAAGTCTAAGAGGCACAGTCAGGGAGCCGGGCCCTGTCCCCTCCATGCAGAAAGCTCCTCAGCCTCGCCTCTCTTCAGGAAACCCCGACCCCATCCTGTAGGCAGGTGATCACAAACAGTGTGGCCCACGATCGCAGCAGGCTATGTACCAAAATGACAATATGGCAATTTCACTCTTTCTCTTTTTCCTTTTAGAGAGAGAAAAAGGACAGTCAGTACCTCATGTCTCATTATTTTCAAGGGTTAGAAATGCATTTTGGTCAATGTTAATAGAATTCACACACAGATTAGGAATACTGAGGTTATTGGAGACACAAAATTGAAATTATCTTCGGATGCTGGCATGCTTGTTAGTGTGACCGCCATACCGGTGGGATGTATTTCAGAGCTCAGGCTTGTGTTGGTCACCCTAAAACCAGCGTTCCCTGGCCTAAGGGTGTGTTAAATACACCACAACACGATAAATAAGAGGCACCTTGGTAAGTACCTGCTTTATGCCACAAACACAAAGGTCTGTGTCACAGAGTTGCAGTAAAGGTCACTGCTCTGTCCTCAAATTCATGAAGGCCGTTGTTCGATAAGAAGAGAAAAGTTATTATTCCGTAAAAAATTAACTGTAGTCCACATCTTTTCTGAGAGACTCTTTGACCTAAGTTCAAACACAATTTTATAAGCTACCTGTTTAACTGAAGGGAATATGTACAATAAGACAGGGCCCAGATTTAAGAAACAAAAGCCTGAGTCCTCTTCCCCTCAGTTATCACTAGTATGACACTTAGGCCTAGTAGTGGTCAAAGATAATCATATAAGACCCGTGAAAGAAATTCTAAGATGCTCAGGAAAAACCATGAATAAATTTTTCTAACGGGCCTTGGTATTTCCATGGGCACTGAAGAGTGACAAAGGATAAAAGATGGTATTTTAAAGTCACAAACCCTAAGAGATGCTGTATTGCATCNAAAATGATGTATTTATCCAATAGTAGGCTCAGCAGTTACTGGCGTATGACATCGCAGGACAGAGGCTGGGCTCCTCACAGCTCACGCGCGGGCTGTAAAACTTGTCTCACCCACTCCAACAACTTCATCTCATCTGCGTCAAGTAATTTGTTGAAGACTCAGCTTGGCTTAAAAAAAACTTGTAATAAAAATTCATGGAATTTTCAGGAGAATGAAAGCCGATGACAATAGAAAGGTCACATTGTGTCTCCAATAAAGGGGTCAGAGGTCACCAGCAGTTCTAAAACTGAAAGTAGATTTCATGCATCGTGTAGCAGATAAAGATGGCATTAAAAAGACTTGTGCGGCTGAAATGTCGGCTGCGCCAGGGAAGCCTGTGCTAATATCCGACATGAGCCACTGTGCCGCCACCAGCCAGCATTTATTTTAAATTTCTAAGCTGCTCCTGCAATGGTATTACACAGAGCTAGGTTATGTCTCAGACACTGTGTGTGTTACATTTTATATTTTGGGAGGGTACTAAGTTTGAAAATGCTAGGCTGCCTCACTGTCACAATCAAAGCACCTCGAATATGATGCAATTAAAAAAGTAATGACTTTCATATAAAAATCTGAGGCACATATGACACTGTGATTCTTAAGCCACGTACAGTTTTCCTCAACTTCAGTTTTAAGATGTGATTTTAACAAGAATGTTAAGAAATCATACTTAATGTCTATTAAAATGAAACAATATTAACAGATTATGCTAATAAATTAGAGCCATATTTTAATGTCACAAAAGCTTGTAACTTTCTCAAGTGAAAGCTAGAAAAATGACAAATTAAAATTCAATGAAATATAACCTTTTAGAAATTTCAAACCAGGGAATAAATTATTCGTATAATGGCAGTCACCAATAGTATAGCCAATCACATTGATATCAGTAACTGATCTGTAATGGAGTCATTTTCTGGACAATAATAGTTACTGGTATGCCGGTGATCCTGCACGAAGGCCCCAGCAGCACCCCCTGCAGCCCGGCTTGAAGAAGTCTAAGAGGCACAGTCAGGGAGCCGGGCCCTGTCCCCTCCATGCAGAAAGCTCCTCAGCCTCGCCTCTCTTCAGGAAACCCCGACCCCATCCTGTAGGCAGGTGATCACAAACAGTGTGGCCCACGATCGCAGCAGGCTATGTACCAAAATGACAATATGGCAATTTCACTCTTTCTCTTTTTCCTTTTAGAGAGAGAAAAAGGACAGTCAGTACCTCATGTCTCATTATTTTCAAGGGTTAGAAATGCATTTTGGTCAATGTTAATAGAATTCACACACAGATTAGGAATACTGAGGTTATTGGAGACACAAAATTGAAATTATCTTCGGATGCTGGCATGCTTGTTAGTGTGACCGCCATACCGGTGGGATGTATTTCAGAGCTCAGGCTTGTGTTGGTCACCCTAAAACCAGCGTTCCCTGGCCTAAGGGTGTGTTAAATACACCACAACACGATAAATAAGAGGCACCTTGGTAAGTACCTGCTTTATGCCACAAACACAAAGGTCTGTGTCACAGAGTTGCAGTAAAGGTCACTGCTCTGTCCTCAAATTCATGAAGGCCGTTGTTCGATAAGAAGAGAAAAGTTATTATTCCGTAAAAAATTAACTGTAGTCCACATCTTTTCTGAGAGACTCTTTGACCTAAGTTCAAACACAATTTTATAAGCTACCTGTTTAACTGAAGGGAATATGTACAATAAGACAGGGCCCAGATTTAAGAAACAAAAGCCTGAGTCCTCTTCCCCTCAGTTATCACTAGTATGACACTTAGGCCTAGTAGTGGTCAAAGATAATCATATAAGACCTGTGAAAGAAATTCTAAGATGCTCAGGAAAAACCATGAATAAATTTTTCTAACGGGCCTTGGTATTTCCATGGGCACTGAAGAGTGACAAAGGATAAAAGATGGTATTTTAAAGTCACAAACCCTAAGAGATGCTGTATTGCATCAGACCCTTAGGTAAAGATGGTCACTGGCTGCATGGAAATCTAATGGGGGTCATGCAGGCAAACCTCCCTCAGGAAGATGGGTCGCTTCAGAGCTGGATGTGGCGGGCGGCTGTGGTAACTTTCCCTACTGCCAAGGCTGTGGGGGTGCGGATCCCTCAGGATAGGACCCCAGAACTTTGGAGATCTGGCCCATGGGGCAGAAGCGTGTCACCATGATTCACAAGGGGGATGAAATAGGACTAAAGTCAGAAGGTGAAGTGCTCTGATCTCAGCCTTTACCTGCCAAGAGCACTCCTAAAGCCCACTGGGCTTCCTAGCAGAAAGTGCTCAGATGTGTTGAACAAGCTGGGAGGGAAGGGGCTGCCCAGGGTCGTGCCCTTGGCATCCCACATGCGTTCTGGGGTTCGGGGTGGGCCTGGCTGCTACGGGGAGCCTGCCTGGGACACACATGTTCTTCCCCGGGAGCCCTGGCGTCCAGCCCTCCACCCCGAGCCTCCGACCTCACTTGTGTGTGCTCGTGGTCCACTGATGAAAGTAAGCTGCGTGCCACACCCTTGCACTTGGAGCTCAGGCCTTGAACAAGCAGGGGGCATTTTAGGCTGGCGGCATTTTTGAAGGCCTTCGAAGACTCCAGAGGAACAGCAGCCCTATCTGCTTACTGCAAGGCCGTCTCCGTTTGACTTAGACGTCAACTCAGACTAGCACTGCCATTCTTTCTGGAGTCACAGCCTCAGAAAATTAGGAAGCCCGATGCTCTTTTCCTGAGCGTCCTCTGCCTGTCTTGTAAAACTCCCTGTAGAGATAACGCACTATTAGGAGACAAGGCCTCCTTTTCAGAAGCTGTAATCGTTACACATACTTAGAAGGTAAAATCACGCAAATAAGAAGTCCAGTCAATGGCGTTGGTGGACCCCCTTTAACATGGCTGAGTTCACAGGCCAACGGCAGATAAAACTGGCCTCCTATGTGTTTCTGGCAAACCAACCCAATGAAAAGATCACGTTCATTTTTGTAGGCATGTTCCAACTGCCTGTGTTTCAAAGTATCTTCCTGTCTTTCATGAGGAGATGAGAGGAAGTGGACGACTGTCTCAACTGCAGACACTTGTGTATGAAGGTAAAAGGCAAACTACTTCTCAGTCACAGCACAGAGGCACCATTAAAATCGAATTTACAGTAGGCAGAACCTGCAGCTGGGCAAGGCTCACTGTTAGTATTTTAATTATCAGCCAGGCTTTTGGAGGCCTAACATCTGCTCACAGGCGAGCAGTGGCAGCTGCTGGTGTAGTCTTAAAACAATGTGAGCTTCTTCTCCGTGAAGTCAATCAATCATCCGTTCTGGGTACACGGCTGCTACTTTTCCTGTGTGTGAGGGCCCCGAGCATCCACTGAGTGGGTACCGGGTGGAGCCCACCTGCTCCCGAGGGTGGGTCTGAGAACCGCAGACACCTTGAGTCTGGGGACCGAGAACACGGGGACATGGTGCCCGGCTGTGGGCGGCCGGCACCGGGGCAAGTTCACAGTGAGGACCCGACCACCCAGCTCAGGCACAGGCAGAGCAGGCTCCGACTCGAGGCTATGAGCATACGAGTGAGCAGAGGCCGTGGATCTGCCCTTTCCAGGGTCCACCAGACTGATTTCGGGGGGCGACGGATGCTGGCCTGCTCTGAGGCCAGCCCAGCACGTGGCCTTCTCTGCAGTGAGCACAGGACAGAGGTGGGGTCGGGGTGGGGAGACTGCTGGGAAATGTGGAAAATGACAATGTATTTTCTTCTGAACCAGTGAGTTCTAATATCTTTATTTTCAATGTCTTCCTAAATACCCAACTTAAACTCCTCTGTTAAAATTGCAGGGTATCCACATGCCTGGGATAATCAAGGCTAAATACTCATTTGAAAGTATCAAACAAAGTCCAAAGTTGGAGGCCTGAACCCTTGCTTTTAAATGAATGGAATGAATGAAAGTAAGCTTACAAATTGCAACACTGAAACACCAGCAGCTGAAACCTCAGTAGCTCTGAGTGCCCGCAGTGTATGAGACTTGATCACTAAAATCTAAGTCAAGGAGGAAGTGCTGCGTCGGGGATTCTGCAATCCACATCAAGTGGACCTTCACAATGATCTGGAATCTGGATCCAGATTCTTATGTAGCACATAAAAATATCTCTAGATAGTTTAAAAGCCAATTTAAAAGGGGGCCTATTACACCCATATACATGCAATATCATATCCCAAAGGGAAAGAAAACATATCAATTTAATTAAGAATAATGACTGTGCACAAGCAAAATATGTTATTTGCAAATAAGTGCTTGCAAATAGCAGGCTCTCTTATCTTGTCATTTCAAAACAAAGCAAACATTTCAAACGTAATTATAAAAATGTATGAAAATACCCCCGTTGACTTTTTTAAAGGCAGAAAATGTCAAGGATTCCTGCATCAGCTCATGAGTGTAGCTCTCAATTTAGAAGTCAAGCTGAGAACTGGATTCCCACGGGAGAACCAGGAAGTAGCTAGTTGATTCTTTCCGGCATTGTGCTTTGGGCCAACCGAAGGGCTGGGCTTGGTTGGAAACTGCATGCTTGGTGGCTACCAGCATGGAGGTGGGGTCCATGATAACGAGGGGAGACCTCCCTCAGGCAGTGTGTGTTAGGCTGAAAAGAGATCACAGTTAGGGAGAGATACCAAGGGGACCCTGATAAGCGCAGAAAAGTCAGAGGCGATGACTAGGTGGTCAAGACCGTGGGTCTCAGAAAACAAGTAAGAAGAAGGTGATCAACCACGTGAAGTGTCAGAAACACTGTTGAGACCAGAAGCAGCTCTTCAATAGGTAACGTATCACCAGGAACACCATGAAATTTACCCCCCAAACTGAGAGTCACAGGGGTGGTAAGTGGACTGAGCACAGAACAGGGGCACAGACCTCACCCTGCTGCAGACAAACCTGAACACGTGTTGTTCTAGTTCCACAACTACCACAAGGACACGACCTAGGAGCACACGAGCACTGAGTCATGAACCCTCACACATGGCATTAATCGGAACACAACATGATTAGCGGCATCCCGAACAGGAAGGAGAAAAAGGAGGTATTCAAAACTTGGAATGACGCTCACAGAATATGGAGATTCATATGTTTTCCTTCACCCCTATTTATTATTAAATGCCGTCAAGTATTTTCCTGAACAGAAATGTCCCACTCTTTCTCGCAGTCGCAAGACAATCAGAATGACAGTACTGAATTAATTCCTCATTTGCTGGCTGAAAGAAACTCGGAGCTGAATTGCCAAAGGGCAGAACCGGGAGAACGACACCATGCATCTCAGCGTTTGTGTACGTCTGTTTGATTACTGCGCTTGTGTGTTACGCTACTGGCCTAGCAGCTGTTGTCTTCCTTCATCTGCAGAGCACCAAGGCACCCGTTAGTAGTCACTAAGCTCTGAAAAGTATTACTGAGTATCTGGAATTCTTAACAGAAATTCCAGGAAGTTAGGTGGATAAATCGCAGACATAAAATGAAGGGAAAAAAAACCAAACCATCTCCTAGGAAAGGTTCCATTAAAGGCACCTTAAGAAGCTGTGCTAACTGGTGCCAGCCCAGGGGCCAAGGCACCCCCACCCCCTCAGGAGCCACTCTGAGACGCCCTGCGCTAGGCCCCGGTATGGACAGTCCAGCCTCACCTTTCCTTTCCTCCAGGTGCTTTGAGTAACTTCTGTCGTCTGGGCCTCCCTCTTACTAGTGACTCCCATTGTCTGGAACAAACACTGCTGGCTTTCTCTGCTCTTATATCTGACCCTGTCCTGCTTGTGAATTAATGACCATGCATCAACCATGCACACCAGCTTTCCCTACACAACACAAGCAACCCCCCAAATTGTAACTTAGCTAGCTCACCTCACTGAGCTTAGNATTTAAATAATACACCTGGTGTAGTCTGACTGCTTATTCAAAAGAGGCACCAGGTGGGAATAACTGGAGGCCAGTGTAATATGCTACGTGTGCGGTCTTTTGTTAGACTTGAGGTTTATTGTAATTCCTTAACAAGTTTATGCCATTTGAGCATTTCTTATCCTTATCCTGTACAAAATGCATTAGTATGTTCTGGCAACCAAAGTAACTCTCTACAACCAGAAATATTTCTGCTGGTCTCAGAATCTCAATATAATCCTGTGGGTGGGTACACTCCCTTCTCTACTTGGGAGATGATCTAAGGACAGTTTATCCACATTTACTTAATGGAAACACCCCAGGGGATGTGCTACATCCCATGACCACGCTGATAATCCTAGACTAATAGCAACAGTCTCTACCCACTAAACATCATGGGTACTGACAACTATTTAATGTCTTTGCAACAAAGTTTGCCTTCAAGAGCAGAGCACACAGTCTGGCCTGAGNTAAATAAATAAATTCAAAACATGGGATAATAAAAAGGAGCTTCCCTGATAGCTCACTTGGTAAAAAATCCACCTGCAGTGAAGGAGACCCTGGTTAAATTCCTAGGTTGGGAAGATCTGCTGGAATGAAAGATCTAGTATTCTTGAGCTTCCCTTGTGGCTCAACTGGTAAAGAATCCACCTGCAATGCGGGAGACCTGGGTTCAATCCCTGGGTTAGGAAGATCCCCTGGAGAAGCAAATGGCTACCCACTCCAGTATTCTGGCCTGGAGAACTGAGTGACTTTCACTTTCACACATCCTAAATATTCTGATACGCTCAAAATTTGCTTCAATTTTGGATACAGCCTTATTAGTAAAGAAGGCTTCACTCCTTTTCAATCTACAAAGAAACGGTCATGAACACAACTTACCTGGCCCAAACTTAGCTTGGACATACTGAAGGTTAGAGGGCAAGGGGGATTTGGGAGGAAAAACAGTAAACCCGGATAAGAGACTTTTTGGCTTAAACCCTCACATGTGGAAGAATATGTGGACCTAAAGAGAGAGAACCTGTCTAATGAGGTTTAACTTAAACATGAAAACACCAAGGAAGAGAGGCCAACAGTGCTCAGGTTCTCTGCAGGGCTGCCCAGGGGCTGGGCCAAGGTGGATCTTGAGTCCTGGCTGGCGGGGGTGGGGAGGCCTCCGCTGTGCTGACCTCAGGGTGCTGTGGACTGGCTCAACTTTCTAACCACTGGATGATGAGTGGATGCAACAGATGTATCAGAAGATGGAACGCTCCCTGGGAACGGCCAGATACGAGGCAGAGGGGAGGGAGGCAGTGGGCAGAGATCTCTGCAGGGTCTCTGCTCCCATCCGCCTTTCTGAGGTGGATGGATGCTCTCGGCTTCCCCTTGCCAGAGAACCCTGTGATTCCAGGACAAGCCGGTGCTCCTGGGGTCATCTGAGTAGCCTGGCCTCCGCCACTGTCCAGTCTACAGAAAACAGCATCACATCATTGGTCTCGCATTGCTGCCTTTAAAAAAATGATGTAGCATAGTCAGTCCTTTCCTGTTAACCTATGAATCATAAATATTCTCTTAAATATCTGATGCACCTCCACCTCCACAATAGTTGATTGAGTTATTTAGATTTGGAAATTAATGGGCTGATGGTAGCATTACAGCTCAAATGGATTTACAGTTATCATATTTGGCTCAGTGTGATTTCAAATCAGAATTCTGATTGTTTGAACGGAAATTCAGAAATATTAAAAAGAAGCCATGTTAAAACTGGCTGGTTTATCACATGCAAATACTGTGCATTAAGATGGGAAACACCCATTCATGAAGATAACGAAAAATGGACATCAAGGTAATGAACACACTGACGGACTCTGAGACTTACAAAGCAGTGGGTTTCTTCCTTCTGCTTAAAAGGAAGGAACGTTCATCCATCCCCACCCCAATTCATATGATCTGCAAGCCAGCAACAAAGCCCTGTGGTCTGTCAGCACAAAGCCTTTTAAAATGGCTCAAGATTTTCAACATTCAAGTTTCCGTGTTTTAAAAAGAAGAGGTTGCGGAGGTGGCAACAGAACAGAATGCGCAGCAGAGAGTGCAGGGTCTCGGGAGCCCCTGGCTCCGGCGCGCATACAGCAGCCACCTGAGCGGCACTGCAGAGAGCACAGGGCGATGATGATGAAATCGGTGCTCTCGCTTTATAAGGCTGGCACAGATGGGCCTGGCGGGCTTCGTGTTTCATTTTCATGGAACTTCAGCCACATTTCCAGGGCAACATTTCCACTGTTTGCAGGCAAAGGGTCTCTGTGTAGGAGGCCAATGGCTTGCCAGTGATTCTGCTCAATGCCCCAACCTAATCCAGAAAAAGGAATTTAAATGTTCAGTTAGGTTGAGTGTTAATAATCCTATATAACAATGTAAACTCAATGATTCAGTTATTAACATGCATTTTAATTGAGTCACGTTTAATTCCCAGTTAGACATGAAGTCTTAATATAAAACTTTCTGCTGAGATGATCATAGCTATGGATTCTACATGCACACAGACTATTTTCCTAGTGTAGCTGAAAAAAACTGTCACTCCTCAGATACACATTGCTGATACTGCATTCTTTTACTCTAAAATAATATCCTAGGAGAAAATCTTTGCTCTAATGGGATTTATACCAGTATAGTCAGCCTAAGTGTTGAGTGTAGCAGTAACCAGGTTAAGAACCCAGAAGACTCTGATACACAAATACAATCTTTAGTCTTGGCCCAAAACATTAGATACATGGTAATCTTCAGAAGAAAGTAAGAAATTTTAAGCACCACCACCACATGTAACAATAAATGATAGTCCCCCCTGCCAAATAGTCAAATATCATATGGTTTTAGTTGTATCTGGCATATTTATATAATTTATTCACAATAAAATTAATACACAACTAATAAATTTATTTGGAGAAGGAAATGGCAATCGACTCCAGTATTTTTGCCTGGAGAATTCCATTGACAAAGCAGCCCGGCCGGCTATAGTCTATGGGGTCGCAGGAGTCAGACATGACTGAGCAACTAAGCACACAGTATGTTTATTTCACACTACCTATCTTAAACTTACCGATGAAAATCTCACTGTCACTAACAATTGTCAAAGTTTAGAAAAGTGCGATATATATGAGATAGGAACAAGGCTATTTTAAATTCAGATCCACTTCCTTATCAAGATTACTGAGGGTTGTTCCTAACAGTGGAGGAACATAAAAGGAGAAATAACACCAGCAAACGCCAAGCCAAGCAAACCAAACCAGGGTGAACAAAGCCCAAAGTAACAGGAGCTGCGAGCAATACGGAGTATGCCAGTGGCTTCTTAAGTCAAGGCCAGAACTATCAAGGAATCTAGTTCTGGAGGTCTTGTCCCCTTATATTAATAGAACAAGACAAAACAAAACAGAGCAGAACAAAACACCATCCCATGAAGCTGTATGTAAACAATTTTGTGCACTTGTTCAAATGGCAAGACTTAATTTTCCCCAAGATGCCACTATATATTCCTAAAGACGGATCTAATACCAGTTCCATAAATTATGATAACTTTCTGCAAAGGCTCTAGGGACGTTAGGAAAGGTGAACTGCTCTCATCAGCTAGGACGTTTTCAATAGTATTTTGTATTTTGGCCACAGGGATCAAAATCTTATGCTATCTATATTTGCTTATTTCTCAGTAACTTTTTACAGATTCATATAGAATACACCGAAGATTGAAAGCAACCAAAATAATTCACAACTCCTCAGCACCTCTTTAATGTCCAAAATAAACCTAGCAGTTTAGCAAATTTAAAAACCGTCAATGATTATTAAATCAGCTGGCTCCCCTGCAAACATTTCTCTGTACTGATCTCTGTCAAGTATATGTACTTAGGTAGAGGTTGGACTTACTTCAAGATGCAGGGCATTTGCCTTGGCAAGTTAATAATTTTAACCAACAGCTCAGGTAAAGCCAGAGGGGCAGCTTATCCAGTCTGATCATAACAGGATGTTATGGCTCCCAGAGGTAACCCCATTTTGGTCACTTTAAGAAGACCCAGTGTTTGCAAAGGAGAGCACTACACTCAGTGCCAGGAACCGAGTTTGAATGGAGGGCCAAAGACTGGAACTTGTCTACACGGAGGTGACATAGGAGGCAGAGGTTCTCTGTCCAGAAACCACAGCATGGGAATAGGGGAAGCGGGGAGGGAGGAACTGGGCAGGCTGGCTTGGCATATCTAGATTCAGGGGCTAGAAAATAGGACATAAGAAGAGTCTCCAAGTATCGGGCCAGTCTCCAGGTAGAAGAGGGATAATCATGAATCCCTCTGTGGCTTCAGTGTGTGTGTGTGCGTGCTGTCACTCAGTTGTGCTGTGTCCCTGTGGACTGCAGCCTGCAGGCTCCTCTGTCCATGTGGGTCTCCAGGCAAGAATGCTGGAGTGGGTTGCCATGCCCTCCTCCAGGGGCTCTTCCTGACGTAGGGATCAAACCCGCATCTCCTGTGGCTCCTGCACTGCAGGTGGATTCTTTACTGCTGAGCCACCAAGGAAACCCTTCAGTGCACTGGTGGTATGCTTTAACTCACCTCGAGAATTTTCTAAAAATCAGAGCAACTCACAGGTGGATACACACTTGAAAAGATGCTCAGTATCCTTAATCGCTAGGAAAATGTCAATTAAAACCACATGAGATACCATGACACACTCACCACAATGGCTGACATTAAAAAGACTGATAACACCAAGTGCTGGTGAGGATGTGGAGCACCCTGAACTGTCACACATTGCCGGTGGGAATGCAAAACAGCATAGTCACGAGGGGCAACAGTTCAGCAGTTTCTCACCATGTGACCTCGAGACCCCATTCCTAAGGAAATGAAAACACATGTTCACACAAAGATCTGTGCCCAAATGTTTAGAGTAGCTGTGTTCATGATCACCCCACAACTTGGGTTGTTTGGAAACAATCCAAATGTCCGTAAATGGGAGAATGGACAAGACAAGTGTACTGTGCTATATCCAAACAATGGAGTAACAATCAGCAGGAAAAGAAGATGGTTACCAAGTGCAACAATGGGACGGAATCTCAAAAGAGTTATGTTAAGTGGAAACGAGGCTACCCACTGCACAATCTCATTTATGTGACCCTTGGAAGAGACAATACTACAGGTACCGCCAAGAACTGCGTGTTCGGTGAAGATAGTTACCATGAAGGGACCCCAGGAGACGCCGCAGATGGTGGAGATGGTCTGTAACCTGACTTGGGCAATGGTTACACAAGTGCACACATTGGTCAAAACTCATCCGGCTGCAAACCTGTAAAGGATTAAATCTACTTGCAAACTGAACTTCAGCTTGTTTCTTTTTTGAAGTCGAGGCTTTACATATAAACAGTTGAGGGCCTTGTCATGAAAGGCCCTTGAGCAGCAGCTGGATGTTTCCTGCCACAGGTGCTCCTGGTCATGTGCCTGCGTTTGGTGGCCGATTAGGTCATTCTGTATCTAAGGGATCCCAGGAGCTGACGGTCACACAACACCATGATTTCCTTTTCCTCGTCTCCAGTTGATTAGAGCAACTCAAAGACTTATTTTTAGCCCCTGAAAAGAAATCGGCTCTGTCCCATGTCATATTTATTTTCTAGAGGACGCAAACCCTGTGGCCCATGTGATCTTTGGAAGTCTAACAATTACAAAACTCATTAGGCTGAACGATCACTCACTTTTATGTTTTATCTCATTGCTGATTCAGAAATGGGCAAGGCTAATTCAAAGGGCAGTGAATATTCACAGATGCCAAATAGGTATAGATTAGATACCTAAAACGAGGAGATGAAGACCACCTAACGCTAGAGATGGACGTGTATCAGGCGGGCTTGGGTTCTGTCTATGTGAGACCCCAGGAGGTCTTCCCTTTTTGTATTGACTAGTGTGAATGAATGCTATACTCCATTCAATTAAGGGAAGGCTGTATCTTCACTGAATGTGGCTGTATATAAAAATGGGGATGTGACTGTCTACCAGATGCCTGTAATTGTGGTCACTTAACACTGCTTTTCATTTCCCGTTTACCCTTTAGTTACATGGGTGCTGAGTACTGGCTTTCTGCTCTGTGGTGGTGTTGTTGCTTTGTCCGTCTGTCTGTGGTGTGCTCTGATGGACACCTTGTGTGAGAGACCCATGGTGCTCCATCTCCAGCCCTGAGTGATCTCAGGGCTACAGTGCCAATGTGAGGGGAATGTCAGGTTACTGCCAGTTCAGAAGAACTTGTGTGCAGAGAAAGCATCAGAGTGAGCATGTGCGCTCCACTGTTGCTAAAGAAAGTCGAGGGGGGGGGAATCCCACAGCTGTTCCACTGGTCTTTGGGGCCTTCTCTTTTATGATAACAATGCTGATGGCCACTTAAAAACACAATGAGGCTTTTACCTGTCAAAAATGCCATGTTCTCCTTAATAATGTAACTTCAGGCAAACCTGAAGACTGAGGGAGCTCCAGAGTAAAATTGAGGCTTAGTTCTAACTAGCTGTGTGTGCTGAGAGAGCTCATTCAACCTTGCTAAGCTTCCGTTTCTGTCTTTAGAATGGGGCAACGGGAGTGTATTTTAAGTTTGCAAAGCGACAGGTAGCACGTGCTTGGCCTACAGTGCTTCATACATGGCAGACACCCTTGCTCCGGAGTCCCTCCAGGACCGTGGACTTGGGAAGTCATTATCGCCTCTGAAAATCCCCCACACCATGGGCCTGACCCAATATTCACGACAGTGATGGGCAGCACCCACATGGAGCCACGCTGCACCCAAGGCGCTCTGCAGTGGCAGCTTTCAAACCTGCTTTTCCCAAGTCAGGATGGTGAGGAGAAGGCCATGTATTAGGAAGAGTGTACAAAAATGCACTGTACTTACAGTTAATTGCAGTAGCATCAATATAGGTAGTTTTAGGGCATGTATGTTTTGGGAGAAGAATTGTGCAGCAGAACTTTGTGAGGGTCCATTTGCAGATTATTAAATGCACATACTCAGCCACAAGTTTGGAGAAGGAAATGGCCACCCACTCCACGGATGGGGAGCCTGGTGCACTACAGTGCATGGGGTCACAGAGCTGACTATGAGTGACCGAGCACAGCCACATGTTAGTAACAAGCTCACGACGCTGAACGGCTTACGCTGAGGCTGGCACCGAGCACAGGCGACCCTCGAGCCCTGAAATGAAGAGCATGTGTGGGTCCACTCAAACAGCTGGCAAGGCGGGGGACATCAGGATGGAAGACACACGAAGAGGCAAACCCAACGGGCGAGACTTTAAGGGGGGAGTCTTTCACCCCATTTTGAGTAAAGATCAGTACTCATAATCTTTTTTGCTTAATGTACTAAACATGGGGAGTCAATTCATAAGCATTTAGTTTAAGTAAGATTAAAAAAAAATGACTGTTCTCCACCAATCGATAGCCAACATCCAGGATCCAGCACCCACTCCTGCCCCAGCCTGACTTCAGACTCCGAGGAANGGGGGGGGGAATCCCACAGCTGTTCCACTGGTCTTTGGGGCCTTCTCTTTTATGATAACAATGCTGATGGCCACTTAAGAACACAATGAGGCTTTTACCTGTCAAAAATGCCATGTTCTCCTTAATAATGTAACTTCAGGCAAACCTGAAGACTGAGGGAGCTCCAGAGTAAAATTGAGGCTTAGTTCTAACTAGCTGTGTGTGCTGAGAGAGCTCATTCAACCTTGCTAAGCTTCCGTTTCTGTCTTTAGAATGGGGCAACGGGAGTGTATTTTAAGTTTGCAAAGCGACAGGTAGCACGTGCTTGGCCTACAGTGCTTCATACATGGCAGACACCCTTGCTCCGGAGTCCCTCCAGGACCGTGGACTTGGGAAGTCATTATCGCCTCTGAAAATCCCCCACACCATGGGCCTGACCCAATATTCACGACAGTGATGGGCAGCACCCACATGGAGCCACGCTGCACCCAAGGCGCTCTGCAGTGGCAGCTTTCAAACCTGCTTTTCCCAAGTCAGGATGGTGAGGAGAAGGCCATGTATTAGGAAGAGTGTACAAAAATGCACTGTACTTACAGTTAATTGCAGTAGCATCAATATAGGTAGTTTTAGGGCATGTATGTTTTGGGAGAAGAATTGTGCAGCAGAACTTTGTGAGGGTCCATTTGCAGATTATTAAATGCACATACTCAGCCACAAGTTTGGAGAAGGAAATGGCCACCCACTCCACGGATGGGGAGCCTGGTGCACTACAGTGCATGGGGTCACAGAGCTGACTATGAGTGACCGAGCACAGCCACATGTTAGTAACAAGCTCACGACGCTGAACGGCTTACGCTGAGGCTGGCACCGAGCACAGGCGACCCTCGAGCCCTGAAATGAAGAGCATGTGTGGGGATGTGCGNCGAGCACAGCCACACGTTAGTAACAAGCTCACGACGCTGAACGGCTTACGCTGAGGCTGGCACCGAGCACAGGCGACCCTCGAGCCCTGAAATGAAGAGCATGTGTGGGTCCACTCAAACAGCTGGCAAGGCGGGGGACATCAGGATGGAAGACACACGAAGAGGCAAACCCAACGGGCGAGACTTTAAGGGGGGAGTCTTTCACCCCATTTTGAGTAAAGATCAGTACTCATAATCTTTTTTGCTTAATGTACTAAACATGGGGAGTCAATTCATAAGCATTTAGTTTAAGTAAGATTAAAAAAAAATGACTGTTCTCCACCAATCGATAGCCAACATCCAGGATCCAGCACCCACTCCTGCCCCAGCCTGACTTCAGACTCCGAGGAAGGTAACATGCGGTGCAGCGCCCAGGCCTCCCTCTGGCTGGTAAGGGCGCCTCCCCCTCCACAAGAAGCACAGCTACTTCACCCCAGTTTATGTGAGCTACCTGAGGGATGAGACACACTATAGAATTTGGGGAGCAAAGGTCATCCCCTGACAAGTGTGGAAAGGGGGGCCACTGCTTACAGGAAGTTAAAGGCCAAACCTGCCCATTGAAACACCCATAGAGAGGAGGCCAACTGGGTGCCTGTGAATACCTAGAACCAAAATTAACTGTACACAATGCATTCACCATGGCTTGAAACAAGAGATGCAGTTTATGAGAAAATTTAACCCAAAAAATTTCCCTGGTGAAATGTAGGAAGTGGAGCCTTTTCTTTATAACTATGAGTCTGAAACTGTAGCCTGCATCAAGTCAAATTATCATCAACTGCCTGAAATCAATTGTCAAGAAAGACTCTTTCCATAATGGATTTAACAAAAGAAAGGAAAAGGGTGAAACTGTGGCACCTTTGTTTGGAAAATGGTTAAGAGATAATGTGCAAAACTCAAAACTTTCAAGTATTCATAAGATTAAAAAAAAAACATTTAAAACAAATGATTTGACAGCTGCAAATGCAGGATAACACCTAGTTGAATTATAGAAACAGTGTGGATAATTACTTTTTTCAAACGTTAGGGCTCTGTGGACCAAGGTCCTGTCTGAATTTCCCTGCAGCACAGTAATGTGCAGTAATACAAATCCTGTTGTCACATCACCCTAAGTTCTTTATCATCCGCACATCAGTAAGAATGATGAGAGGCATCCCGTGATTCCAGCAGTCTTCCTTTGAAGGATCCACATGTTAATTACTACACTAATTATGGTTTTTTAATAACTAACTGAAGTAAGCAGCCTATGGGAGGTGCAGGCATAAACCTAAGACTGAGAAAATACTAGTTACTGGATCATCAGTGTAAACTGACACATTGAACAGGTTTAAAAGAAGTGGAGGCCGTAGATTTTAAAAGACAAGCATCTTCAATAATTAGGGCTCCGAAAGGCAAAAAGAAATGTTATTTCTTAATGGCAAGTGCATTTAAATTGTTATCTAAAGATCTGAAGGTAAGCCTGCTTAATTCACTGCTTCTTCTTTTGTTATTAGGAAAACATAATTGTTCCAAATAATTAGCACTAGAGTACATCACAAGCTGACAACAAAATTATAGAAATCTTCATATTCAGATCCCTCTAGCTGGCTATTAGGAACAGTTTCTGATCATAACCCATTAGTTGAAGTGCTTTGCGTTCTTGATTGCCACCAAATAACCTGAGATATCTGCCTAAGTTAACAGCCTCTATTTATTCAGAAATTTCTTGACAGTAAAAATTGCTGAGGATTTTTACAGCTGCCACACAAAAGAATGGTATTCGATGTGTGCACTTGGAGGATGAGGTGATATGCTAACTGAAAAATGGATTTTAAATACACTTTTAACTCCTAAGTACCTAAGTGAAAACCTGAAAAGACACTTCTCAGATTTTAAACAGCTGTGCCCATCTGTTTCTTAGAAACTGTCACGGCCCCATTTCAATTCTTGCGATGTTCATGTTAATTTTTTAATTTATTTGTCTTGCACAGTACTTTTTCCTTTCACACAATATCCCTTTAATTCTTGAGTTCTCTGTAACACAAGTGATAATGTTTCCATTTTTTATTACTGAAAAAAAAAATTCCCCATTTTTGAATGATGTTGGACGTACACTTTGGCTTGTTACTAATAATTTTAAACCAGCTAGCTAGCAGTTCTGTGAGGCAGAGGAAAGAAATTAAGAGGTGCAATGCAGTTCTGAAGACAGTGAGCCAGATTACCCGGTTCCCCCGGTGAAGGCTTTCCCTTGCTGGTTCCTCAACCGGCGGCCAGGGAGCCTCTTGATGATGGACCGTGTAGCCAGGGAAAGTGTGCTGGAATAACTGAGTCACTGTGTAACCAGCAATGCCATTTGAAGTTAGTCTGGAAATTCCTCTGTGCTAACAGTTTAGCTGATAAACCCACAAAGCTTTATGTTTTATCCCATGAGGGATAACTTTGATTACTCTGGTAATTAATGATGTTGGAGAGTAATATGGATTTTCTGTTAAGATTGGAGTTTGAAGTTAATTAGTCTTCACGTTATGATTTGCTGATTAATTATGGATATTTAGTTATAAAGAGAGATGTTAATTATTAATCTCAAAAAAATCATCTAGTGTAATTAACTAAAACTTTGACACCAGTTAAAATTCCCAGTGAGTATAAACTTCTAAGATTATCAATTACCCGGGCAGAGCGGCGAGTATGTGCCCTGCAGAGGAACACAGTCTCTGCGCCCAAGACCTGGCTGGACCCACATCTGCGGGCTGGATCCACACCTGTGCGCTGGGCCTGCACACTCAGGGAAGGCGTTTGCCAGGTCCCAGCGCAGCACTGAATTGTGGGTTCCAGTGGACATCGCAGCCTTCTGGGCAGAGTCTCATGGTGTGACAGACCTTGTTTCAGAACATCCTGCCACAGCAGAACCTCAGCCTGGGCACCACGTTGACACACAGTCGGTCAGATGACGCCTTTGCCTCGCAGCGGCGGCGCGCCCTTGAGAGGCACAGGCGCCGTCAGCTCTGTGAAACCCTGAAATGAACCTCACCGCTGCGGCAGATTATTTTCGGCAGCAGCAGCAGTTTCTGCAACTATTAAGACAGTCCTGCAGCACAAGCACTAATTAGTGTTCTAATTCACATAACTTGAAATCACCTTTGTGGCTTAAAAAAAAAAATTTTTTTTTTCCCTCTCTTCATCTTTTCCCCCTAATCTGTCAGCAACACAGTCTCTGTTACCAAAAAGGGGAGGGGGACGTGATTAAGGAAAAGGGTTAAACCAAAAAGCATCATGGGCACATCACTGTCCTGGAATTTCCCCTGAAACACATTCTCTGAACAGGGATCTGTTTACATTATCTCTAGATCATCTTGACAATATTTATTCTCTATTTACCTAAATGAGGCAATATGATGATATTTATTGCTCAGAATGGCTAAATATAGACTTTTCTTGAGCACTCAGTACCATAGTGGGAGGTTTTGCTCTAATCTACATCTTTAAACTGACAAGCTGGAGAATTCCTAATGAATGCCTCCTTTCATCTGGATGTCTGTGTGTATTTGACAGTATAAATATTTAGCAATATCAGAGTCAGCTTGTGATTTTACCCAGATGGACTGATTGATGCCTTGGCTCGACGCTGCCAAAGACAATCCATGTAGTTATATAAGCAATTTCCCTCTTAACTTCCTAAGAAGCAATTAGGTGACCAAAGGCAGCAACCCAGAAATAGTAGGAATACTTCTGGTATCGGCTGACAAGTCTGAGGGATAAATAAAATATGGTACTTAAATTATTACCACTTTACTTCCATGAATCACGGGATTAAAGCTTTCACTTCTAAAGTACATATAAATTGCAGGGTTTCTTATGTCTGTAATTTGCAAGAATCTAAGTTAAAATACCAGCTAATCAGTCAACTCACATTCACCTTGGGAAAAGTACCACCCTTCCTTGTCATTTTTGTAAATTGCATGCCTAAGCACCAATGTTATTTTGAGAAGAAAAGGCGCCTGTTGTCAATAACATATATTGCAGTCTAGTTAAAACAACATTTGTTAAGATTTAATCGCAAATGTAATCCTCCTTTAAAGTTTAGACAGAATGCTCAGAGAAATTCAAGGGACAGACAATAAATCATTTCCCTCATCCTGGGTGTGAACAAGGATTCAGGTATGTCGTTTTAACAACAAATGGGATAAATTCTCTCCTGTGAAACAATAAACGCTCCGCACTCAGAAAGGAACTGCTAGGTGACACTACCCCTCGCATATCACAGACCTTTTTCTTTTCTTTTTCTATTATCATTGCTTCCATCTACGTAAATCACGATGGAAACGAAATCTGAGGATTGCAGTATTTTTCCATCCCCACCGTAACCCAGCTTCAGAGGTTGGCATGCTCTCGCTGGAACCTAGAATGGGCTTGTGGAGCTCTCATCACCTCCCCTGTGTCGGGTGTGCTCTGTTTAGCCTCAGAGCTACATGGTGTAGAGGCCTG
This sequence comes from Raphicerus campestris, assembly GCA_006410735.1. Taxonomy (NCBI): domain Eukaryota; kingdom Metazoa; phylum Chordata; class Mammalia; order Artiodactyla; family Bovidae; genus Raphicerus; species Raphicerus campestris. Next base: position 1,126,575 of record SJYW01042787.1, read on the forward strand.
TAATGATCATGTCAGGCACCTCCATGAAAGCTGCTGCTCTGGGAGAGAAGAGGGACACGTTATTTTTGGCACCAGCAAAAGTCAAGTATTTCTGCAATGCTATTGCTTCCCCTACCCTTACCCCTTCCTACCACCTCTGGTTTCTTTGTTTCCTATTAACTTGTCCCAATCTTTGTATAACCCATGCAATAACCCAGGAGAAAGGGCAGGTAAGACATTATTCTTCTTGACACTAATGCCTATGGATCCTATTCTGGTGTAATACCTCCCCTATCACTAGATATCTCACTAACAACATCCTCAAGTCAAGAGTTGGCATCTGTAATGTATTCCAGAGGCGAGCGGGATGCGATGCCCACTGGTAATCAGACACACGCACCATCTCCCCGGGACAGGCTGTCTGGCTACAGTGTACAGTAGACTTAAGTGCAGGACGTATCAGCCATGTTCCTTCTTGTGCATGGCAGTTCCTTATTTCTAAAAAAAAAAAAATTATTCCATGCCTGCTGGCTGCCAGATGAAAATAAATGTCTACGGTATTCCACTGATTGGGTGTGATTAGTAATAAAATGGTCATTGATCAGATATAGCGGGCCAGGCTCTAAGGTGCAGCCTATTGGTATCTATCCCATCTGCCACACCGCAGTTCAGTCGGTATGGCTAAACCACTGTCAGTGCTGTTTCCTTCTTTGAGGGCCAGAAGTAATATAATAAAGTGATGGCAGAATGCCAGGTGCCACTTGGTATGTCAGAAACCTTCCATAATATCTACTGTACTCTTCCATAATTGTTGCCACTTGGTATCACAGATACTTTCCATAATATCTATTGTACCTCTTCCATAATTGTTGAAAGAGCCTCTGTATTCAAAGATGCCTGGTATTTACTTCGACTGGGTAACAACAACAGGGCACCAGAAAGTTTTGATTGAACAGTACAGGCATTTTTTGCCTGAACAAATTTGTTATTGAGATGGGGTGGGGGGAAGTCCCAAACTCATCAGCACCAATCAGCCCAAATGGTGCGACCACTGCTTAATTTCATGACACCACGCTCTAAATTACAACAAAGTGGCCACGACTAATTTCTGTGCTGCTGGACCAGATGACAAATGAAATGTCCAAGCAGCTACAAGTGAAAAGCTTCCATCTTTCTTCCATGGCTGCATATCACTTACTTTAATGATGTATAATAGCCCGCAACTACACTTAACCTGTGCATTAAATGGCAGCGAAACTGTTTACCTAGAGTTATGAAGTAGAAAACAGCAAATCACAAAGAATCTAAAGTGTGTACATTAACCTCCCACACGTCAACATAATTTTCCCCTAGAGATGACATATAGCTGAGTCTCTAAATTGTTTTTCCTTCTACACAACAGCATTATGATCTGAGGGTCTAGGTGCCAAAGTATGTGTGATAAAGTGATGACAAAATGTACCTAATTAATAAATCTGGAAGTATTTAGGACCAAATGAATTTTGATTTTGTTAAATGAAACTGTGTCTATAAAAAATAACTAATACATTCTACTGACAAGGCTAATTTTTAAAACTCCATAAAAATCCAAGATAGCAAAGACAAAGGAAACTGCTTGCCCAGCTTTAACACAAATCAGAGATCAAGGACACGGAGTCCATCTTTCAGTGGATTCTGAGCAGGAGCACTGAGAATACATGGAACGATCAGTCTACTTCTGAACAAACCAGCAAACCTCTCCATCCAGAATCAGAGCACACGGACCCACAAAGGTGACATCGCTTGGTCTCATGACATGAATTTAAAATCATTTCTGAGAAAGTACAGCTAAACTCTGATTATCAGGATTATGGAAAATATGACTCGAATGGTCATTACAGCTCTTGGCATCTTATCACATTAGATAAATATGAAGAAGGCATGAGAATAATATGGCTTCACTATCAATATTAATCATCAAGTGTAATGTGATTATCTCTGAGGGGGTCAGGGGGAAGAGAAGGGAAGTGGGCACAGTTGCTTACCACTCTGTTTCTTTTAGGGGTGATATATCNCATCCTCAAGTCAAGAGTTGGCATCTGTAATGTATTCCAGAGGCGAGCGGGATGCGATGCCCACTGGTAATCAGACACACGCACCATCTCCCCGGGACAGGCTGTCTGGCTACAGTGTACAGTAGACTTAAGTGCAGGACGTATCAGCCATGTTCCTTCTTGTGCATGGCAGTTCCTTATTTCTAAAAAAAAAAAAATTATTCCATGCCTGCTGGCTGCCAGATGAAAATAAATGTCTACGGTATTCCACTGATTGGGTGTGATTAGTAATAAAATGGTCATTGATCAGATATAGCGGGCCAGGCTCTAAGGTGCAGCCTATTGGTATCTATCCCATCTGCCACACCGCAGTTCAGTCGGTATGGCTAAACCACTGTCAGTGCTGTTTCCTTCTTTGAGGGCCAGAAGTAATATAATAAAGTGATGGCAGAATGCCAGGTGCCACTTGGTATGTCAGAAACCTTCCATAATATCTACTGTACTCTTCCATAATTGTTGCCACTTGGTATCACAGATACTTTCCATAATATCTATTGTACCTCTTCCATAATTGTTGAAAGAGCCTCTGTATTCAAAGATGCCTGGTATTTACTTCGACTGGGTAACAACAACAGGGCACCAGAAAGTTTTGATTGAACAGTACAGGCATTTTTTGCCTGAACAAATTTGTTATTGAGATGGGGTGGGGGGAAGTCCCAAACTCATCAGCGCCAATCAGCCCAAATGGTGCGACCACTGCTTAATTTCATGACACCACGCTCTAAATTACAACAAAGTGGCCACGACTAATTTCTGTGCTGCTGGACCAGGTGACAAATGAAATGTCCAAGCAGCTACAAGTGAAAAGCTTCCATCTTTCTTCCATGGCTGCATATCACTTACTTTAATGATGTATAATAGCCCGCAACTACACTTAACCTGTGCATTAAATGGCAGCGAAACTGTTTACCTAGAGTTATGAAGTAGAAAACAGCAAATCACAAAGAATCTAAAGTGTGTACATTAACCTCCCACACGTCAACATAATTTTCCCCTAGAGATGACATATAGCTGAGTCTCTAAATTGTTTTTCCTTCTACACAACAGCATTATGATCTGAGGGTCTAGGTGCCAAAGTAGGTGTGATAAAGTGATGACAAAATGTACCTAATTAATAAATCTGGAAGTATTTAGGACCAAATGAATTTTGATTTTGTTAAATGAAACTGTGTCTATAAAAAATAACTAATACATTCTACTGACAAGGCTAATTTTTAAAACTCCATAAAAATCCAAGATAGCAAAGACAAAGGAAACTGCTTGCCCAGCTTTAACACAAATCAGAGATCAAGGACACGGAGTCCATCTTTCAGTGGATTCTGAGCAGGAGCACTGAGAATACATGGAACGATCAGTCTACTTCTGAACAAACCAGCAAACCTCTCCATCCAGAATCAGAGCACACGGACCCACAAAGGTGACATCGCTTGGTCTCATGACATGAATTTAAAATCATTTCTGAGAAAGTACAGCTAAACTCTGATTATCAGGATTATGGAAAATATGACTCGAATGGTCATTACAGCTCTTGGCATCTTATCACATTAGATAAATATGAAGAAGGCATGAGAATAATATGGCTTCACTATCAATATTAATCATCAAGTGTAATGTGATTATCTCTGAGGGGGTCAGGGGGAAGAGAAGGGAAGTGGGCACAGTTGCTTACCACTCTGTTTCTTTTAGGGGTGATATATCCCACGGGAAGCCAGGGACAGAAAAACTAAAGACAGAATATTCTCTTTCTGAAGCAAGTTTGGAGAATCTGATTAGGTCTCCTGCTGCAATGCTAGGTATTCCATTTTTGCCAAAGGGCCAGCTATTATGATTAACGTCATTTGTCTGAATCATTACTCTCCACCTTGGTTCAGCAAACACTATGAAGATGGCATGGTAATAAATGACTGCTGGATTCCTTCCTGCTTTGGCCTCTTTTTATCTGCCACCTCTCCACCGTCAGCTCCATCTTTCTGAACCTCTCTGAATCCCCAAAAGGGACGGGGTGTCTATTTGTTTTCCACTAGGTTACCACTCTGTCTATTGTTGTTTGCACTAAAGGGTACAAATTCAATTCATTCTTGTGACATAAAAGCACTGATACAGTAAATTTTTTGCCCAAGAGAAAACAAAGTTGCTGAATATCGAATAAGATCCGAGGCCCTATCCTGTTTGTGAGGAGGCTTTCTGAGTGGTCTGTTATCTACCACCATTGTCCTCCCGGGCGTAGAGTCTCAGGAGGATGCTCTGCATGTAAACACATGTGAAGCTTTCCGGTTAGTGTCTGGGGTCAATCTGAGACTGTGTAACCCCAGGCTGGGATACCAACACCTGTTTTAATGGTGAGAGAAGACGAGAGAAGGGTGGAAGGCTGCAGTTAGTATGCGATCAGATTTCAACTGCTGAACAAAAGCATGGTTCTCTGGAGAACCAGGTGGCAGCAGTCCACAGTTAACCGGGGAAAATATGTCCAGTTAGAAGGAGCCGAGAGCAACCATCAGAGGCAGTCCTCTGTCCATCAGATTCTGTAACATCCATTTCCTTATTGCCAGTTCTGGGAATGAGCAGGTGGTCTAAATAAGTCAGCAAACCTGCACACGACCCCTGACTGTACACATGTGACGTGTGCTATGTGTCAAAAGCCCTGGTTCGACAAGACAGCCCCAGAAAGTGGCGTGGATGGGAAGGTGACCTGCTGGTCTGGCCTGACTTTCAAGCTGGGGCATTAGTGTGGCTCTGACCTCCTTTCTGGCTTCTATGTGCAATAGAAAATTTCACGTCCTAAAATATATAAACACTCCATGTTTGGGGGAACTTAAATTATGTAAGTATCATTACATCTCTTGCTTACCACTGACTTTTCTTTGCCAAGGGTAACACGTTTCACTAGATAGGCTGCTAGAAAGAGCCAAATGCCGTAAACCCTAAAGAATATGCCCACCATTCCTGGCATGTTACCTTGTGTACAACTTCAGTTATTATGAAAACATTTTAGATTCCTGCCAGAAGTTAAGAAGTTATCACTGAAAATCACTGGCTAATCCAGCCTGTGCTAAGATGGATTTTTAATGAAAGTTTAATGAATGATAAATACTCATTTCTTGATAAATGTTTAATTATGCCAATAATTACCAACTGCTGAAAACCACTGTTGTGTTAATAATGGCATTTTAGTACACAAGCAGTTTCATAAGTCATGGTGTTGTTAAAGATCACAACTCCATCTGTCTGATGCAAACTAGCAAAACAAAAGTCTAATTAATATTTTGATCAATTTTCTCCACATTCTAAAGACTATCAATGTTCTTAAAAAAATTTTTTTTGATCTATGTTTTATTTTATGGGAAACAGGTAAGGAAAAGTATGGAACCACTGTAAGATTAGTTTATGCAAAAATTAAAGAATAGAAAATATTAGAATCCATTAATTTTATTACCTCTTTGCACAAGTAAATATAATGATTGTTTTCATATTACTTAAAGCTATTTTTAAAAATAATGACCACTACATTATTTAATAGCATGGAAAGCTGAACTTCCTTTATTAATTGGTCCAAGCTGGCCCTTAACAGGTGATATATGAGACTTACAATCTGTGTTGTTAGGACACGGGCTGGGCCTCGCAGCAAAATGAACTGCTATTTGTATGAAGGAATGACAGCTTTCAGGGCAGCAAACCCCTGGTTCTAGAAGGTTAAGTTGACCTTGAATTAATGAGTGTTTATTAACGATGGCAAATTGCTAAAGAGAAGATGTGTCCCTGTGGCTTCGTGAGTAGGAGAGCGCCCCTCCTGGGGCGCACACGGAAGGACAGCGTGGAAGAGACGGCGGGCTCAGGTGTGCCGGGCTCACAGGCCCTCCCTGCCGTCCCCACGGCGTCTCCTGACAGGGTCCAGCCCAGCTCCCCACCCGTTGAAGGCAGGCCTGGGGGTCCTCCGCACAGACTCTCCTCTGGGGCTGCGACTCCCGAGAAAGCTCCCGGCTTGCACTCACTGCACTGCTCACCTGCCATCGGGCTCATCCCCCAGCCAGAAGGACACATATGTGAAGGCATGCGGACTCAAATCTGTTTCTAAAGCATTTCCTCTCAATATCTCATCCAGCTACAGAAGATAGGGAGATGTGGCATATATTCTAAATGCCAAGCTAACAATTCAAATTTTTAATAATTCACATTTTGAAAGCAACCCGAATTACGTAGATAATTCCCAATTACATTTCCAACAGAATCTGTGAAAGCTTTAATTTAATCCACAGTGTGATTTGTGGAGATATAATCTCAATCCTTTAGATAATAATGTATGATAATAATGTATAATACTTTCCCACCGACAAGTAAAGTCTGATGTACCGCTCGGACTGCCGTTGCTGGAAGCTATTAAATCCGAAGGAGCTCACAGTTAAAACCATTACGTTTCCAACTCAGATATTCACAATTCAGGTACAATGATGAACTTGGCATACTCATGTTCAGATGGCTTTTTCATCTGTGACCATGCCCCCCAAAGATCACATTACTTTCAGGATTAACTCTTCCCTCAGAAATAGTTGCTGTGTATAACTCTTCATCTGACACATATTTTTATAAGAACTTTCAACATTTCACTGTGCCTGTTTGTTTACATTGACACTATGTACTTTTTATGCGTCTCCTCATGACTTGCGCACTACACAGGCTCTTTCTGTTTCTGAACAAACAGGCAAGAATTCATCCTTAACTGTTGATATTTTGTGTACTTTGAATTTGAAGCTATTTTTCATTAGGACAATTGCAGCTCTGTGACATTTTAACGTATCTGACAACTGTTCACAGAAAAATGTAAGAAGTCACAGACTGTGTGCGCATGCTCAGCTGTGTCTGACTCTGTGTGACCCTATGGACTGTAGCCCGCCAGGCTCCTCTGTCCATGGGATTTTCCAGGTAAGGATACTGGAGTGGGTTGCCATGCCCTCCTCCAGGGGATCTTCTCGACCCAGGGGATTGAACTCTGGTCTCTTGAGTCTCCTGTACTGGCAGGCAGAATCTTTACCACTAGCGCTACCTGGACTTTCCAGAAATGGGCAAAAAACCACATGCTGAAACAGGAAAACACAGGCACAGATGAGAGAGATGCTGAAAACATGACGGACACACACACGTTCACACACTCCCACTACACACGCAGATGCACCGCATGTACGAGCACACACAGTATCTGAATTAAGGCGGCAGGCGTGTTCCCGACCCCATCCTCAGGACAGCATGAAATGTGAGCAGTGAGAAGGAACAGTTGACAAATGGTGACAGGCACCGTGCACCCACCTCGTGCAGCAAGAGCAGACCCAAGATTGTAATCAGGTGGGTACTGACATCTGCTGCCTGCCACAGCCGAACGGACACGTCACTGCTTTGGGGCCGGTTTAAAAAGAAGTTAGCCAGGCAGTCCAAAACATTAATGATACACTGTGTCTGAGGGATGTTATTATGTCTCAGGTACAATAATAAACAAAAGCAATAAATAAATAGATAATAAAAGGCATCTCCTCTGTCTCCATGGTTACAACCTTGGGCCACATTGTCCCATAAACTACACTCCTAACTGTACGCTTGCTCCCTCCAGTCAGCCTACACAAAGGACCAAAGACGAATTCTTGACCTGAAATTGGCCCCTGGGATTCCTGTGAGGAGCATGCAGAGCTCTTTCCTGGTGCACAGGCCTCCTCACCAGCCACTCGCCTCGTCCTTGGCACACACAGACCCCAGCGCCGTGAGGGGGCTGCACGGCTCCGCTCGCTCCCTCGGAAGGCCAGGGTGCCCTCCCCTGCTTGAGCAGTCTGCTCCTTCTCGTCCCCGTGGAGGCACACAACCCTACTCAGGCAGCTGTTACTCTGCATGGGCTGCCAGGCCCTCCGCCAGGGCATCTTCCCTACCCAGGGATTGAACCCAGCTCTCCCGCCCTGCAGGCGGATTCTTTACCTTCTGAGCCACCAGAGAAACCCCCAAATTAGTGTGTGTGTTAGTCCTCAGTCATGTCTGACTGTGACCCCATGAACAATATAGCCTGCCAGGCTCCTCTGTCCGTGGGATTCTCCAGGCAAGGATCCTAGAGTGGGTAACCATTCCCTTCTCCAAGTGAAAGTATGAGAGTGTTAGTCACACAGTGGTGTCCAACTCTTTGCAAGCCCATGGACTGTAGCCCGCCAGGCTCCTCTGTCCCTAGGATTCTCCAGGTGAGGATCCTGGAGTGAGTAGCTGTTCTCCCTCCTCCAGGGGATCTTCCTGACCCAGGGTTCGAACCCAGGTCTCCCACACCGCTGGTGGGTTCTTTACTGTGTGAGCCACCAGGGAAGCCCAAGAAAACTGGAGCAGGTAGCCTACATTTTCGACATCTGTCACACGTTACAACATACTAAAATGTGCCTTCGTTGTCTCTTTACTGAACAGAACGTTGTTGCATTTTCTGTTTGGGCGGCAGAGCTGCTTGCCGCCCCTGTGGCCTGTCTGGTTTCGCCCAAGCTGCTGGTGAGGCAGCACTAAAGCAGAGCCGTGCCCTCTGAAGCGGCCGTTTAATGCACTAGCACTGTGCCATCTGCAACAGACCGAGAACCTCAGCCGTCTCACCTACCACACAGGATCATCACCCTGCGCTGAGCAGCATGGCCAAACAAAGGGAGTACTTGGAAGAGCACCTAGTTTTCACGAAGACCCCATTCAGGACGCCAAAGGGGAACAGCACAATGAGTGATCGCTGCGTTCAAAAGATGGGAAAGTTACCAAAGAAATATCAGGGAGTCTGTATCATCACAGCACTTCCGGTAATTATCACAAACCATGTTTGAGAGCAGGAGAAGCCATTTTAAAATCCCCACCCATCCTGGCCCCAGAGAAAATCTCCAAGGGAGCTGTTTTAGGAAACCAAGCTCAAAGCCCTTCCCAGAGTGCCTCTGGAGGGATGGGAGGGGCAAGGGCGGGAAAGGCGGCCCGACCAGCGGTCAGGGGTGCAGAGGACCTGCGCGGGGCCGCCACAGGCTGCACCTCGAGGCCCACACAGAGCACGCCATGCGGGCCGTCCCATTTATAACCCTGTGCTGATATTCAAATTTTCTGTCTTAAGCTAAAGAAAGATTGAATACCCTGCTGTTGTGTGGCCAAGATTGAAGAGGTGTCTCACTGACATTGTTCAAAGTTTATGAAAATATATGAATGCTCAAATGTCATTGGCTTTACGCCTCCAACAGACTGTGGTTTTATGAGAAATCAGTCTTTTAATCAAAATGATTGAATACCTTAAGGTCGAATCCAAAGATATCAGTTAATATCTAGAGACGTGCTATTTCTGCAAATTTTGCCAAGCTGTACATATTGTGGTGCATTTTAAAGTGTTAATTTGTGCATTCCATATTGAAAATTGATCTTGAGTTTTAGCTTTTTGTCAAGCAAAAACATATGGTTACAAGCTTTATGCGTTTTACGTGACGGCTGTTGAAGCTGTCACATGTGCAAACTTGATAACCGATGTGACACATACGCAAATAATTTGCTTGTTTAGTAACAATTCAAAGATTCATTATTCATGCAAACACACATTTTTAAAAATGATCAGATGGAAATAGTCTCCGTTTTGTACAACCTAGTCTGGTTGGTGTGCAAACCCAGATAAAATAAAGCTGGGAAATAAGTGGTATTAAACAAATCCAAGAATATGGGTATTTTCAGATAATTATTGAACCAGATGGTGTTTTTTGTTAATTCTGCCATCAGTCTGAGAACTTGATGCCTTACATCTGCACTTGGCAAAATAAATTTTACCACTGACATTATTTCAGTTTTCTTAAAATATTTCAATCAGTTTTAAACCAAGATTTGCAAACATCTGCCACAGTACATGTCTACAGAGTGAAATTATCTGAGATAATTCCTTTAAAAATACACATGATTACAGAGTTTTAAATTTATCACCCTTTAAACTAAAGCTTTAGAATTACTAGTCTGAAAGTTTAATAAAAAGCAAAATGAGGATGAGGTGGCACATGTGAAAATGAACATGGTTCACAAACAGGTCACAACAAGTGCTGGCTCCTGCAGAGGCACCATCTTGGAACCCTACCTCACACTACTTCATAACTGGGACTGCAGTTATGAAGAAATATGAAGAGACGAAATAACTACATTTCTTTCTATATCCTTTAGGTAAGTTTTCTATGGGGTGCAATGAGAGGTATAAAAACATAATGAATTCATCAAGAGATGCAGATGATGAAGGGACGCTAACTGCAAGTAAATCGGTCATCACTGATGGAATTCTTCCTAAAGGCTACCACTCAAGTTCTTGGTTCTGTCAATTAAACTAGCAGAGCTTCAAAACGCACCCGAATCCAGCATACTTGTTTCAGGTCCTTTCTGAGAGGCTCCAAAAGGAGTTCCCGAAAACACAATTTAAACATAAAGCACCTCCAAGGGGTTTAACTTCTTCAAGGTAACAAACTCAGTAAACCCCACAAACAAAACCTTAGTTTCAAACTTAATAATAAATTCATACCTTCTGTTACAGAATGGACTGCATTTTGGCTCACAGTCTTAAGTTCCAGGTTCCAGAATAAATTTTGAGGGAAGGTTTGGGATTTCTACTCCCGCTCCCTGCTTTTTTCTTGTTCTTTCCCAAACCCAGACCATGAAGCAAACTGACTGAACAGCTTAGCACAAACACAGGTGCTCCGTGCATGCTGCCGACTGACCATAGCCAGCCATCAACACACAGTGCCTACGGCTGGAAGGAATCCCACTGCAATGGCAGAGCATGCAGTGAGATGCATGAGGTAACCCATGGTTTCCCATGCGGAAGAAGGTTCTACTTAGAGTGGAGACTGAGAAGAACCACTCGACCACCAACACCTGCATTCACAGGTGCTTGGGGAGCTAGAGCAGCTGCTGACATTTCATAACCAGGACTCCTTGGTTGGAGCACCTGGGAATCTTCCCCATTGCAGAAAGCTCTCAAACTGGAAGTGACTATTAACCTGAGAAAGCTGACTTCTGATGGCTCTGGGAGGAAGAAGGTAAGACTGGAGCACGCAGGCAGCTGTCGAAGTTTGAAGCCAGAGATGGCTCTGAAGAGCCAGACCCCAAGAATCCAGTTGATTTACTTCAATGTTTTCATTCTTTCAATTACTAGACAAGGGGTTATTAAAATTTGTTACCATTCATTATTAATTATACCTATAAGATGCATTATTAATTATGTTATAAGCTGTCTATTATTAATTATAATGAAAAATAGAGTATCTGTTGATCATAATATCTCTTCATTATAATAATTAATGATAGCAAGCTAACAGTTAATCCAAGGCTCATTATACAATGTATGCTAACTTTTACATGCATTATTTTATTCCCATGCTCATAGGTGGCGCATCAAGAATTACCCCATCTGACAGATGAGTACATTCAAGTTTAGATGGATTAGGTGGCTTCCCTGGGCCATGGAGCTGCTAATGATACATGCAGAATATGAACCATGGGCTGTCCGACTCCAGAGCAGTGCTACAAACCGCCTTGTGCTACAGACCCCAAAACGACTGCATCCTGACGTTTAGTCTACATTTGACAAATGCACTGTGGGAATATTTCCCTCCCTCAATTTTAGGGCACTTGCTTCATATCATCAAGTTATCTAAAAAATCAGAACCAACTGATCTCTTACCTGCAGTAGATGTACATTACACTAAACTGTGTTTTTCTTCTACTAATTTGATAGAGAAATGGTATATAATGGTTGTTTTCTTTTAAAATAGAACTTTGAAACTGTTCAATTATGAGGAATGGCAAACACCTTTCCTGATGTTTGTTTATAAGTTTTCCCTTCTATTTCATGATTGATCTGTGNTGAGAAGAACCACTCGACCACCAACACCTGCATTCACAGGTGCTTGGGGAGCTAGAGCAGCTGCTGACATTTCATAACCAGGACTCCTTGGTTGGAGCACCTGGGAATCTTCCCCATTGCAGAAAGCTCTCAAACTGGAAGTGACTATTAACCTGAGAAAGCTGACTTCTGATGGCTCTGGGAGGAAGAAGGTAAGACTGGAGCACGCAGGCAGCTGTCGAAGTTTGAAGCCAGAGATGGCTCTGAAGAGCCAGACCCCAAGAATCCAGTTGATTTACTTCAATGTTTTCATTCTTTCAATTACTAGACAAGGGGTTATTAAAATTTGTTACCATTCATTATTAATTATACCTATAAGATGCATTATTAATTATGTTATAAGCTGTCTATTATTAATTATAATGAAAAATAGAGTATCTGTTGATCATAATATCTCTTCATTATAATAATTAATGATAGCAAGCTAACAGTTAATCCAAGGCTCATTATACAATGTATGCTAACTTTTACATGCATTATTTTATTCCCATGCTCATAGGTGGCGCATCAAGAATTACCCCATCTGACAGATGAGTACATTCAAGTTTAGATGGATTAGGTGGCTTCCCTGGGCCATGGAGCTGCTAATGATACATGCAGAATATGAACCATGGGCTGTCCGACTCCAGAGCAGTGCTACAAACCGCCTTGTGCTACAGACCCCAAAACGACTGCATCCTGACGTTTAGTCTACATTTGACAAATGCACTGTGGGAATATTTCCCTCCCTCAATTTTAGGGCACTTGCTTCATATCATCAAGTTATCTAAAAAATCAGAACCAACTGATCTCTTACCTGCAGTAGATGTACATTACACTAAACTGTGTTTTTCTTCTACTAATTTGATAGAGAAATGGTATATAATGGTTGTTTTCTTTTAAAATAGAACTTTGAAACTGTTCAATTATGAGGAATGGCAAACACCTTTCCTGATGTTTGTTTATAAGTTTTCCCTTCTATTTCATGATTGATCTGTGATCTTGTTTGCCTACCTATTTATTGAGTTGGCAGTGTTTTTTCTATTGATTTGCATGAGCTCTTTATATAAAGAGATATAAAACTTTAATGTGTTATTTGATGAAAAAATTTTTTCTTAGTCCTCTAGTTGCCCTTCTCTTTGGGGAACTTTAGACATAAGAAATTTAGCTTATCAAATAGCTAAATCTATCAATCTGTTCCTCTGTTTTTTTCCTTTATTTGCTAAAATTCTGGGAACATTTTCTTATTAAGACTTTGCTACCTGTTCAATTCTAGTTCTGGATAAACTTTTATGACTTTATTTGTATCATATTTAACTCTTTAGTGCATCAACATTTATCTTTGTAAGCTGTATCCAATAAAACTCTAAACTGGTTATCTGATATCCTGGTAAGTCACACAATGTATTAACTACTAAATAATGTATCCCTTCTACAGTGATTTGAGTCCTCCAAGAATGTGTACACACACAGAGATACATACATATTAACTGATTACATATAATAGACTCAGTTTTTGATTAATCTATTTGATCTCTTGCTTTCTTACATTTTCTTAGAGCTTTGGAGTCAGATGTATGTAGCTTTGAATCTTGGCTTTGTCTAAAACAAAGCTCAGTTTTCTCATCTTAAAAGGGGGTGGTATCTACCTCTTATGGCTGGTGTGAAGATTAAATAAGGTGAATTTCTCAGGCCTCTGGGCTTGGTGTCTAGGGCGCGGGGATCATGATATGATGGTCACAGCAAATGACCATCCTCAATCCTCCATCCTCAATCACTGTTTTAATTGTTGTGACTTTGCTTGTGTTATCTCATAACTTTAGTTCTGCTGCTCAGCGTTTATTAGGGTTATAACTATTAATATAAATGAGATCAGAAAGAACTGTTGACTTCCTGTTGAGAAACACCAAACATTTCAATTCATCTTCTAGGCTTGCAAATTAACTCCTTGTTTCTCAAATAACAATGTTCTCCATTTTTTTAAAATGTGTCTCAGAATTGTGAATGGGATTATTTCTCTAGTATTTTTCTAATGGGCTATAGTTACAGTATAGGAAGGTTCCTCATTTTTGTATATTAATCTTGTTTTCAGCCATTTCACTGAGCTATGAATCTCATAGTTTTAAAAGTCTCATAGGACTTTCCAGGCATAGAAAAACATATGAGCAAAATCAAAACTTTTACTCTAATAGGTACATCTACTTACTCTAGTTTTTATTATTTTTTTATTAACCAGAACTTCCAGAGCTAGTTAAGTAAGGAGTGGTCGATTACAACCTTCTTTTGTTCTTGATTTCAAGGGAAGTGTTTCATANTTAACTCTTTAGTGCATCAACATTTATCTTTGTAAGCTGTATCCAATAAAACTCTAAACTGGTTATCTGATATCCTGGTAAGTCACACAATGTATTAACTACTAAATAATGTATCCCTTCTACAGTGATTTGAGTCCTCCAAGAATGTGTACACACACAGAGATACATACATATTAACTGATTACATATAATAGACTCAGTTTTTGATTAATCTATTTGATCTCTTGCTTTCTTACATTTTCTTAGAGCTTTGGAGTCAGATGTATGTAGCTTTGAATCTTGGCTTTGTCTAAAACAAAGCTCAGTTTTCTCATCTTAAAAGGGGGTGGTATCTACCTCTTATGGCTGGTGTGAAGATTAAATAAGGTGAATTTCTCAGGCCTCTGGGCTTGGTGTCTAGGGCGCGGGGATCATGATATGATGGTCACAGCAAATGACCATCCTCAATCCTCCATCCTCAATCACTGTTTTAATTGTTGTGACTTTGCTTGTGTTATCTCATAACTTTAGTTCTGCTGCTCAGCGTTTATTAGGGTTATAACTATTAATATAAATGAGATCAGAAAGAACTGTTGACTTCCTGTTGAGAAACACCAAACATTTCAATTCATCTTCTAGGCTTGCAAATTAACTCCTTGTTTCTCAAATAACAATGTTCTCCATTTTTTTAAAATGTGTCTCAGAATTGTGAATGGGATTATTTCTCTAGTATTTTTCTAATGGGCTATAGTTACAGTATAGGAAGGTTCCTCATTTTTGTATATTAATCTTGTTTTCAGCCATTTCACTGAGCTATGAATCTCATAGTTTTAAAAGTCTCATAGGACTTTCCAGGCATAGAAAAACATATGAGCAAAATCAAAACTTTTACTCTAATAGGTACATCTACTTACTCTAGTTTTTATTATTTTTTTATTAACCAGAACTTCCAGAGCTAGTTAAGTAAGGAGTGGTCGATTACAACCTTCTTTTGTTCTTGATTTCAAGGGAAGTGTTTCATATTTTGAGTCATCTTGGTAGTTTATAATACGTGAAGGAAGTCACTGTCTCACCCCTGACTGGGTTTCTTATCTTTAAGAAAGTTTTACCTTTATTTTATATTATTGAATTTTACTTTATATAGTCTGTGTATTTATATATTTTATGTAAGCTACTTCAATTTTTGTGGGATAAGAAATATACAAACACCCAAAAAATACAAACACAATCTATTTATTTTGTTCAATTTTTATTCATTAGAAAATAATTTTGCATGAAATGCTCCCTTTTGTCATTCTTTGAGATAATTGTTTGACATAATCTATGATGTAATTGAGCGATTTTCTAATACTCTAAAGACTGTCAAATGTGTATGAATGGATTATGGTTATTTTAGTTACTGTGTTTTATAGAGGACGCTCAGGTCTGTATTCTAAGAGTGGTTAATGAAACCGGTAATTGAGAAAGAGATGCTGAGTGCTGAATAGGGTTAAGACATGAGTGTGTTGTCCAAGACTGTGGACTCAAAAGTTTACTCACTAAGTCTTCAAACTTGCAAAACCTATAATGCCCATGTTATAAAACTGTCTAGAAAATTTTAAAAAATAAATGTCTCAATTTATTCTTATACCATCTGTTGGCACTTTCAAAGTTTGTTAACTATACATTATAATATAGCGTATTTTCTTTTTGACCAATTGTTAAATTGATTTTTTTCTTGGTTTTTCAGGTTTGCCTGACTTTTACCTGACTTATCTTGATTTATTCATTTATGTTTTTCTAGGTTACTTACTGGAGAAGGAAATGGCAACCCACTCCAGTGTTCTTGCCTGGAGAATCTCAGGGATGGGGGTCCCTGATGGGCTGCCGTCTATGGGGTCATACAGAGTTGGACATGACTGAAGTGACTTAGCTTAGCTTAAGAATATCAGAAGAGACACAAGGTGGCTGGAGTTGCTCTACCAGATTTCAAGTCTTATTATAAAGCTAGAGAAGACAATGGCAACCCACTCTAGGACTCTTGCTTAGAAAATCCCATGGATGGAGAAGCCTGGTAGGCTGCAGTCCATGGCGTCGCTAAGAGTCAGGCACGACTGAGTGACTTCACTTTCACTTTTCACTTTCATGCATTGGAGAAGGAAATGGCAACCCACTCCAGTGTTCTTGCCTGGAGAATTCCAGGGATGAGGGAGCCTAATGGACTGCCGTCTATGGGGTCGCACAGAGTCAGACATGACTGAAGCGACTTAGCAGGTTACTTACTACTGCTCTTATTCAATTATTACTCATTTTTTGTTATAACATTTGGAATTGTTCTAAATAATTTAACTTAATTTATACCTTTTCTTTTTTCATTTAGAAAAGGATTTAAGGCTGTGCATTTATTCCTGAGTTCAACTTAAGTTAACTTCTAGCTTAGGAGCCATGGTATTGACTGTGAAAAATTTGGTTTTAACTGTGAGTGCAAAGGTATGCCATGGAGGGTTTTGAGCAGTAGAGAAACGTGAATTGACTTATGTTTTAAGACTGTACTATTCATGCCATAGCCCCTAGCCACTAGTGGCTAATTACAATTAATTAAACTTTAAATGAAAATAAAAGCAAAATTAGAGAAGTCCTCGGCAGCACTAGTCTCATTTTAAGTGCTCAGAAGCCATGTGCAGTGGGTGGCTGCTACTGGCCACCTGTGCGGCACACATCCTCCACCACAGAGGATCCTCCGGGCGGTGCTGGCTTGAGGATGGCTGACCGCCCTACTGAACACCGACGGTGACAGAGGAAGGGGGCTGCAGGAAGAGTGACTGGCCACTGGCGAGAGGTGGCGGCCTCGTGGACCAGAGGGAATGGTGGAGGGGGAAAAGTGACCTAATTTCAGATGGAGGTTGAAGGGTGCCCTGGAGCATTTGCTAACAGTCTGGCCGTGGAGCTATCCAGTTCTTCTAAAATCAAGTATTAGGTACCAACTGGATTTCATCAATCATCATGCAGCCACCTTGGAGAATGGCTAATACTGAGTAGTTGTTGAACAGAACTAGCATGCTAGCTACTCCATAGAAAGAAAGAAAACTTTGGCTTTACCATCTTTTCTCCCTCCCTAAAATAAGTGGATATTTTATATTTATTTTACATTCTAATATTTCTACAAAGCAGGGCCATGTGGGAATGGGAAAATAACTTTCCAACTCTCCTGTAAGTTGACATACAGTACATGAATTTTTAATATTAAGGCTTAAAAAGCTGAGACACTAATCTCCTGTAAGGCCACAAAGCATCCTTCCACCTGGTGTATGAGGTGAAGTGATTACATTCATTTAACTGAATGAGTCTGTAACTGAAAAGTATTTTACCAACTGCAAACTCCTTTATAACTGCTTGCTATTATTTCTCTTAATTAGCACTCTTAAATTACTTACATATTAGGTACTTTCTGTACCTAAAACATAGCAGATGTTCAGCAAATACTTGTGAAAAGAAAAAAAAAAAAA
>SJYW01042787.1:1150436-1193135 GCA_006410735.1 Raphicerus campestris
GACTGCTTCTGTTCTCATCTTGCCTCACGGACAAGAATCCAGAGAGCAAGCTCCTCTGGTAACTAAGACACACATTTTTCCCTTTTAGACAAAGCCTTTTTGGGCTTTTTATTAGAGAAGGATAAAGGCTGAAGGAAGGGGTGTGTTCCAGAGTTGTGGTGGTGGTGGTGGGGTAGGGGGGATTCTTTCCTTTGCTGCCATTTGAATTTGTCATTAAAAGTGCAAGGGGGGTGGTGGAAAAACTACTCAGGACTTGATAAATATGGATCTACAACAACTCCTGCTGTGAGACATCACGTCTTCACTAAGAAAGAGAAAAACGAGTTTCTCCCAGACCTTTACTTGAATTTACATGGAACACACTTTACTAAAATTGCCCACATGTCACTGCATCTATTTTTCTTTTTAAATCAGGCATTAAATATGCATCTTGACTCCCACGTAGGCAATCTGCAGCACAGCAAAATGACTGTGTATTCAATTATAGGCTACATAAATATAGCAAACATGAAGGAGAAAGTTTCCAACTCCTGGGCACTTGGTTGTGTCCTTCCCCATGCCCCCCTGCCCCCCACCAACAAGATCAGGTGCTCTGTCAACCACGGCCATGGCACAGGCTGTGCAGAATCTTCCAGGACGCCTTAAAGGAAACGGCCCTCTTTGAAATTAGAGATACTGGGTCAATCTGGAGGAAAAAACCATGAAGCAGCAGCTGAAGCTAGTGTGCATCTAAAGTGAACACGGGGTATATTTTAATGAAGAAAATTAGCCACTCATGAAACAGGGTATTTACATGCCCCCTTTGCTCTGATGAGATGAGGTTAACAATTCTACAATAAACTGAACCACAAACCAGCAAATTCACAACAAAGTTAAGAGTTTTTTCTTTTGTTGTTATTTGACTGCAGAGGTTAATAGGCCAGATTCTACCCAGATGCATAATCAGTTGAGACTTTGGAGGAGATCTGCTTCTAACCTTTCTGTTGTTCCTAAGCTGATTCAGGCTTTCAGTAATTTGGGAGAAGAGATATGCTTTCTTTTGGGGAGCCTGCTACAAAGTGTAGTAAAACTGGAAAACCAAATGTTGAGGGTTTACATGATGATGCATTTAAGCATCACCCACTCTAGCCTGCCCTGAAGCCTGCTACTTCCTCCTCTTTGCTCTGACAGTGCTTCAAGGTGCAACGAGTTCATCTCAGCCAACTCAGCACACAGGTACCCCAAGTCACCGTTCGCGGAAGTGCCGACGATGCTCCACAGTTGAGCGCCTGGCTGTCATAGCAAGCAACTGTCAGGGTCACTAGTATGGGGTGCCATCTGCTCCTCCAGAGGGTCTTCCAATCCAGGGATGAGCCCGAGCCTCCTGTACCTTCTGCACCACAAGCAGCTTCTTTCACGGCTAAACTGCTGGGGAAGCCATTGGGCTACTGACGTAACACTTACATAGGTCAATAACCAGGTAGAAACATGTTTGCAGGTTTAAAAGAGGGTTTTGATATATATATATCACATAAGAAATACTTAAACACTAACTGTGAATTTAAATTCCACTGTTCTCAATGGATATTTCTGTAACTTTATTTGGCTATTATAAAAATNTCAATAACCAGGTAGAAACATGTTTGCAGGTTTAAAAGAGGGTTTTGATATATATATATCACATAAGAAATACTTAAACACTAACTGTGAATTTAAATTCCACTGTTCTCAATGGATATTTCTGTAACTTTATTTGGCTCTTATAAAAATTTAACCAAACACTGGCCAGAAAAAGTCAAGTCTGCTACTGGGAAAAATTCATGCATGAAGTAAAATTTGTAAACAAATGACATGCCAGATAGCTCCATTATTTATACTTATCGCTGACAAGCCAGTTCAAAGGGGAATTAGGATACATGTTTAAGGCACATTCAGTTTATAAAAATGGTACCAAGGAGTTAGACTCTATTTGACATTTGAAAAATATTGAAAAAGTCCAATATTCTCTCTTTCAACCGAAACTCATTAAATACTAGCTATAAGTATTTTCTGACTTTATTTAAATGGATCAGTACTTTTCATTATCTGTTTTTCCCTATCACTTGGATTCATGTTGTTTTTAAGCAAAAGTTTTTCATGTATAATAATATTTAATATAGCAAAAAAACCCCACCAAAAGTCCATATATAAGGGAAGGTGATGAAAGAATGGTACCCACACTCTTATATGATGATTCTGATGAATAATTAGATTACTATCTATTGATCTTAAGGAAAAATGAAAACTGCAGAATTACATGTATCCCACCCCCTTCTAAAACATTTGTAAAGAACACAACTTCTTGTTCAAAGGAGGCTGGTACACACTGAGCTGTAAACAGTGATTCCTGGCTGGCTGTGTGAGGGGAGGAGCTTTATTTATGTTTGTTTTACTTGTTACAAGTCAGTTACTAATATTTGGGAAATTTAGAATTCCTAATAAAGAAAACTAAACCCAAGAGCAAACCAGGAGTGGTTTCATGAGTAAAAGTCAGATTTTACTCGATTCCACACAGGTCTTCAGGGTCTTCCCACCATGCTTCCTGCTCATGGCCTGACGCTGATAAAGTGCAGCTTCCCATGGGCCACTTGGGGATGCCTGGTGCTCTGTTATTTTTATGAGGATCTGACTGCTCCTGACAAGGGACCATTCTTTGCTATATGAAAGAGCAGAGTTTTACAGATGTTAAGACTTGCTTGATGTCCCCACGTGTGCTTCTCCTTAAGGAACACATTATTTAGATCAGCCCATAAAGAGGAGGCATGTGGAACCTAGATCAGTCAGCCCCTGGGGAGAGGTCGCAGGGGAACAGGAGAGCAGCGGAAGCATTCCTTCTGGGTTCACCACGGCTGGACCCTGGAGCAGTAGACACTCGGTGCTTTAAAGACACCTGTGTTCATGCCACTGCTGCTGATGCCAATGAGACAGAGACTTTCAGCAGGCAGGCTTCACCAGATATGACCGTGCCAGCTGCCCAGACACAGAGAGCAGAAGTCCCTGCTACGTAGACCTGGCAAACATCCTGGAAACTGCTCCCAAGTCCATGCGCATCGGGCACTGAAGTGCTGGCAAGCCACCCCCAGAGACCCACTTCTTCCTCTGGTGACACATGATTACTGCAGGCTTTGTCGGCTTGGTCGCACACGTGGCTCTCAGTGAGGCGTCACCCTGACCTGTCCTACTAACAGCCCTCGTGAATCCCTGGTCCCTGCAGCACCCGGGAAGGCCTCGGCAATCTTGAGCCGGCTGGCCCCAGGGAGCCTGGCAGCTGACTGGCTGGGCATCATCAGAAGTCCCCTGGTGGTTTTCCTCCACCTGCAAAGCCACAATCAGAAGATGGTGACTACAAGGACCAGTAGCGTCGATGTAAATCCAGATTCCCACTGCTCCAGAGTCCAGAATGGCTTAGGGCAACTGGCTCTATTCTAAGTCACTATTTCCTCTTCAAGACTCCCATTTATTATATGCTTAATTTTACTGAAATTTTACATCAGTTTGCCAGGCAAACTCATCAGCTACAGATTAAGGCTAATGTATTCATTTAAATTGGAGAGGAATTTAAAAAATGCAAGTAAAGCTCTATCTAAGTATTTGTAACAAACAGACCTGAAAGATAACATTTAGTCACAAAGATTAATTAGTTCAGATAATTTGGAAGTGCAATTTAAGAAGACTGCTTTTCTATCAATCAATTACTTACATCACACTGACTTTCTTGCCATCCTTTCTTGGCTTAGAAATTTCAGGCAGGCAAAAGTCTTAACCTTGCATCTCCTACAAACCCCAAGATGAACACTGCATCCACAAGTGTGCTTTATGAAAGCAAGGGCCTTCCTGGCAGAGGCTAGGCCACCAGGAATCAGGCTCCAGGCTCGCAACTGGCGGGTGAGTGCCTACCTCTGAGTTAGATTCCCTGGGGCTGCTGGAAAACTCGAGGGACTGGTCATTCAGTAGGTGGCTCTCAGGGAAGGACACTGGAGGACTGCCATGATTAGGAAGCAGGCCTCAGCGTCCAGGGCTGGAGCTGACTTGAGGANCAAGGGACCATTCTTTGCTATATGAAAGAGCAGAGTTTTACAGATGTTAAGACTTGCTTGATGTCCCCACGTGTGCTTCTCCTTAAGGAACACATTATTTAGATCAGCCCATAAAGAGGAGGCATGTGGAACCTAGATCAGTCAGCCCCTGGGGAGAGGTCGCAGGGGAACAGGAGAGCAGCGGAAGCATTCCTTCTGGGTTCACCACGGCTGGACCCTGGAGCAGTAGACACTCGGTGCTTTAAAGACACCTGTGTTCATGCCACTGCTGCTGATGCCAATGAGACAGAGACTTTCAGCAGGCAGGCTTCACCAGATATGACCGTGCCAGCTGCCCAGACACAGAGAGCAGAAGTCCCTGCTACGTAGACCTGGCAAACATCCTGGAAACTGCTCCCAAGTCCATGCGCATCGGGCACTGAAGTGCTGGCAAGCCACCCCCAGAGACCCACTTCTTCCTCTGGTGACACATGATTACTGCAGGCTTTGTCGGCTTGGTCGCACACGTGGCTCTCAGTGAGGCGTCACCCTGACCTGTCCTACTAACAGCCCTCGTGAATCCCTGGTCCCTGCAGCACCCGGGAAGGCCTCGGCAATCTTGAGCCGGCTGGCCCCAGGGAGCCTGGCAGCTGACTGGCTGGGCATCATCAGAAGTCCCCTGGTGGTTTTCCTCCACCTGCAAAGCCACAATCAGAAGATGGTGACTACAAGGACCAGTAGCGTCGATGTAAATCCAGATTCCCACTGCTCCAGAGTCCAGAATGGCTTAGGGCAACTGGCTCTATTCTAAGTCACTATTTCCTCTTCAAGACTCCCATTTATTATATGCTTAATTTTACTGAAATTTTACATCAGTTTGCCAGGCAAACTCATCAGCTACAGATTAAGGCTAATGTATTCATTTAAATTGGAGAGGAATTTAAAAAATGCAAGTAAAGCTCTATCTAAGTATTTGTAACAAACAGACCTGAAAGATAACATTTAGTCACAAAGATTAATTAGTTCAGATAATTTGGAAGTGCAATTTAAGAAGACTGCTTTTCTATCAATCAATTACTTACATCACACTGACTTTCTTGCCATCCTTTCTTGGCTTAGAAATTTCAGGCAGGCAAAAGTCTTAACCTTGCATCTCCTACAAACCCCAAGATGAACACTGCATCCACAAGTGTGCTTTATGAAAGCAAGGGCCTTCCTGGCAGAGGCTAGGCCACCAGGAATCAGGCTCCAGGCTCGCAACTGGCGGGTGAGTGCCTACCTCTGAGTTAGATTCCCTGGGGCTGCTGGAAAACTCGAGGGACTGGTCATTCAGTAGGTGGCTCTCAGGGAAGGACACTGGAGGACTGCCATGATTAGGAAGCAGGCCTCAGCGTCCAGGGCTGGAGCTGACTTGAGGACCATCTTGAAGGCAGCGTAAATCTACAAGCACGTGAAAGGCTTGAACTCCGATCCAGATGCATTAGCTGGAAGTAATTACTGGTTTACATTAACTGGGCCTTGTCACCCATGCCTTTCCCCACTAAAAAACAGATCCCTCCCTTCCTTCACAAACCTAAGTTTATGAAACGCCCTGAGGTCTGTTTCAAGGCACGATTCTCACACTTCCTTCTTCAATGTAGGGATTGGAAACACAGAGAGAACTAGACAGAGAGAAACAGGTTAGCCTTGACACGGGGTCAAGTTCACTGGGGAGAAGTGGGGACACGCAGCCCTACAAACTAGTCCTACTGTCTTCCATTAGATTCTTTATTATAAAAAATCTGAAATGTATGCAGAGAGAATAATAATAAACCCCTGTGAATCACTACTCACTTATTGAAAGCCTCCTACTCTTCCACCCTCACAGGAACTCTAGCTCTGCCGACGGCCCTGGCAGGGCAGACAACCACTTCCAGAGCGTGGCCCCAGGGGGCCTCCCAGGCTTGTCTCAGCTGCTTGCAAACAAGGTGCCTGGAACAGGCGCCGCCTGAAGCTGCATCACGGTGCTGACTCCACCTGCCTTGACTGCACGTTCCCCCCTCTGTCTAGAAAACATCTTCAAGACAGTGTTCCTTCCTGGCTCTGCACACGTCCCAGCTGTGGCAAGCAGAGGAGCGTATCTGTGAGCCTGTAGCTCCTGGTACAATCTTCCCTCTGCACTTCCCGAGCTGTACTGTCAACGACCCGTCCCCATGCTCTAACTCGACGAGAGCTCCTTGAGGGCAGCAGCTGTTGCCTTGGCTCTTAGCAAAGTATCTGACACATAACAATTGATCAGAAGGTATTTGTTAGCATTACTGAAAAAAAAAAGTATTTTCCAGTAGTCATGTATAGATGTGAGCGTTGGACCATTAAGCAGGCTGAATGCCGAAGAACTGAAGCCTTTGAACTGTGCTGGAGCAGACTCTTGAGAGTCCCTTGGAGAACACGGCAATCAAACCAGTCAGTCCTAAAGGAAATCAACCCTGAATATTCATTGGAAGGTCTGCTCCTGAAGCTGAAGCTCCAGCTCTTTGGCCACCTGATGTGAAAAGTCAACTTACTGGAAAAGACCGTGATGCTGGGAAATACTGAGGGCAGGAGGAGAAGGGGTGGTAGAAGATGAGGTGATTAGATTGCATCACCGACTCAATGGACATGAGTTTGAGCAACACTCCAGAAGCTAGTGAAGGACAGTGAAGCCTGGCACGTTGCAATCTATGGGGGCCACAAAGAGTCAGATGAGCGACTGAACAACAGTAACAATTTAGATCTTTAACAAATTAGAGATCACAGTATTGAAACTATTTATAAGAACAAGGTCTATAATGAAACTTTATTTATCTTTCATGCCACTCTTGGGGAAGGGCTTCCTATGTGGATTCCAGACTTCAGAGACTCAACCAATGGTAATTCTGAAAAAGTCAGTACTATGTTCTAATGAAGAATCACAACCCCTGTGGGCCCAGTGTGAGAAACTAGACACTATTGCAGGAGTGTGGGGCTTTAACACTTGCAAAGTTTCTCACTTATTCAACGATACTACCTTAACCACATTGTATATGGCTGATGAGAAAGCAACTCTAAGTATAGTTTTAGGAGGGAAAAAAATATTCATTTTAAAACTTTAGTTTGAAGAGGCAGAGTTTAAGTGTAAAGTT
The DNA here is from genome assembly GCA_006410735.1 of Raphicerus campestris. NCBI lineage: Eukaryota > Metazoa > Chordata > Mammalia > Artiodactyla > Bovidae > Raphicerus > Raphicerus campestris. The sequence goes on from SJYW01042787.1 coordinate 1,157,611, forward strand.
CTGTTTTCTGGCAAAAATGTGGACCTGCAATTACGTTCAAATGAGTAGACAGCTGTGATAACTTCAGAAAAAAATGAGACAATCTTTGTCCACGTTTTCAGTCTTATTAATAAAGTTGAATTTACTACGTATCTTATAATTTAGAAAAGAAATAAACTTTCTCAAGGAGAATAACTAAAATTACCCATTCAATGAAAATATACCAGCTAAGTTTGGAGCAGGGACTGGGCTGAATCAGGTTGTTCAATACAAAACCTCAATAAACAATAACTCAAAAAAAAAAAAAAGGCAAGTTCTTTTGTTTTAGAGACCACAGATGCAACAGAAACAAAATATAATAAAAAATGAAAATTCAGGTACAGGAATTATGCATTTCATACTGAATAATTATTTCTGAACTGCCCGTAAATCCACTCTGCTAAGCTGTGCATCTAAAACTCATCGAACTGCCAAGGGGTAAACGCAGCCCCATCCATCAAGCAGCCACTTGACAAATACATTCCATAATAGAAGTTTATTTTTATGGGAGGCTGAATCAAGGACTTTCCCATGCATACAAAAACTTGTCAAAATTATTTATGAGTCTTGCTGAGACACACAATATGTCATATCAAACTCCTATTTTCCTTCCGAGCACAGACTGTCAATATCTCAGTTCCTATCAATAAGGCGGACCACTGCTGATAGAGGCCCAGGGAGTCGAGGCTGCCGGCCCATCCCAGGCGCCACCGGAAACACGCTGCAGGGACGCTGAATGAGGTTGCTCACCACCTCCAGAGGGGCAGCTGAGTGAGCACTGGGGACTGTGCTCAGAGACAATGACAGAGAGAGTAAAACGGAAACATACGCTTGAAAGACTATGGCTGATTACGGCTGAAGTGAGACAGAAATAACAGAAGATATTTCATATCTTATTTTACACACAAAGTATTAGTAAAGGCTGATAAAACAAGTGCTTGGAATCAACAAAACAGCCCCTCCTGGATGCAACTTCCATTCCCAATGAGAGGGGACAGGGTGTCTCTAGAAAGGCGAGGGGCCCACTTCATGAGGCCACGTGAACCTTGCTCCCACCCCCGAGACTGCTGTCAGGCAAGTCTCTTTCGCAGGTTAGCCTCCCGCCCTCTGACCCATCACTGCCCCTAGCACACGGGCTCACCAAGAAGAGCGGAAACTGCTGAACGACCCTAGAAAAAATCTACAGCAAAAGNTGCTGTCAGGCAAGTCTCTTTCGCAGGTTAGCCTCCCGCCCTCTGACCCATCACTGCCCCTAGCACACGGGCTCACCAAGAAGAGCGGAAACTGCTGAACGACCCTAGAAAAAATCTACAGCAAAAGGAAAATGTATTCCTATTTTGGGGAGGCAACAGACACTACAGTGTAACAGCCCAGATGAGCCCTGGGACCTAGTCAGAGACCGCAGAAGCTGGCGCTTCTTAGCGATGCCCTTGTTCTATGAGGAAGCGTGTTCTATCACTGCCACTGCACATACGGAGCTCTGACATGAGCCATGGCTGGGCCGGGCGCCAGGGACTGACCATGAGACCATCAGTCAGACCAGCAACATCTTGGTGAGGGGACGGGGAAGGGGGGCGGCCAGAAATCGTGAGAAAGGGGTTGTTGAACACCCACTTTAGTTCCTCGATGTGAGCAGAAAGTGAACGCGGGACTGCCTCATGGCCTCTCTGCCCTGTTCCATTCCTATCCTTGTGGGGAGGGGAGGGAAGGGGAGGGAAGAGCAGCTGCTGGGATTCCCCCAAGTCTGAAGACCCCCAGGGACCCATCGCCTGTCCTGCTGGAACCTGCTCAGTCATATTCTAGGGTGACATGAGGGCCTGACCTCAAACCAGGTGACCTGATGAATTTCCTAACTGTGGCCATCCTGAGTATCAGCAGAGTCTCACTCAAATCTGGCTCAAGAAACCAGTGCACAGCACAACAAATGGTGTCTGTTCTTGCAGCAGCCCAGCACAGAGAAGGGGGCTAGGCGAGAGGCGCACAAGGCCATCAGTCTCCTGCACTTGATTTAAATCACTAGTTTGGGTGCAAAAAAGTAATTTAAGTAGTCTTCCTGGAATGCCTAAATTCAACACTCCAAAAAAAAAAAAAAAGGTGAAGTGACAGAAATCTATCTTTTCCTGCAGAAAGGTGACAACAAATCACAGGAAAAGCTGGCGGGGGGGTGCGGGGGGGGGGAGAGGGTCCCATAAACTAACCTCATGTCTCTGCTCTCCCAGTTCCTTCCTGAAACAACTCTGGAATAGAGCCCCCCAAAGGCGACTGGAGCCTGCCCAGGTGCATTTCTGATAACACACCAGGCTGAGGAGTGGTCTGGGCTTGGTCCTGGCCAGTCATACAGACTGAATCAGAGGGGCATCTGGAGATGAAGCGTCCGACCCCGGCTCGAGAATTAAGACTGGAAACACTCCACACACCTGCCAGCAAGTCACTCCTTGAAAGTGAGCAGTATGATGATGTGTGATCATGAGGCTTTCAGAACAATCATTTGAAATAATCAGCTCTCAGAACAACTGTTTGAAATAATCAGAATATGCTTCAGTTGGGAAAGCCACATCTTTTCAAAGGTAGTGTTGATGTTGCTTAATAAATGGATGATGCCCATTACTACTTTCAGATAAAAAAGCAGCAAAGAATCTGGAGGTTGGTTTCCGAGAACAAAGTATGAAGTGCTGAATTCAAGCTGAGGCACCATATTTCGCTGAATGCCCACAGTCCACAGTTCAGTCACTCAGTCGTGTCCGACTCTTTGCGACCCCATGAATCACAGCATGCCAAGCCTCCCTGTCCATCACCAACTCCCGGAGTTTACTCAGACTCATATCCATCGAGTCAGTGATGCCATCCAGCCATCTCATCCTCGGTCGTCCCCTTCTCCTCCTGCCCCCAATCCCTCCCAGCATCAAAGTCTTTTCCAATGAGTCAACTCTTTGCATGAGGTGGCCAAAGTACTGGAGNATAGTCAATAAAGCAGAAATAGATGTTTTTCTGGAACTCTCTTGCTTTTTCCATGATCCAGCGGATGTTGGCAATTTAAGGAAATGCTAAAAGAAAGTAAGCGGGCCAAGGCCGGCTTCATCTGATCCCACTTGGTGAGCATCTCCAGACAGGAGGCTGGGACAGTGGGGCCCGACCTCCTGCTAAGGAAGGGAGCGGACGAGCCAAGGCCACACGGCTGCTTGCAGACCTCAGTGACTGCCCTCCAGTCTGTGCTCCTTCCTCCCCTCCACCCACTCCCAACACGGGAGGAGCCCTGCAAATCGCCGGGGCTCCCCGTGAAAGAAGGGGTGAGAGGACAGGATAGGGAGGAGGGGAAGAGAAGAGGAAAGAGCAAGGCAAACCCATCAATGAGAGCGGCTCTGCCCGAGAAGGGCCCACAGCTGCCTTCAGAAACCTCCACTTCAACCTCTCTTTCCAATGCTCTTTCAATCAGGAGGAGCTCTATAATCACAGAACACGAAGGAACACACATCGGGAAGAACACGGACACGTGTTCCCACACAAGCTGCTGAAGGTGAAAGAGGAGAAGGAAAGCAGACCGAACACGCTACCCGCCCTGCCGTGCAAGCCCGGCCTGGCCCACAGCCATCCTGCCCGTGGGTGGCCCCTTCACGCCCACGGGTGCACTCGGCATCCTGCTCCACCAGGGCCACCGGCCCCTGCCCGAGGTGCTCATGCCGAGCGCCCCATCGTGCCTGTCAAGGCCGAAGTCCACCTCTTTTATCCCTGCAGATGGACTCACAGGAACATCTCCAGCTCAGTTTTGAGGGAACCAAGGCTCAGAAGAGCGAGGCGATTTGCAAACCCCAGACAGAGCTGAGATGTAAACCCAGTGTTACCGCTGCCTCCACAAACTGCCCTCATCAGTCCGGGACAGGGTTTCCGACCCGATGACCCTGCTGGGGGGCCATCCTGGACATGATGGGTGCGCAGCTCCCCCACCCAGCTATGACAACCCAGCACATCTCCGATAATGCCAGATGTCCCTGGGGGACAAAACCACCCCCAGTGGAGAACTGCCAGGTTAACCCTTGACCCAGCAACTCCACAACCTACCTCACTTCAGCTTCTGCTCTCTGCTCCATCTTTATAAAATACGCTGGCGAAACTCTGCATTCCCCATTGCTACTGCCCCTAACGTCTGAGTCTGGTTCCTTCGAGGAAGGCAGAAGCAGGGTTTCTGAAAATACAGGATTCCACCTGAATTTGAATTTCATATAAACAACAAATAACTTTTTAGCATAAACATGTCTCAAACATTGCATTATTTGCTGTTTATCTGAAATTCAGGAACTAGGTGTCCTGAATTTTATTTGCTAAATCTGGTGACCCATACATACCAAGTTGGAAAAAATCAAATATCCACTTATGTTTACATGTTAATGGAGAGAAAATCAGTGTTGAAGACACAAATTTTGCATTTCAGCTAACTTTTGAGAAAGGATTCTATTATGTTCTCATTAAATGTACCGTTTTCCTTTTGCATCTATTAGTGATGGATAGTAATAAAATTAGTATTTGTTACTTCCTTACAAACCGGTACTTTTCATTCCTATTTAACTCCAACCACAGAAGCTATCAACTGCTGTCTAACAATAGTTTGTAATTTAAAAAAAAAAAAGAAAGTTCTCCTATCTTCAACAGATATCCATTAAATATATATTTTTCTGGACCANTCTCTCAGAATTTTCCAGTTTATTGTGATTCACACAGTCAAAGGCTTTTGCATAGTCAATAAAGCAGAAATAGATGTTTTTCTGGAACTCTCTTGCTTTTTCCATGATCCAGCGGATGTTGGCAATTTAAGGAAATGCTAAAAGAAAGTAAGCGGGCCAAGGCCGGCTTCATCTGATCCCACTTGGTGAGCATCTCCAGAGAGGAGGCTGGGACAGTGGGGCCCGACCTCCTGCTAAGGAAGGGAGCGGACGAGCCAAGGCCACACGGCTGCTTGCAGACCTCAGTGACTGCCCTCCAGTCTGTGCTCCTTCCTCCCCTCCACCCACTCCCAACACGGGAGGAGCCCTGCAAATCGCCGGGGCTCCCCGTGAAAGAAGGGGTGAGAGGACAGGATAGGGAGGAGGGGAAGAGAAGAGGAAAGAGCAAGGCAAACCCATCAATGAGAGCGGCTCTGCCCGAGAAGGGCCCACAGCTGCCTTCAGAAACCTCCACTTCAACCTCTCTTTCCAATGCTCTTTCAATCAGGAGGAGCTCTATAATCACAGAACACGAAGGAACACACATCGGGAAGAACACGGACACGTGTTCCCACACAAGCTGCTGAAGGTGAAAGAGGAGAAGGAAAGCAGACCGAACACGCTACCCGCCCTGCCGTGCAAGCCCGGCCTGGCCCACAGCCATCCTGCCCGTGGGTGGCCCCTTCACGCCCACGGGTGCACTCGGCATCCTGCTCCACCAGGGCCACCGGCCCCTGCCCGAGGTGCTCATGCCGAGCGCCCCATCGTGCCTGTCAAGGCCGAAGTCCACCTCTTTTATCCCTGCAGATGGACTCACAGGAACATCTCCAGCTCAGTTTTGAGGGAACCAAGGCTCAGAAGAGCGAGGCGATTTGCAAACCCCAGACAGAGCTGAGATGTAAACCCAGTGTTACCGCTGCCTCCACAAACTGCCCTCATCAGTCCGGGACAGGGTTTCCGACCCGATGACCCTGCTGGGGGGCCATCCTGGACATGATGGGTGCGCAGCTCCCCCACCCAGCTATGACAACCCAGCACATCTCCGATAATGCCAGATGTCCCTGGGGGACAAAACCACCCCCAGTGGAGAACTGCCAGGTTAACCCTTGACCCAGCAACTCCACAACCTACCTCACTTCAGCTTCTGCTCTCTGCTCCATCTTTATAAAATACGCTGGCGAAACTCTGCATTCCCCATTGCTACTGCCCCTAACGTCTGAGTCTGGTTCCTTCGAGGAAGGCAGAAGCAGGGTTTCTGAAAATACAGGATTCCACCTGAATTTGAATTTCATATAAACAACAAATAACTTTTTAGCATAAACATGTCTCAAACATTGCATTATTTGCTGTTTATCTGAAATTCAGGAACTAGGTGTCCTGAATTTTATTTGCTAAATCTGGTGACCCATACATACCAAGTTGGAAAAAATCAAATATCCACTTATGTTTACATGTTAATGGAGAGAAAATCAGTGTTGAAGACACAAATTTTGCATTTCAGCTAACTTTTGAGAAAGGATTCTATTATGTTCTCATTAAATGTACCGTTTTCCTTTTGCATCTATTAGTGATGGATAGTAATAAAATTAGTATTTGTTACTTCCTTACAAACCGGTACTTTTCATTCCTATTTAACTCCAACCACAGAAGCTATCAACTGCTGTCTAACAATAGTTTGTAATTAAAAAAAAAAAAGAAAGTTCTCCTATCTTCAACAGATATCCATTAAATATATTTTTTTCTGGACCAGAAAGGTTCTCAGTCCAGTGCCAACTTGAAAGCGTCTCGTAACACAAGGTTTACACGTCTATAGGGAACATGGCGTAAGTAGCACACAGGTTTCTGGAGTTCTGTCCCCTTCTCCAGGATGTTCCTGACGGCATGCCTACCTTCCTAACTGATCCAGCTCGTGCTGGCCTCGCCTGTGGGACTCCCGGGGCTGGTTCCAGCCAACACCTCTGAGCTCCCTGCCCCCACCCCATGTCCCTGTTCCCTCCCATGCTGGGATTGGCAGAAGCAAGCACGGCCGAGTCCCTGCCCCCGAGGGGCTCAGGATCTGCAGGGACCTCACTTCATGGGCACTGATGATTCTGAACAGAAACGACCTATTTTTGGCAGGAAGCTTCAAAAAGACAATTCTGGAGTGATGGCTAGTGGATGACTCGGTGGGAGGTGGGGGCAGGCAGACAGAAGCTGGGATGATAGGTTGACACCCCAGGGGGGGCTCTGCGCACGTTAACCTGGTATTATCGTCCAATCCTTACAATCATCTTCCAAGCATTTACACGCATATGTGTTGTCTTTCCAGCCCACAAACAACTGGTTCATATCCCCTGGTATTCCTAATACTCTTAACATAAGGTTGAATACAAGTAGGTAAATAAATATTACAATTATAAATAGTGAATGTAGTGCTTGCATTAATAAAACATAAAAATTTTGTGCAGAAAAAAGTAATAAAAAAAGTTAAAATGTGTAGGCCTTTTATAAACTTACATCCAATGGCTAATTCTTAGCATGGTCACTACTTCACCCACTTGAAGATTTGCCATATTTCTTCTCAAGGGAAAACTTAATGACTAAAAACTTTGGCAGATACACACAGCTTTTATTTCTGAAAATCACCCTGGTCTAAGTCATATTAGGTTGATGATACTTGAAGAATACCAAGAAAAAGAGACTTGGCCAATCTCATCTGATCACTTCACTTCAGCCTCTGGTAACAACAGGGCATACTGAGACCCTGGAAAAACCTCACTCTTTGCAGCTGTAATAACTTCATGAATTGCAAAGCACTTGTACAACCACTTTCTCTTTTTATTCTCCTAAGAATTTTGGGCCAGGACTACATTATTCCATTTAAAATTATTTCTGAACAGGCAAAACTAGAAGTTCAAAACTCAGAAGGCACAGATGGGTATTCAGTAAAAACAAACAAGAGAATTCAGTAAAAATAGGTGATAATCTACCCATAATGTATCTGGAGAAGGGGATGACAAGCCATTCCAGCATTCTTGTCTGAAGAACCCCTTGGACAGAGGAGCCTGGCGGGCTACAGTCCAGGGGGTCACACAGTCGGACACGACTGACGATTAACACTTTCACCTATAATGGATAAGAGAGTTAAGACTTTTATGGAAAAATGGANCCTTACAATCATCTTCCAAGCATTTACACGCATATGTGTTGTCTTTCCAGCCCACAAACAACTGGTTCATATCCCCTGGTATTCCTAATACTCTTAACATAAGGTTGAATACAAGTAGGTAAATAAATATTACAATTATAAATAGTGAATGTAGTGCTTGCATTAATAAAACATAAAAATTTTGTGCAGAAAAAAGTAATAAAAAAAGTTAAAATGTGTAGGCCTTTTATAAACTTACATCCAATGGCTAATTCTTAGCATGGTCACTACTTCACCCACTTGAAGATTTGCCATATTTCTTCTCAAGGGAAAACTTAATGACTAAAAACTTTGGCAGATACACACAGCTTTTATTTCTGAAAATCACCCTGGTCTAAGTCATATTAGGTTGATGATACTTGAAGAATACCAAGAAAAAGAGACTTGGCCAATCTCATCTGATCACTTCACTTCAGCCTCTGGTAACAACAGGGCATACTGAGACCCTGGAAAAACCTCACTCTTTGCAGCTGTAATAACTTCATGAATTGCAAAGCACTTGTACAACCACTTTCTCTTTTTATTCTCCTAAGAATTTTGGGCCAGGACTACATTATTCCATTTAAAATTATTTCTGAACAGGCAAAACTAGAAGTTCAAAACTCAGAAGGCACAGATGGGTATTCAGTAAAAACAAACAAGAGAATTCAGTAAAAATAGGTGATAATCTACCCATAATGTATCTGGAGAAGGGGATGACAAGCCATTCCAGCATTCTTGTCTGAAGAACCCCTTGGACAGAGGAGCCTGGCGGGCTACAGTCCAGGGGGTCACACAGTCGGACACGACTGACGATTAACACTTTCACCTATAATGGATAAGAGAGTTAAGACTTTTATGGAAAAATGGACCGGAGGAAATACAAGCACTCAGACCTCTGGTGGAGGACCAAGGGGGTCTTTGCCCACTGAAGGAGGCAGGAGGTGGAAGCCAGGCTGACAGAGAAGGATGGGGCTCCGGGGATGTCCTCGAATCTGGAAGGTAACTGCACTTAGTGCGTTCATGGGGCCTTTGATGAACCACGCGGGTCAAGGAAGGAAAAGGAGAGAGGCCCTGCCCTGGGAGGAGCGAGGCCTTTCTGATGAGAGCTGCTGCCCACGGAAGATAAGGCGTCTCAGCCCGGCTGTCAGGGGCCTATGCGCCGGCCCAGCTCTGCCCAGGAGGGGCGAGGAACGGCCCCAGGAACGGCCCCAGGAACGGCCCCAGTGCACGGCTGGTCCAACCCCTCATCTGGAAGATGAAGCTAGTAACCAAGTCTCCCTGGTGTGGCAGACGGTGGCAGGTGGCAGATGCGGGTCCCATGGCCATGAGGGGCTTCATATGCACCTCAGGGAGTTAGGGCCACAGGGGACGCAGACGCATGGCACAGCGCGGGGGTCCGGTTCAAACTCGGGAGGAAGCGTCTCAGGAGAGGGAGAAGCCTTCGGGGCACAAAGGAGCAGGGGGTGGCTCTGGAGGCTGCAGAGCCTGGACTTGAGGGGGGCAAGCATGGGAGGGCCCCGGGGTTCAGAGCCCAGTGACCTTGAGTCACGTCTCATCTGAAGCCACCGCTGCTTAAGGCGCCCCCAGAGAAGCAGAGCCAGCCTGGTCAAGGTCAGCAGCTGCAGGCCGGCCAGACGGGCTGGGACAGGGGCACAGGAGCCCTGGGCTTGTGCTGCCCACGGCGGAGAAGCACCGAGTCCGGGGCAACAGAGCACCTGCACGATTTCCCTAGGTACACACTTATTCCAGTGGTTAGCAGGAGACAAGTTAGCCAGGCCTTCAGACCTGGGATACAGCAGGGTAGTGGAAATGGGATGGAAAAGCAAGAATTCTTCGCTGAAGGTGCAAACGAAAACAAACGGCTCACATAGTTTGAAGGCTGACCAACTGGCTTTTGAGCTGAAGCAACTTGTGTTTTGCACAGAATTGAGCTCCTTTTCTCAGCAGGTGGGTGGGCGGGGGTAGAGGTGATGACAGTTCTTTGAACAGGAAGAAGATGAGCAAACTGGGGCCTGTTGTCCACACTGAACAAAGCTCACAAGCCCAACTTCCTTGGTTTGGGGGGGGGGGGGACAGAGAATGGCCACAGCTGTCATGTCCTTTTGCAGCGAGGCCTTGGTCAACAGTGAAGTCTCAAACGTTCCAAGGTACAAATCGTGGTGATTCTGAAATTCAGTCAGGATGGTCAAAATTACCCTTTCACAGGATCAAAAGGATTCCAAGGCGAAGGCCCCGGACTCACACATGCACAGCATTATCCTGCCTCCCTCTTCAGGATGCTGTCCTTTACCTCTGCAATTTTCCTGAGCAAACATTTCCTTTTCCTTTTGTGCAGCTGAGTAAGTCTGCGAGCAGCGCTGCAGGACGGCAGGGACCGCAAGGCGGGGAGGGGTCCCTAATTGCGAGGCTCTTACAGGGGTTGAACCTGATCATTCACCGAATTGTTGAGTTGATGGGATTCGTGTAGCTGGTTATAAATTGATAATCTAAATTAATTCATTCAAGCAGAAATCGATTTTGTAACTCCTTGAGAGCTTGTAATAATGCTTACCTCCCACTGCTAGCTGCATTCTCTGTTTTATAAAGCTGGTCGGAAGCAGCTGGATTCAGGTGACCTGCTAGCTCATTAAATCTGTTACATGTTCCTTCTGGTAAATGATATTAAGCTGAAGTGTCCTAATGTTTTTTTTCTTCCCCCTTTAATTTTATGACAGAAATAACCTAATTTGTAACACAAAATAACAATCTCCTTGGATTACTTGGCCTTGTTAAAATATTTTATGCATTTTTCATTTACACAGAGGTAATGGAAAAACACTTAAACTATCTGTTATTTAAACCACAAGAGAGATGTTCCTGAAAGTCTGATAGCTACAAAAATTATTGTCTCTTCATAGTCTTTACTTTATATCTGTAATAAAAGGCAGACAATTCAATTCATTGGTTAGTAAATAAAGCACGATAGTTTTTATTCTGTTTCCTGTGCATTGCTAGAACTAAAATCAGATTGCTTTTTAAATTCGTTTAGAAATGGGACTCATTACTTTCCTTTCCTCTTTCTAATCTAAAATGTCTAAAGTCCACTCACAACCCCACATTTTCTTCATCACCAGTAGCTGTAACCTAATTCTAAATCTCATATTAAAAGAGTCCTTCTCTAAGCCCTCTGAGCCTCATGTTCTGAGGCTGAGCAATGAAATCAGAACACTTGCCTTTTGTGCAGGAGATGATTATAAGACATTTCTGGTAAACTCTTGATTTCATTTCCTTTTCCTAAATAAATTTTCAAATAAAAACATCCAACATGCTAGAACAACAGAGGTAAGAAATGTCTTAGCGTTCTAAGTGACTAATCATTTTTATTGCTATAATAAGTGATAAGTGTTTCTCAACCAGGGGAGGCAAATAAGGGGAGGTTGGGGGTTGAAGCCCCCAACCCCCCTCCTCTTCAGATGCTCTACCGTTTACACAGGAGCCCACACCCATCAATTTATAGCCTCAAAGGCTGTCTTCAAAGTAATGCCTGTTGATCTGCTTTTCCTATATGACCCGCTTTATGCCAGAGACTTTAAACAGGCTGATCAACATAAAATAAGATCACTAAGTCTGTAAACATTTTAATACTGGACACTACTAATTTAATATTTAAAATGAGCATGTTTTCTTTTAAATTTTATTTTTAATTGAAGGATAATTGCTTTACAAAATTGTTTTCATTTCTGCCATAGGTACTTTTCCGAATACATTTCTAGCATTTAATGTATTATGTGATGTTATTTCAAAAGAATTTAAAACTATAGAAAGGCCATAATTATGAATATTTATAGTAGTTAAAAATTAAATTTTAACATATTAAGAATAGTTCATATTTCTAAACTTAAAGCTCTTTAAAATTAATCTTTATTTTGAGATGCACATTTCAAGATAAAAATAAATAACACAATCACTTAAAATGCATATGGATTTCTTTGATCTAACAGAGGTTTTTACAAGAAAAGAAAAAAATAAGAGAGAAAAGAAAAGGAAAGCCCCTAGCATCTCTTAAGCCATATACAATGTTTCCACAAAGCTACCCAGTGAATGGGCCAAAAAAAGGTGGTGAGAAGCTAAAGTGTTAACACCTCCCCTTTGGTATCTCCCACCCAGCACTCTGCCTGAATGTTCTCCTTTAGAAAGAATGCAGAATTTAATAGGAGCTTTGAAACTTATTTTTTTATACTTACAAAATTTACAAATCTATTTTCCAAATCTTATATAGGAAAAATGAGACCAACAATGAATGAACATTAGGGGAAACCCACTTTTATAAGTCACAGACAATGAACAACATTCTCTATTATAAAATATTTCTATGTAAGTTAAGCTATTTCATACCTTAAATAATTCTTTCCACTCTATTTTATATATATATATATATATATATATATAGAGAGAGAGAGAGAGAGAGAGAGAGAGAGAGAAGCACATTACTGAGTATTTTTAAATAAACTTTACAATCATTTTATATTTGCAAAATACAGAGAGCTAGTACAGAGGGATCCCACCTTAAAAAAACAGAGATAACTAATGTGCAGCGGGATACAAAGCAGAATGACCTGAAGCTACACACATACTGTCAGCAAAACAATTCAGGAATTTAAGTAAAACACTCTTTTCACTGAGGATCTGTGCTCAGCTGCCCTGACAGTGTAACACCTAATGCTTTATCTTGAACTGCCCACTTTACAACTCACCCCCAACTCCCGCCCCCTCACCAAATCTCAACTGGTCCACAACAGTGTCACTCAGGCCCAATGACTGCAGAAGCTTCCTGACAAGCCTCAAACCCCCTTTGAGGTCCTCCCAAGTGCTCCCAAGGCAAAGGGGATGTCCCCAAGGCAGCCAGGATATCCTCCTGAAATGCAGGTGAGCACCCATCTCCTGGAAGCCCTGCCCTCCTTCCCCAGGCCTCTCCAATTCTCGGCTACAAGGTCCTTCCTTACAGTCAGCCTGAAATATTCAACCAACAGAATATCTGGGAAAGTAATTGCATGGCCTCAAACTACTTTTCCCAAAAGAAGTCAGATAAAGGAAATATAGAAATTGAATAAGTAAGATTTCTAACATGTTCTTTAAAAAAAAAAAATGAACACAGAGCCACAGCTCATCATTTTTATAACATCTGAATGCCACTTAGTCTCCTGGGAATTTCACTGCCTTTATGTCTGGGCAGTTGATGAATCAGTATCAACTTTCCACCCCCCGACCCCATCACTCTTAAAAAGTACTTTGTCATCAAAATCACTCAGAGTGTTGTCCAAATTCTCTGCTCACGGCTTGCCCTTGCCCTCAGGGAGGCTTCTCAGTGGCCCCCTTCTCTGACGTCCCTTTACACATGGTCTGGAATGCCATGGCCACCTTCCGTAAATGGGGACACATGTCAAAGGTGATCTTCTGTAAATCAGCTCCTGATCGGGGACAGCGCTCGCCTCCCTCTGAAATCTATATGGAAGCCCCATCCAGCAGCAGCAACCCACACTCCTTGTAAGGTCCACCATGCCCTTTCCCAAACACTTTCCTCCTGGGGTCGGAATTTCTTGATACAATTTCTCTAGAAAATTTTAAATTCTCTAAATATTCTCTAGAATATTTCCATTTGTGTTTTTCTCAAGTTATTCCTTCATAGGAAATCTGCATGATTTTCAGTAAACAGCACCAGTGACCTAACTTGGTTTTAATTTTTTTGTAATTTTTTACTTAGAAATCATTTCAATCACTGTTTGCAGATGACATGATCCTCTACATAAAAAATCCTAAAGACTCGACCAGAAAACTACTAGAGCTAATCAATGAATATAGTAAAGTTGCAGGATATAAAATCAACACTCAGAAATCCCTTGCATTACTATACACTAATAATGAGAAAACAGAAAAAGAAATTAAGGAAACAATTCCATTCACCATTGCAACGAAAAGAATAAAATACTTAGGAGTATACCTACCTAAAGAAACTAAAGACCTATATATAGAAAACTATAAAACACGGATCAAAGAAATCAAAGAGGACACTAATAGACCGAGAAATATTCCATGTTCATGGATCAGAAGAGTTAATATAGTGAAAATGAGTATACTACCCAAAGCAATCTACAGATTCAATGCAATCCCCATCAAGCTACCAACAGTATTTTTCACAGAACTAGAACAAATAATCTCAAGATTTGTATGGAAATACAAAAAACCACGAATAGCAAAAGCAATCTTGAGAAAGAAGAATGGAACTGGAGGAATCAACTTGCCTGACTTCAGGCTCTACTACAAAGCCACAGTCATTAAGACAGTATGGTACTGGCACAAAGACAGAAATATAGATCAATGGAACAAAATAGAAAGCCCTGAGATAAATCCACACACTTATGGACACCTTATCTTCGACAAAGGAGGCAAGAACATACAATGGAGTAAAGACAGTCTCTTTAACAGGTGGTGCTGGGAAAACTGGTCAACCACTTGTAAAAGAATGAAACTAGATCACTTTCTAACTCCACACACAAAAATAAACTCAAAATGGATTAAAGATCTAAACGTAAGACCAGAAACTATAAAACTCCTTGAGGAGAACATAGGCAAAACACTCTCCGACATACATCACAGCAGGATCCTCTATGATCCACCTCCCAGTATACTGGAAATAAAAGCGAAAATAAACAAATGGGATCTAATTAAAATTAAAAGCTTCTGCACAACAAAGGAAACTATAAGTAAGGTGAAAAGACAGCCTTCTGAATGGGAGAAAACAATAGCAAATGAAGCAACTGACAAACAACTGATCTCAAAGATTTACAAGCAACTTATGCAGCTCAACTCCAGAAAAATAAACGATCCAATCAAAAAATGGGCCAAAGATCTAAACAGGCATTTCTCCAAAGAAGACATACAGATGGCTAACAAACACATGAAAAGATGCTCAACATCACTCATTATCAGAGAAATGCAAATCAAGACCACAATGAGGTACCACTTCACACCAGTCAGAATGGCTGCGATCCAAAAGTCTACAAGCAATAAGTGCTGGAGAGGATGTGGAGAAAAGGGAACCCTCTTACACTGTTGGTGGGAATGCAAACTAGTACAGCCACTATGGAGGGCAGTGTGGAGATTCCTTAAAAAATTGCAAATAGAACTGCCCTATGACCCAGCAATCCCACTGCTGGGCATACACACCGAGGAAACCCGAATTGAAAGAGACACATGTACCCCAATGTTCATTGCAGCATTATTTATAATTGCCAGGACATGGAAACAACCCAGATGTCCATCAACAGATGATTGGATAAGAAAGCTGTGGTACATATACACAATGGAGTATTACTCAGCCCTTAAAAAGAATAAGTTTGACTCAGTTCTAATGAGATGGATGAAACTGGAGCCGATTATACAGAGTGAAGTAAGCCAGAAAGAAAAACACCAATACAGTATACTGACACATATATATGGAATTTAGAAAGATAGTAATGATGACCCTGTAAGTGAGACAATATAAGAGACACAGAGGCATAGAATGGACTTTTGGCTTCTGAGGGAGAGGGAGAGGGTGGGATGATTTGGGAGAATGGCACTGAAACATGTATACTACCATATAAGAAATGAAGTGCCAGTCTATGTTCAATACAGGATACAGGATGCTTGGGGCTGGTGTACGGGATGATCTGGGGTGATGGGGTAGGGAGGGAGGTGGGAGGGGGCTTCGGCATGGGGAAATCATGTACACCTATGGCTGATTCATGTCAATGTATGGCAAAACCAATACAGTACTGTAAAACAGAATAAAGTATTCAAAAAAAAAAAAAAAAAAAGAAAAAGAAATCATTTCAAACTTTACAGTTTACCAGGCTGGTACAAAGAACTCCCATACATGTTTTTTAAAAAACAAAACAAAACATTTTGCAACATTTGCTTTATCTGCTGTCTCTATATTTACACGTTATTTTCCTTTTTTTTAAATTTTATTTTTACTTTATTCTACTTTACAATAGTGTATTGGTTTTGCCATACGTTGACATGAATCAGCCACAGGTGTACATGAGCTCCCAAGTTTCAGGTGTTCCAATAATGTCCCTTAGAGAAAAAGGACCAAAACTTAAAACCAAAGAAAGAAAATAAATTTTGGTCAAAGGTGCCCCCGAGCCTGCGCACTGCAGTGTGGCAGACCTGACCCTCTCTCTGTTGGCAGGGCCCCTGAACCTCCTCACATGATGTTCTTGTTATTTATTAAAAGTACAGACCTGCCATTGAGGAGAGTGTTCCTGTATGTGAGTGTACCTGATTCAGACTTTTTCTACATCCCATATCTACAAAGCACTTTTCACTCATTTCAAGCTTCTAAAACCCAGTTCAAAAACACATTTTCCCAAAGAGTGCTCTTGATTAGGAAACACCTCTTTACTGCTGCTTACTGCTGAATATTTTGTGCTTCACTGCTTAATAGTTCAGCTCCCATCTCATCTTTTAAACCAATTTTAATCAGTTTGACAAACACATGCCGCCCCCGCCCCCGGCATGTGCACATGCACGCGTGCTTAAGTTGCTTCAGTCATGTCCGACCCTTGAGGTTCCTCTGTCCATGGGATTCTCCAGGCAAGAATACTGGAGTGGTTACCATGCCCTCCTCCAGGAGATCTTCCCGACCCAGGGATCAAACCTGTGTCTCCTGCAGCACAGGCAGATTTTTTTTACCACTGAGCCATCAGGGAAGCCCCACATGTATCCCTGTAGCCTCCACCAAAAATGAGATACAGAATATTTCCATTTGGCAATAAGATTTCCTCCCGCCTCCATTTCAACCCCAGGAAACCCAAGAACTGGTATGCCTCACTATCCAATATGATTGCTTGGAACAGACTTTAAATGAAATCAAAGAATGTTTACTCTTTTTTTTTGGGGGGGGGGGCGTCTAATGTCTCTTTGCCTATCCATTCATTTATTGATGGGCATAGGGGTTATTTTTAACTTTTAGCTATTATGAACAGAACTATAAACATTCACATAAAAATCTCTGCATAGACATATGCTTCCTCTTGGGTAAATTCCTAGGAGTGGAATTGCTGGGTCATATGGTTAGTAAGTATATGTTTAATTTTATAGGAAATTGTTAAACTCTCTTCTAAACTGGCTGTGCCTTTTTACTTTCCCACCAGCAGCGCACCACAACTCCAGATGCTCCACCTTGTCACTGACATTTGGCATCCTCAGTCCCTTTAATTTTAACCACCCTAGTGGCTGTACAGTGGTATGTCATATGGCTTTAATATGCATTTCCTGATGACTGGTGATGTTTAGCATCATTTCACAGGTTTTTTTGTCATTTGAATATCTTCTTTTGCAAATGCTTTAGTTCTGTTATTTAACCTAAGCCATGCTCTGTGTATCCTGGACCCAAGTCCTCAGTACAACACTTTCTCCTACTCTGTGACTTAGCTTTTTATTATTGTTTTTCACAGTAGAGTAAACTCTGTAAGTTTTGATGAAGTCCCACTGATCAATATCTCCTTTCATGGGCTTCACTATTTGTATCCTAGCAAGGAAACAGTTCATGGGGTTGCAAAGAGTTAGACACAACTTAGTGCCTACACAACAAAGGAAGCTTTGCTTACACAGAGGGCAGAGATCTTCCCCAGTGTTTTCTCTCGGAAGTTTTATGGCTGTGGCTTTCACGGGGGGGTCTACGGTCCACTTCAAGCTGAGTCCTGTGAGGAGTGCGAGGCTCTCACATGCAAGCTGCCCCGTCTCTTCCCTTGATGGTCCCTCCCGTGGACTTGTTTCCTCCAGACCGCAGACCACACTGCACCACATCTCAGCACATGTGGTCACCGTTGNTGCTCTTGATTAGGAAACACCTCTTTACTGCTGCTTACTGCTGAATATTTTGTGCTTCACTGCTTAATAGTTCAGCTCCCATCTCATCTTTTAAACCAATTTTAATCAGTTTGACAAACACATGCCGCCCCCGCCCCCGGCATGTGCACATGCACGCGTGCTTAAGTTGCTTCAGTCATGTCCGACCCTTGAGGTTCCTCTGTCCATGGGATTCTCCAGGCAAGAATACTGGAGTGGTTACCATGCCCTCCTCCAGGAGATCTTCCCGACCCAGGGATCAAACCTGTGTCTCCTGCAGCACAGGCAGATTTTTTTTACCACTGAGCCATCAGGGAAGCCCCACATGTATCCCTGTAGCCTCCACCAAAAATGAGATACAGAATATTTCCATTTGGCAATAAGATTTCCTCCCGCCTCCATTTCAACCCCAGGAAACCCAAGAACTGGTATGCCTCACTATCCAATATGATTGCTTGGAACAGACTTTAAATGAAATCAAAGAATGTTTACTCTTTTTTTTTGGGGGGGGGGGCGTCTAATGTCTCTTTGCCTATCCATTCATTTATTGATGGGCATAGGGGTTATTTTTAACTTTTAGCTATTATGAACAGAACTATAAACATTCACATAAAAATCTCTGCATAGACATATGCTTCCTCTTGGGTAAATTCCTAGGAGTGGAATTGCTGGGTCATATGGTTAGTAAGTATATGTTTAATTTTATAGGAAATTGTTAAACTCTCTTCTAAACTGGCTGTGCCTTTTTACTTTCCCACCAGCAGCGCACCACAACTCCAGATGCTCCACCTTGTCACTGACATTTGGCATCCTCAGTCCCTTTAATTTTAACCACCCTAGTGGCTGTACAGTGGTATGTCATATGGCTTTAATATGCATTTCCTGATGACTGGTGATGTTTAGCATCATTTCACAGGTTTTTTTGTCATTTGAATATCTTCTTTTGCAAATGCTTTAGTTCTGTTATTTAACCTAAGCCATGCTCTGTGTATCCTGGACCCAAGTCCTCAGTACAACACTTTCTCCTACTCTGTGACTTAGCTTTTTATTATTGTTTTTCACAGTAGAGTAAACTCTGTAAGTTTTGATGAAGTCCCACTGATCAATATCTCCTTTCATGGGCTTCACTATTTGTATCCTAGCAAGGAAACAGTTCATGGGGTTGCAAAGAGTTAGACACAACTTAGTGCCTACACAACAAAGGAAGCTTTGCTTACACAGAGGGCAGAGATCTTCCCCAGTGTTTTCTCTCGGAAGTTTTATGGCTGTGGCTTTCACGGGGGGGTCTACGGTCCACTTCAAGCTGAGTCCTGTGAGGAGTGCGAGGCTCTCACATGCAAGCTGCCCCGTCTCTTCCCTTGATGGTCCCTCCCGTGGACTTGTTTCCTCCAGACCGCAGACCACACTGCACCACATCTCAGCACATGTGGTCACCGTTGATGATGTCTGGCCATCAGGGATGTCATGACACTGGGGGTCTGGGTTCATCAGTCTTCCTTTGAGTGTGAGGACCGGTCAGACTGGCTGTTCCCTCCACCTGGGGGTCAGCTCGGGTCCTCCGAGGCCGGCTTTCGGGCTCTCAGGGCAGATACAGGGCAGGGCATGCCTGTGGGCCCCGCGGCTACCGCACATCCTCGCTCTGGGTCAGGAGCGAACCATGAGCCCCTGCGGAGAGGCTGCAGGGATGTGAAGGGCCCTGGGCCAGCTGGGACTCTGGGGAGGATGGCTCCTGGGACTTGTTCTCTGCCCTCCCAAAGCTTCACTGTGTGTGTAGGTCAGCAGTCAGCTAAGTCTCCAGGAAAGCCTGCACAGATTTTTTTGGGAGTGCTTTATCTGCATGGCTCCTTCCTTTCCTTGGGTTCCCTGCTTTGCAAATTCCGGCAGCTCCAGTCTGCAAAAGTCCTGGGCCACGCAAGCCAGCTGGGCTGCGGACGCCTCCCCCGACGAAGCAGCTTCAGGAAGCAGGCCACGCGGCTGGAAGCCCATGAGGTCTCTTCTCTTGGGAACCCCCGTCCTCAACACTGTGCTCCAGTGTCTGGATCAGCCACCTCATTTCCCTTACCCAGGTTTATGTTTTGTTCTACCGCTGTCAGGCACGCACTGTACTCATTACTCCTGCAGGGGCAGAGGTGAGAGGCTTCTTCCATTTAGTTTTTATTTATTTATGTGAACATTTCATCCACGGACATGGACCATGCTTTATTTATTTCTGTATTCAACGCAGCATCATGTACGGAACACTGCACAGAATGAACGTTCAAGAAGTGACTGTAGACCAAAGAATGACTAGCCCCGTGTATTATATGGTGTTTACTTCACCTCTCCACGTGGTCAACATGAGCTGGGGTTTACTTCACCTCTCCACGTGGTCAACATGAGCTGAGCTGAAAAAAATTCGCTGAGTGTGGGTGGCTTCTTACTGACACAGCTGTCATTTACATGTGTTGATGGCTGAAGGATCAACATAAGTCCTCTATGTACAAGGCATCTTAATTTTTCCCACAGACGATAACATCCACCTTTATTTAAAGTAAGACGACTCACCGTTCCCAGGTGGAGGGCCATCAGCTGCAGCTCCATCTTGGGACAGAAGCCCAAGCCCTACCATACGTGGCTCACGTGGCTCTCCCTGACTTTGCCCTGCTTGCGTATCAGTCTTTGGCTTATCCTGTAAATGCCCTGCTTTCCCTTCCACCCACCTGCTCTACTTGCCCTGGCCTGGCCCTGGTCATTCTCCCTGCCTGGATGTGCTGTGCCAGACAGATCCAAGGAAAAAAAAAAAACAAAACACCCTAATTTCTTCAAGTCCCTGCTCCCACATCCCATCCCAACAGGGTGTGCACCTGGATCTCCCAATTTGCTACCAGGACCGCTGACCCCACCCTAGCCAGAACTCGCAGCCTGTATCCTCTCCACTGTCTTCTTCACTGAGCTTCCCCTTCCAACAGACTACAGGATCCCCTCACTTATTTTCCCTTCTGTCGAGTGCCTGTCTCCCTTTGGTAGAAGAGATGCTCTACAAGCAGGAACCTTCCATCTCTTTCCGTGAGCATCCAGGTGCTCAGAGCAGTGCCCAGCTTTGTGCCCAACAAACCTTCAGTGGAGACAAAATGAAAGCGCCTCTGCCGACCCTCCTGACAGTATTGCGCTGGGCGGGGGCTCAGCCCTCACAGAGGGGGCGGTCCACGTGTGAGGCGGCGAGAAGGCAGGGCTCGCACCCCCAACTCCCCTGGTTGCCGTGTGAGCTGAGAAGCCTTAGGAATATGAGGTCCACGTGAAAAACTGAATTCTGCACCTAAGAATAGATCTATCCTGGTTTGTCCTAAGTTCTCTGGTTTGTCCTCCTGTCAGGACAAACAACAAACCAGAGAAACAGGACAAACCAGAGAAATTCTAATGAGGGGACTGACTTGCAGGCACTGAACGCTGAGCCCAGGATGTGTTTGAGAGTTCACGCAGATGAAGAGGCTCAGTGAGGCAGGGACGGCTGGAGTAGAGGCCCGCTGGGCTCAGAAACGTCAGAGGCAGCACTGGATCAAGGGCTCAAGTCACTTCCTAAGATGTGTGCAAAGTCCATCACGCTGATGGTCAATGTTGTTGTTCAGCGCTCAGTTGTGTCTGACTTAGACATGCAGATGATATCACTCTAACGGCAGAGAGCGAGGAGCAACTGGAGAGCCTCTTGATGAAGGTGAAAGATGATAAATGTTACGAGACAAAGAACAGACACATTTAAATTCAGTTCCAATGTTGTACAGTTACTGATTATAAATAAAAATATACCTGTATGATGCCAGAGGCTAATTTTAAATAGAAAAATGACCGCGCCTGACTCACCTTTTCTCTAAAAAGAGAGGTTGCTAATCTTAAAAACAGAATTTTCTAACTGCCACTACATTTTGCTTGTCTCTAAACTGTAGTGGTGCCAAAACATTTAAAATACATAGTTCTAGAAATTGAATATATTAGTATTTACAGAAGGTAAGCTGGTTAAAAACAGAACCATTTAGTGTGTGAAGGCCCTGCACCCCACTGGACAAACTCCGATGGAAGGGTGTGTGGAAAGCGGGCATGCTGTTGATACAGGAGTCTGTCTCGCTTCCCCCAGGTTCTGGTCCCCAGGTGGCAATCAGTGCAGTCTCAGCCCCCAGCCTCACTGAATATATTCCATGATTATCTGGATTGTTCTCAGTAGGTAGTGAAACTAGAAAAGTTTAAAGGAGCAGGAACGTGCCCAGGCTCAAGCATCCAGAGCCAGCTCCGTCTGCTTGCACCCTTAGTGCCAGGCCAGCTCCATGCTCCTGACCTGCCGGGTGTCATCCATCTCTGCTGACTGGCAGCTCAGCAGCCCTCTCACGCTCAGAGCCACAAACAACGTTGAGACTATCTGTGTCCTGAAAACAGGGGAGGATGGAGCAGCACTTTCCCTTCCCCACGTGCTCGGCTGACAGTCTCTGGTAAAATACACAAAACAACAGATTGCAGTGAGCCTCGTGGAGCTGTGATGAGCACGCATCTCATCCACACACCTCGGAGGTCGCCCGAGACTGGAAGCCACAGTCAAGAGGCAAGTGTGAGTTTTGTTTCGCTTCTGTGAGAAGAGTTCACGTGGAGTCTGTGAGAGCTCACGGAAGGGCTGCCGGCAGATCACGGCCGCAGTTCAGGAGGAGTGCAGCCCTGAACACTTTACCCGGTATATGAATCATCGGTGAAGCTGTAAAAACTGCAGCTGAAGTGCTCAGGAAACCCTGTCAATTCTCCTGCTTTTGAAAGAGGTTTCTGTTGTCACACACACAATTTCAAATGTTTAATAGCATACAGAAATAGAAAATAATCAGACAGCGTCAAAGTGAATAAGACCCAGGAATTTCAGAGAAAAAAAGATAAAATTAAGACAAAATTTCCTTTAATGACCACAATTTTCCTGTAATTTTTTAGATTCCCTTGGCGACTGTCCAATTTTAACAGAAACCAGTCCTGGTGAACTTGGTTGAGATACAGTAAGTGACGGAGTACCACATTTGACTATGGACTCACGGTTCACAGAAGGAATCAATTGAAGTCTGCACAAGCAGTGTTCCATTTCTGTACACTTACCGTTCTCTGACCCCAGGCACCTCAAGCTTCACCAAGGTTTACTGCCTTCCCCCAACTTTGAGATAGCTCTAAGATTATTACATCAATAGCAAGTCATAGAAACCACCCAGACTTTCTCTAAAAGTAGTACTTTTGACTTTGGTAAAGTATAATTAGAAAAAAACAAAACTTAGTTCAGGACCCTATAAACTACTTAATATTAGGTGACTAATTTTCAGGAGAATTTACAAAAATTCATCCAATTTAATAATTAAATTTATGAAGACAGCAAATCAGGAGGTAAATATAAAGGAAAATGTAAGTAAATAAAATAACTGAAAGTATCACAAAAGAGCATAAGACTGTTTTCTTTATGACTAAGAAGTATGTTCTAATACCTGAAGTGCCAAGTTCATGGAATTTTCAAAAGAAAGAACAAACAGGTTGCTTATTGTCGTGTGCCTTTCCGTTTGGGCTTCCTGAATGACCTGTGTGCATTTCACTGCAGCGTATGCTGCGCACAGTGACACACTGGTGCTGAGGAAAGGCTGTGCTGAATTCTGACCCATCTATGAAGTCCCATAACCACCACCACAGCCAAGAACTGCAACCCGCCAGTCTCCCCAAAGGAATGGGAGCATTTCTCTCACCTTCATGCCCTACTGAGCTCAGCAACCTCCTACAACCTGGCAGTCAAGGACTTCCTGTGTTTTATCAGAGTCGTGTCTCTTCTAGAGTTTCACACACAATGGGTCACGTGGCACGTGTTTGTGTCTGGCTTCCTGCGCTCAGGGTAGCACGGAGATTGATCCGTATTGTCAGTCCACGCCTTTTCTCACCAAGTGTCACTCCACTTATCGTAACCATTTGCTTATCCATGCATCTCGGGATGGGCATTTCATTATTTTCACTATTTTGAATAAAGCTGCCACGAGCCTGCAGGGGCAAGGCTTCTTGTGGATAAGCTTTCATTTCTTCTGGATAAATACTTGAGAGTGGAACTACNGTGGTGCCAAAACATTTAAAATACATAGTTCTAGAAATTGAATATATTAGTATTTACAGAAGGTAAGCTGGTTAAAAACAGAACCATTTAGTGTGTGAAGGCCCTGCACCCCACTGGACAAACTCCGATGGAAGGGTGTGTGGAAAGCGGGCATGCTGTTGATACAGGAGTCTGTCTCGCTTCCCCCAGGTTCTGGTCCCCAGGTGGCAATCAGTGCAGTCTCAGCCCCCAGCCTCACTGAATATATTCCATGATTATCTGGATTGTTCTCAGTAGGTAGTGAAACTAGAAAAGTTTAAAGGAGCAGGAACGTGCCCAGGCTCAAGCATCCAGAGCCAGCTCCGTCTGCTTGCACCCTTAGTGCCAGGCCAGCTCCATGCTCCTGACCTGCCGGGTGTCATCCATCTCTGCTGACTGGCAGCTCAGCAGCCCTCTCACGCTCAGAGCCACAAACAACGTTGAGACTATCTGTGTCCTGAAAACAGGGGAGGATGGAGCAGCACTTTCCCTTCCCCACGTGCTCGGCTGACAGTCTCTGGTAAAATACACAAAACAACAGATTGCAGTGAGCCTCGTGGAGCTGTGATGAGCACGCATCTCATCCACACACCTCGGAGGTCGCCCGAGACTGGAAGCCACAGTCAAGAGGCAAGTGTGAGTTTTGTTTCGCTTCTGTGAGAAGAGTTCACGTGGAGTCTGTGAGAGCTCACGGAAGGGCTGCCGGCAGATCACGGCCGCAGTTCAGGAGGAGTGCAGCCCTGAACACTTTACCCGGTATATGAATCATCGGTGAAGCTGTAAAAACTGCAGCTGAAGTGCTCAGGAAACCCTGTCAATTCTCCTGCTTTTGAAAGAGGTTTCTGTTGTCACACACACAATTTCAAATGTTTAATAGCATACAGAAATAGAAAATAATCAGACAGCGTCAAAGTGAATAAGACCCAGGAATTTCAGAGAAAAAAAGATAAAATTAAGACAAAATTTCCTTTAATGACCACAATTTTCCTGTAATTTTTTAGATTCCCTTGGCGACTGTCCAATTTTAACAGAAACCAGTCCTGGTGAACTTGGTTGAGATACAGTAAGTGACGGAGTACCACATTTGACTATGGACTCACGGTTCACAGAAGGAATCAATTGAAGTCTGCACAAGCAGTGTTCCATTTCTGTACACTTACCGTTCTCTGACCCCAGGCACCTCAAGCTTCACCAAGGTTTACTGCCTTCCCCCAACTTTGAGATAGCTCTAAGATTATTACATCAATAGCAAGTCATAGAAACCACCCAGACTTTCTCTAAAAGTAGTACTTTTGACTTTGGTAAAGTATAATTAGAAAAAAACAAAACTTAGTTCAGGACCCTATAAACTACTTAATATTAGGTGACTAATTTTCAGGAGAATTTACAAAAATTCATCCAATTTAATAATTAAATTTATGAAGACAGCAAATCAGGAGGTAAATATAAAGGAAAATGTAAGTAAATAAAATAACTGAAAGTATCACAAAAGAGCATAAGACTGTTTTCTTTATGACTAAGAAGTATGTTCTAATACCTGAAGTGCCAAGTTCATGGAATTTTCAAAAGAAAGAACAAACAGGTTGCTTATTGTCGTGTGCCTTTCCGTTTGGGCTTCCTGAATGACCTGTGTGCATTTCACTGCAGCGTATGCTGCGCACAGTGACACACTGGTGCTGAGGAAAGGCTGTGCTGAATTCTGACCCATCTATGAAGTCCCATAACCACCACCACAGCCAAGAACTGCAACCCGCCAGTCTCCCCAAAGGAATGGGAGCATTTCTCTCACCTTCATGCCCTACTGAGCTCAGCAACCTCCTACAACCTGGCAGTCAAGGACTTCCTGTGTTTTATCAGAGTCGTGTCTCTTCTAGAGTTTCACACACAATGGGTCACGTGGCACGTGTTTGTGTCTGGCTTCCTGCGCTCAGGGTAGCACGGAGATTGATCCGTATTGTCAGTCCACGCCTTTTCTCACCAAGTGTCACTCCACTTATCGTAACCATTTGCTTATCCATGCATCTCGGGATGGGCATTTCATTATTTTCACTATTTTGAATAAAGCTGCCACGAGCCTGCAGGGGCAAGGCTTCTTGTGGATAAGCTTTCATTTCTTCTGGATAAATACTTGAGAGTGGAACTACTGGGTTATACAGCAGGTAAGCATCTAATTTTGTATGAACTTGTAAAGTGTTTTCCAAAGTGAGCCTGCCATTTTACACTGCCGCCCCCTGGCCCCGGCAATGTGTGACCAGATGTGACCAGAAGGACCACATCTCACTGACATGTGGTGTCGTCCGCCATGGAACTTTCGGCCAGGTTAATGGATGAGCTGTGGCGTCCTGTGTTGTCACTGCATTTCCCTGATGACTGGCAGTGCTGAGCACCATTTCATGTAGATGTTACCCCTTTGTATGCTACCTTTTGTCATTTTTTACTTGGGTTTTGTTTCATTACTGAGTTGTAATTTATTCTTTGAATAACTCTGGATTCAAAAACTAGGTCAAATATATATGGAGCTATTCTCTTTCTTTATGGCATCTTTTTGAAAAACAAAAGATTTCAAATTTGACAAAGTCCAATTTACTACCTGGGATTCTCAGGTGGCTCAGCTGGTAAAGAATCCACCAGCAACGTGGGAGACCTGGGTTTGATCCCTGGGTTGCGAAGGCTACCCACTCCAGTATTCTGGCCTGGAGAAGTCCACAGACTGTACAGTCCACGGGGTCACAAAGAGTCAGACACCACTGAGCGATTTTCACTTTCAATGTTACCAATTATTTTTCTTCTATAGTCTGTGATTTTCATGTCCTGGATATCCAGGGTATCTTTCTCAACCCAAGAGGCAGAAAGATTTTTCTCCTGTTTTCTTCTAGGGCCTTTAGACTTTTGACTTTCATATTTAAGTTTCTGCTACACTTTTTAGTCATTTTTGTAAATGGTAAGGGTCAAGTTTCACTTTTTCCTATATAAACATACAAATATTCTAGAACCAGTTGTTTAAAAAAATATTTTTTCCTTGGCATCTTGATGAAAATCAACTGTCCACTTACACGTGTCTATTTATAGAATCTACTGTGTTCCATGTCTCTATATGTTGCTCTTTACCTAGTTAATTCAAAATTTTATTTCATTTTTTAGCTAAAAATTGCATATTATTTAAGGTGTACATCAATTCTTCAGCATCAAGCTTTTGAACTGTGGTGTTGGAGAACACTCTTCAGAGTCCCTCGGACTGCAAGGAGATCCAACCAGTACATCCTAAAGGAAATCAGTCCTGAATATTCATTGGAAGGACTGATGCTGAAGCTGAAACTCCAATACTGTGGCCACCTGATGTGAAGAACTGACTCCTTGGAAAAGACCCTGATGCTGGGAAAGATTGAAGGCAAGAGGAGAAGGGAACGGCAGAGGATGAGATGGTTGGATGGTATCATTGACTCAATGGACATGAGTTTAAGTAAACTCCGGAGTTGGTGATGGACAGGGAGGCCTGGCGAGCTGCAGTCCATGAGTAGCAAAGAGTCAGACACGACTGAGTGGCTGAAATGAACTGACTCAAGGTGTACGTGACACACATATACAGAGTGAAGTGATTACTACGGTCAGGCTAATTAACATATTTATTTCTACATATTGTTTCATTTTTCTTTTTCCTTTTTGGTGAAAGCACTTAAATCTAATTTCTTAGTAAATTTCTAATATCCAGTAAGTATTAGTACCTGCAGTCATCACACTGTACATCAGACTTCCAGACACATCCAGCTGAACCCTCATGCCTCTGACACATGTCTCTCCACTCCTTCACCTCCCACCCCTGGCTGATGCCATAGCTTGACAGCAGGCCTTGGAATAAGACATGAATGTCCTCCAAGTCTACTGTCTTTTCCAGCATTATTTTGGTTGTCAGAGGTTCTCACATGCCCATATAAATTTGGAAGCAGTCTGTTGACTTCCACTAAGAGCTTCCTAGAATTTTGATCAGGAGTATACTGAGTCTATAGATCAATCTGGGGATCAGTTAGCAATATTGAACCTTCCCATCTAAAAATGTTGAATCTCTACTTTTCTAGGTTTTCTTTAACTCTTTGGAGAAGGGTTTTGAATGTTTTACTATGCATGTCTTGAACATATTTTTTTTCAAATGTATCACTGGTTTTCAATTTATTTCTTTAAAATTTTAATTTCATCGACTATGAAATCTTTTCAACTTTGACTGGGTTGCCTAAAAAGTCCATTCAGGTTATTCTGTCTCATCTTTTTGGTCAATCCAGCAGTCAGGCCACAGTGACTCAAGAAGGCAGCCTCACCACTGCTTCAGAGTTCACCTCACACCTCTCCAAGCACTTTGTTTATGTCATTGGAGGAAGGCCTCCTCATGCCACCCCAGGGAGCAGGAGTAACAGTGGGGGGCTGCTCCCTTTACTGCTAATGGGCTTCCTTCTCATGACACTCTCCTCCAAGAGGACGGACTCTGACGCTATGCTTGAACTCATGGTGTCTCACGTGGACCCCTGTTGGGTCTTCTGATATGATATGACCTACAGTGACAGTCCCACCATTCTCTTCATGAGGCTGTCATAAATCTGACAGACACTAATGATGCTGTCATGCGTCAAAGGGGCTGTAAAATCAATATGTTCTTAATACCTTATCAATATGCTCATAATCTGTCTTCCCCACTGGCTCAGTCAGTGACAAATCTGTCTGCAGCGCTGGAGATCCAAGTTCAGTCCCTGGGTTGGGAAGATCCCTTGCAGAAGGAAATGGCAACCCACTCCAGTACTCTTGCCTGGGAAATTTCATGGACAGAAGAGCTTGGTGGGTTACAGTCAATGGTGTCACAAAAGAGTTGGACATAACTTAGTGACTAAACCACCATCATCCACCACTACAGATCAAAAGTTTGAAAAGAACTGACTTACACAGATGTAAACCACCTTCTAAGCCATATTAACTTCCCAATGTTAAATGCACTTCAGGAATATGCATTTCTAACATATTTCTGCACTTTATCAGCTAAATCAATCACTGATACTATCGGTCAGTTTGGTCAAAATGTTTGGTATTCAGGCTGCTTATCTAGTGAAAAATATTTTTATAAAACCTCAAAACGCTTTTATGTGAAAGGTAAAGATCTTCATGACCCAGATAACCACGATGGTGTGATCACTCACCTAGAGCCAAACATTCTGGAATGTGAAGTCAAGTGTGTCTTAGGAAGCATCACTATGAACAAAGCTAGTGGAGGTTATGGAATTCCAGCTGAGCTATTTCAAATCCTAAAAGATGATGCCATGAAGGTGCTACAGTTAATATGCCAGAAAATTTGGAAAACTCAACAGTGGCCAAAAAATTGGAAAAGGTCAATTTTCATTCCAATCCCAAAGAAAGACAATGCCAAAGGTGGTTCAAACTACCACACAAATGCACTCATCTCACACGCTAGCAAAGTAAGGCTCAAAATTCTCCAAGCCAGGCTTCAACAGCACATGAACTGTGAACTTCCAGATGTTCAAGCTAGATTTAGAAAAGCCAGAGGAACCAGAGATCAAATTGCAACATCCATTGGATCATCAAAAAAGCAAAAGAGCTCCAGAAAAACATCTACTTCTGCTTTACTGACTACGCCAAAGCCTTGGACTATGTGGATCACAACAAACTGTGAAAACTGATTCTTCAAGAGATGGGAATACCAGACCACCTGACCTGCCTCCTGAGAAATCTGTATGCAGGTGAAGAAGCAACAGTTAGAACTGGACATGGAATAACAAACTGGTTCTAAATCAGGAAAAGAGTATGCCAAGGCTGTATACTGTCACCCTGCTTATTTAACTTCTATTCAGAGTACATCATGAGAAATGCTGGACTGGATAAAGCACAAGCTGGAATCAAGATTGCTGGGAGAAATATCAATAACCTCAGATATGCGGATGACAACACTTTTATGGCAGAAAGCAAAGAAGAACTAAAGAGTCTCTTGATGAAAATGAAAGAGGAGAGTGAAAAAGTTGGCTTAAGACTCAACATTAAGAAAACTAAGAACATGGCATCTGGTCCTATCACTTCATGGATGATAGATGGGGAAACAATGGAAACAGTGACAGACTTTATTTTGGGGGGCCCCAAAATCACTGCAGATGGTGACTGCAACCATGAAATTAAAAGACGCTTACTTGCTCCTTGGAAGCAAAGCTATGACCAACCTAGACAGCATATTAAAAAGCAGACATTACTTTGCCAACAAAGGTCCATCTAGTCAAGGCTATGGTTTTTCTAGTGGTCATGTATGGATGTGAGAGTTGGACTATGCAGAAAACTGAGCGGTAAAGAATTGATGCTTTTGAACTGTGGTGTTGGAGAAGGCTCTTCAGAGTCCCTTGGACTACAAGGAGATCCAACGAGTCAATCCTAAAGAAAATCAGTCCTGAATATTCATTGGAAGGACTGATGATGAAGCTGGAACTCCAAAGCTGAAACTCTGGCCACCTGACGTGAAGAACTCACTCACTGGAAAAGACCTTGATGCTGGGAAAGATTGAAGGCAGGAGGAGAAGGGGATGACAGAGGATGAGATGACTGGATGGCATCACCAACTCAACAGACATGAACGTGAGCAAGCTCTGGGAGTTGGTGATGGACAGGGAAGCCTGGCATGCTGCAGTCCATGGAGTTGAAAAGAGTCGGATATGAATGAGGACTGAAGTTACTTGATTGTCTTAATATTTTAAAAGTGCTAGGTACAATATCACATATTATACTCTTATATCACGTGTATTAGCGTGTTAAAGAGCGTATGAGAAAGATAAACGTAACACATTTTTAAAAATCTGTCTATCTTTCTTCCTTCTCTTGGAAACAATATCAGCTATGCATCCTCATACATAGTGGTGGTAGTTTAGAAACTCCGTTTGTAAAGAACTGCTGCCCAAGAAACAGTATTAAGTACCTTCTTGGAATAATTAAACTTCACTTTGGTGGTATTCCTAATTTAACAACAGTGCCCCATCAACATGACATGCCAGAACGCTTCTTTTGTAAGAGAGTCATATGATGGGACAGTATGTTTTCAAAGGAAGTTTTCTGGTGGTTCAGAGTGGCCTCAAGCATGTTAAATGTTTCCATTTAACATGGAAAGCAAACACAGCACGGCGCAGGAAGGTTTACATGGTGCAGGAGAGTATCTGACTACCCCTGAGCCAATCTGCACACACCCTGAGTGAGATGACGGTGACAGGAAAGGGGAATCTGGCGGGGAGGGAGTGAGTGTGAAAGAGCCAAAGCTGGGTCCACTCAAACTGCAGAGCTGACTGACACACAGGAGTGTGGACCCCTAAGCAATTTAGGGGAAATTAATTGTGAAATCACAGAGTTAGCCATTAACACAACAGGAGAGTGTTTCTTGCTATACTTCTCTCACTTTGATGCAGAAGGCATAACTGGTTGGCTTGATTTGGGAAAAACATCATGTTTTTGGTTCATCAAAAGCTATTATAGTAGCAGCATTATTAGGAAAACTAAATGATGATAAAAAGGAAAAACAAATTTTCAGAGACGTTTACACCTGGGAAATAAACCTTTCAAGAACAACAATGAGCAGGGTTGATGAGTTTCTTTGGAAGGAAAAAAAAAAGTTCTAATTCATCAATTTTTTAAAAATGCAGCTGAATAGAAATGACAGACCTATCAGTGATAAAAGTTTCTTTTTTATTTTACACAATTTGGAACCACCAGAGACAGATTTAATTTGCCATCTTAGAAGGAAATTTCAATGTCAGCTTGTTAGATGCTACAATATTTTTATATATCTTCCCGCTGTGTGATGAAGAGAGGAAAGAGGGGTGGTGCTCATAAAGGCAGTGATGAAGATTTCTTCAGTTAACAGACAACACGCTGATTACTGGCCACTGGAGTATTAGAGTGAGCCGCGTCACAGCTGAGTAGCAAGGGGACACGGGTGACAAGTCTGAGCCTCTAGCGTCTAATGCGTGCAGTGAACCAGGAGCAAGCTTGTCCACATCAACACTGCCATCAGAAAATGCCGATGACAAATCAGTCTGATAATTACCCCATAATCACCTATAATAATGGTTGGATTTCTTCCTTATTTGGAAGGAGATAAGTTAATTTCATACAAAGCAAAGATCCAACAGTGTTGCTTTGAGAAAGGGACTCGAGAATTTTTCATTTTACAATCGGTTTTAAGGTTAGATTGCCTTTAATAGGAGGCTTTATAGAAGAGTTTAACACTTTTCACAGAGACAGGCAATTTCCAAACCTTTAAGGATAAAAGACACGGAAAAGTTACAAAAGCAGAGGGCCGCAAACAGCTACCCCCAGACGGAGGGCCAGGTGCACTTCCTCCTCAGGGAGACCACCATCAACCACAGACACACCCTGCTGAGCCTGCTGTCTTCGGAGACGCTCACCTTAAAGACCTGAAGTGGCTTCACTGGATTCTGAAGGCTCATTTTAAGCCAATGGAAAGAGGAGAAAATGGGAAAACGCTCAGTTACAAGGACACTAAACCCAAGGTGTCTCACGCAGCATTTGGGTTGAGTTAGGTTTATGTGGCATATATTTTAGGGCACATTTATAGCATACGGAGTCTTTCTAGCTTAAGGCAAAGGAAAACTGTAACTGGAAAATCATGCATGCTTGAGATGGAACCACTCTGCTCAGGAGTCTTCCCAGAGACCGAGTCTTCCTAGCCGACAGTCTGGCTCTTGGCCAGGAAGCCCCTCAAGCCTAGTCCCTGCCTCAGGGGATAGGGACACGCCATCGGCCTTCAGAGGCCGAGCTGGACTCTTCCAGCCCTCGTGGCCACCTCAGCCCTTGATGGACTGGCACATGTTCAGCCTCCACCCTGTGACCCAGCGTTTCTCTGTATCCTTCATTACCTTCTTCTCTAATAGCCCGCCTTCTGCAAAGCCAGTCAGCCTTGTCCGACTCCAGAAACGGATTACAGCTACGGGAAGTCAGAATGTCCCCTGTGCCCCCTGACACCCCCCGGTGCTCAAGGTGATGAGCATGAGAACAGGTACACGCGGATCTGAAAAGATGGCTTTCTGGGAATCGGCTGCAGGCGGTGCTTGCCGGCTGCCCTGAGCTCCCTGACATGCGGGGCCCCTACTGGTGCCCATGCCCAGCCCCCACTGCAGGGAGACCCATCTAAATCTGGGGCACAGGGCGTGGCATGCTGGTATGGTTCGCCCACTCGCCACCTCTGCACCAGACTGCCGCTGACCCTGATAGAAAATGGACCACGGTCTGTAAAGCACGTGCTGGCTTCCGTGCCTGGGCTTCTGCAGGGCACAATGGCGCCTGATGGCCCTCCCTACCCCTTCTCTGACCTTGTCACTCATCCTAGCACTGCGAGGCGGGCACCTGTGCACACGGACACTGGCCATGTGATATCCTGGTGTGGCCCAGCCCCACGCTGCTCTCAGGGCTTGGAGGGGCTGTGGGTCTGGAGGAGACACGACACCACATTGCCGGCGCTCCCCTCTGCTGGATTCTGGGCTCCGTTTCATATGCAATTTTTTTTTTTTTTAGCAAATAAATGTCTCAAAATATTTGTTGGCAACACACTATTTTTAAAAACGGTAGTATCACAAATGCTTACAAATGAATCTTTTCAGGTTGGAAAGTACCATTCTTAAAGAGAAAGGAGAAATACTGAAGATGAGACTAGCTACCACTACTGGGTGCAGTGATTCTTTAAAGAAAAAAATGAATGTGAAGAGGGTCACTGATTAAAGACAATCCACTTTCCATCAGTTACTATGCAAGCATCTATAAAAAACTCAGAGTGAAAGTTGCTCAGTTATGCTCAACTCCTTGCGACCCATTTGCAACTGAACAGTCCACAGGATTTTCCAGGCCGGAATATTGGAGTGGGTAGCCTTTCCTGTCTCCAGGGGAACTTTCCAACCCAGGGATCGAACCCAGGTCTCCCACACTGCAGACAGCCCAAAGAACTCCAAGGACATTCCCAATAATTTTAATCTTAAAAATATCCCTCTTCTTTTTGGAATACAGGGGAAAACTTTCTTTTCTTCAGTAGAGGAAGGAGGTTTTGTAGAAGAACACAGCTCTTTATTAAAACTTGTCACTTTAATAAAATACCCACTATATGTTTTTCTTTGTGGTTAAACATGATAATTGGCATGTACTGTAAGAGTTCCTAAATTAATATCTAGAGCTACAGCATCGATGATAAAAGGCAGTATTTTAAGCTAGACTAATCCTTTTTACAGGTCTCAGAAAACAAATCTAAACTTTTGAGAAAATTTGGTATAGTCATGGATATATAAAGTACTGCTTTGAATAGATTACTTCATAAATAAAAACATCATTCAAGTTTACATCTCCCTGACTAAGAATCAACTGATCACTTTCCTATGATGTAGTTCAGTTCTTCATAAATCATTCAATTGTGTCCTTTTCCCATTTACCTTCTAACACCTTAGGGTTCTCCTATCATCTTGAGTTGTTTGAGCTCTTCATGTATTACACATCTAGTTGGTAGTGTAAATTCTGAACACTAGATGTTCAGTGTTAGATCACACTGAACAGACGACTTCACAGAGGCCATAAATCCAGAGGCACTGAGAAGGCTCTCACAGGTGTGCACAGGACAAGGCTCTTACAGGTGTGCAAAGAACGGCACGAGCTGCCCTGATCCCCATCCCCCAGATGCTCACCTGCCGTCACAGAGGGTGACGTCACCGAGGGTGATGTGGCGATGTCACCAGGGGTGCGGTGAGGTCACAGAGGGTGATGTGGTAATGTCACAGAGGGCGATGTGGGTGACGTCACTGGGGGCGAGGTGGCATCACCGAGGGTGACGGCATCACCGGCTATGGTGTCCCTCCCTCTCTCCCTGCATGGCCAGCATTCCCGCCCCCCTCTTCTAGGTTACTCCTGACGCAGGTTGCACGGCCACCCACACCTCTCCCCTCTCCTGACTCCTCCTACTGTTTCCTCTGGCCCCCAAAGACATATCACCCTCCTTCAGTTTTGACCTGGAATTCCTTGAACTGTTTTACACAATCCTCAGGGAACTTTATTCCCCACCTGGCGTGGGCTACTCCTGTGCTTGGGTTTTAAACCACAGCTGTACTCCCTCCACCACCGCACCCCGGGGCCCCAACGTGTCCCTTCCGCGTCCTGTGTCCACAAAGTGCTTCCAGGGGGCTTCTCAATGGGACATGCCCACGGGATCTGCCAGGACCCTGTACAGACTTGCAGTTTCTACTTAAGATCTATACTCAATTATTGATTTAAGTATATAATTAAAAATCTCTACTCAACTACATACTGAAAGGATTAATCCTTTACTTCTATTCTTTACTCATATATCTTTAGATATAAATTCACAAAGGTGTTTAAAACCAACCATCTCTCATTGAAAATGTGTTTGAGACATTCTGCTCAAAGCCACGGTGAACTGCGGGAGGAAGAAGCTCGCGAGGCAGGGACAGCAGCCCTCACCACCATCACCTCCCCCAAGGGCACCACACGCTCCTGCCCGCGGCGTGCCGCGTCATCTGGGGCCTGTGTGTGGGGTGGGTGCCCGCGGTGTGCCGTGTCATCTGGGGCCTGTGTGTGGGGTGGGTGCCCGCGGTGTGCCGTGTCATCTGGGGCCTGTGTGTGGGGTGGGTGCCCG